>OX254027.1:15490000-15993429 GCA_946000715.1 Vitis cinerea var. helleri x Vitis riparia | reverse complement strand
CCGGTACTGACCCCGATTGTAGCATTTTGAGGAACTGGTCCGAACAGTTTTTCGATACGCGCCCGGATTCTACCTTTTCATGGTACTGTCCCGGATTCTTCCATTTTCCGGTACTGACCCCGATTCTAGCATTTTGAGGAACTGGTCCGAACAGTTTTTCGATACTCGCACGGATCTACCTTTTCCCGGTACTGTCCCGGATTCTTCCATTTTCCGGTACTGACCCCGATTCTAGCATTTTCAGGAACTGGTCCGAACAGTTTTTCGATACTCGCACGGATTCTACCTTTTCATGGTACTGTCCCGGATTCTTCCATTTTCCGGTACTGACCCCGATTCTAGCATTTTGAGGAACTGGTCCGAACAGTTTTTCGATACTCGCACGCATTCTACCTTTTCCCGGTACTGTCCGGGATTCTTCCATTTTCCGGTACTGACCCCGATTGTAGCATTTTGAGGAACTGGTCCGAACAGTTTTTCGATACGCGCCCGGATTCTACCTTTTCATGGTACTGTCCCGGATTCTTCCATTTTCCGGTACTGACCCCGATTCTAGCATTTTGAGGAACTGGTCCGAACAGTTTTTCGATACTCGCACGGATTCTACCTTTTCCCGGTACTGTCCCGGATTCTTCCATTTTCCGGTACTGACACCGATTCTAATATTTTCAGGAACTGGTCCGAACAGTTTTTCGATACGCGCCCGGATTCTACCTTTTCCCGGTACTGTCCCGGATTCTTCCATTTTCCGGTACTGACCCCGATTCTAGAATTTTGAGGAACTGGTCCGAACAGTTTTTCGATACTCGCACGGATTCTACCTTTTCCCGCTACTGTCCCGGATTCTTCCATTTTCCGGTATTGACAACGATTCTAGCATTTTCAGGAACTGGTCCGAACAGTTTTTCGATACTCGCACGGATTTTACCTTTTCCCGGTACTGTCCCGGATTCTTCCATTTTCCGGTACTGACCCCGATTCTAGCATTTTGAGGAACTGGTCCGAACAGTTTTTCGATACTCGCACGGATTCTACCTTTTCCCGGTACTGTCCGGGATTCTTCCATTTTCCGGTACTGACCCCGATTGTAGCATTTTGAGGAACTGGTCCGAACAGTTTTTCGATACGCGCCCGGATTCTACCTTTTCCCGGTACTGTCCCGGATTCTTCCATTTTCCGGTACTGACCCCGATTCTAGAATTTTGAGGAACTGGTCCGAACAGTTTTTCGATACTCGCACGGATTCTACCTTTTCATGGTACTGTCCCGGATTCTTGCATTTTCCGGTACTGACCCCGATTCTAGCATTTTGAGGAACTGGTCCGAACAGTTTTTCGATACTCGCACAGATTCTACCTTTTCCCGGTACTGTCCGGGATTCTTCCATTTTCCGGTACTGACCCCGATTGTAGCATTTTGAGGAACTGGTCCGAACAGTTTTTCGATACGCGCCCGGATTCTACCTTTTCCCGGTACTGTCCCGGATTCTTCCATTTTCCGGTACTGACCCCGATTCTAGCATTTTGAGGAACTGGTCCGAACAGTTTTTCGATACTCGCACGGATTCTACCTTTTCATGGTACTGTCCCGGATTCTTCCATTTTCCGGTACTGACCCCGATTCTAGCATTTTGAGGAACTGGTCCGAACAGTTTTTCGATACTCGCACGGATTCTACCTTTTCCCGGTACTGTCCCGGATTCTTCCATTTTCCGGTACTGACACCGATTCTAATATTTTCAGGAACTGGTCCGAACAGTTTTTCGATACGCGCCCGGATTCTACCTTTTCCCGGTACTGTCCCGGATTCTTCCCATTTTCCGGTACTGACCCCGATTCTAGAATTTTGAGGAACTGGTCCGAACAGTTTTTCGATACTCGCACGGATTCTACCTTTTCCCGCTACTGTCCCGGATTCTTCCATTTTCCGGTATTGACAACGATTCTAGCATTTTCAGGAACTGGTCCGAACAGTTTTTCGATACTCGCACGGATTTTACCTTTTCCCGGTACTGTCCCGGATTCTTCCATTTTCCGGTACTGACCCCGATTCTAGCATTTTGAGGAACTGGTCCGAACAGTTTTTCGATACTCGCACGGATTCTACCTTTTCCCGGTACTGTCCGGGATTCTTCCATTTTCCGGTACTGACCCCGATTGTAGCATTTTGAGGAACTGGTCCGAACAGTTTTTCGATACGCGCCCGGATTCTACCTTTTCCCGGTACTGTCCCGGATTCTTCCATTTTCCGGTACTGACCCCGATTCTAGCATTTTGAGGAACTGGTCCGAACAGTTTTTCGATACTCGCACGGATTCTACCTTTTCCCGGTACTGTCCCGGATTCTTCCATTTTCCGGTACTGACACCGATTCTAGCATTTTGAGGAACTGGTCCGAACAGTTTTTCGATACGCGCACGGATTCTACCTTTTCATGGTACTGTCCCGGATTCTTCCATTTTCCGGTACTGACCCCGATTCTAGCATTTTGAGGAACTGGTCCGAACAGTTTTTCGATACTCGCACGGATTCTACCTTTTCCCGGTACTGTCCCGGATTCTTCCATTTTCCGGTATTGACACCGATTCTAATATTTTGAGGAACTGGTCCGAACAGTTTTTCGATACGCGCCCGGATTCTACCTTTTCCCGGTACTGTCCCGGATTCTTCCATTTTCCGGTACTGACCCCGATTCTAGAATTTTGAGGAACTGGTCCGAACAGTTTTTCGATACTCGCACGGATTCTACCTTTTCATGGTACTGTCCCGGATTCTTGCATTTTCCGGTACTGACCCCGATTCTAGCATTTTGAGGAACTGGTCCGAACAGTTTTTCGATACTCGCACAGATTCTACCTTTTCCCGGTACTGTCCGGGATTCTTCCATTTTCCGGTACTGACCCCGATTGTAGCATTTTGAGGAACTGGTCCGAACAGTTTTTCGATACTCGCACGGATTCTACCTTTTCATGGTACTGTCCCGGATTCTTGCATTTTCCGGTACTGACCCCGATTCTAGCATTTTGAGGAACTGGTCCGAACAGTTTTTCGATACTCGCACGGATTCTACCTTTTCATGGTACTGTCCCGGATTCTTCCATTTTCCGGTACTGACCCCGATTCTAGCATTTTGAGGAACTGGTCCGAACAGTTTTTCGATACGCGCCCGGATTCTACCTTTTCCCGGTACTGTCCCGGATTCTTCCATTTTCCGGTACTGACACCGATTCTAATATTTTCAGGAACTGGTCCGAACAGTTTTTCGATACTCGCACGGATTCTACCTTTTCCCGGTACTGTCCCGGATTCTTCCATTTTCCGGTACTGACCCCGATTCTAGCATTTTGAGGAACTGGTCCGAACAGTTTTTCGATACTCGCACGGATTCTACCTTTTCCCGGTACTGTCCCGGATTCTTCCATTTTCCGGTACTGACACCGATTCTAATATTTTGAGGAACTGGTCCGAACAGTTTTTCGATACGCGCCCGGATTCTACCTTTTCCCGGTACTGTCCCGGATTCTTCCATTTTCCGGTACTGACCCCGATTCTAGAATTTTGAGGAACTGGTCCGAACAGTTTTTCGATACTCGCACGGATTCTACCTTTTCATGGTACTGTCCCGGATTCTTGCATTTTCCGGTACTGACCCCGATTCTAGCATTTTGAGGAACTGGTCCGAACAGTTTTTCGATACGCGCCCGGATTCTACCTTTTCCCGGTACTGTCCGGGATTCTTCCATTTTCCGGTACTGACCCCGATTCTAGAATTTTGAGGAACTGGTCCGAACAGTTTTTCGATACTCGCACGGATTCTACCTTTTCCCGCTACTGTCCCGGATTCTTCCATTTTCCGGTATTGACCCCGATTCTAGCATTTTGAGGAACTGGTCCGAACAGTTTTTCGATACTCGCACGGATTCTACCTTTTCATGGTACTGTCCCGGATTCTTCCATTTTCCGGTACTGACCCCGATTCTAGCATTTTGAGGAACTGGTCCGAACAGTTTTTCGATACTCGCACGGATTCTACCTTTTCCCGGTACTGTCCGGGATTCTTCCATTTTCCGGTACTGACCCCGATTGTAGCATTTTGAGGAACTGGTCCGAACAGTTTTTCGATACGCGCCCGGATTCTACCTTTTCCCGGTACTGTCCCGGATTCTTCCATTTTCCGGTACTGACCCCGATTCTAGAATTTTGAGGAACTGGTCCGAACAGTTTTTCGATACTCGCACGGATTCTACCTTTTCATGGTACTGTCCCGGATTCTTGCATTTTCCGGTACTGACCCCGATTCTAGCATTTTGAGGAACTGGTCCGAACAGTTTTTCGATACTCGCACGCATTCTACCTTTTCCCGGTACTGTCCGGGATTCTTCCATTTTCCGGTACTGACCCCGATTGTAGCATTTTGAGGAACTGGTCCGAACAGTTTTTCGATACGCGCCCGGATTCTACCTTTTCCCGGTACTGTCCCGGATTCTTCCATTTTCCGGTACTGACCCCGATTCTAGCATTTTCAGGAACTGGTCCGAACAGTTTTTCGATACTCGCACGGATTCTACCTTTTCATGGTACTGTCCCGGATTCTTCCATTTTCCGGTACTGACCCCGATTCTAGCATTTTGAGGAACTGGTCCGAACAGTTTTTCGATACGCGCCCGGATTCTACCTTTTCCCGGTACTGTCCCGGATTCTTCCATTTTCCGGTACTGACCCCGATTCTAGAATTTTGAGGAACTGGTCCGAACAGTTTTTCGATACTCGCACGGATTCTACCTTTTCATGGTACTGTCCCGGATTCTTCCATTTTCCGGTACTGACCCCGATTCTAGCATTTTGAGGAACTGGTCCGAACAGTTTTTCGATACTCGCACGGATTCTACCTTTTCCCGGTACTGTCCGGGATTCTTCCATTTTCCGGTACTGACCCCGATTGTAGCATTTTGAGGAACTGGTCCGAACAGTTTTTCGATACGCGCCCGGATTCTACCTTTTCCCGGTACTGTCCCGGATTCTTCCATTTTCCGGTACTGACCCCGATTCTAGCATTTTGAGGAACTGGTCCGAACAGTTTTTCGATACTCGCACGGATTCTACCTTTTCCCGGTACTGTCCGGGATTCTTCCATTTTCCGGTACTGACCCCGATTGTAGCATTTTGAGGAACTGGTCCGAACAGTTTTTCGATACGCGCCCGGATTCTACCTTTTCCCGGTACTGTCCCGGATTCTTCCATTTTCCGGTACTGACCCCGATTCTAGCATTTTCAGGAACTGGTCCGAACAGTTTTTCGATACTCGCACGGATTCTACCTTTTCATGGTACTGTCCCGGATTCTTCCATTTTCCGGTACTGACCCCGATTCTAGCATTTTGAGGAACTGGTCCGAACAGTTTTTCGATACTCGCACGCATTCTACCTTTTCCCGGTACTGTCCGGGATTCTTCCATTTTCCGGTACTGACCCCGATTGTAGCATTTTGAGGAACTGGTCCGAACAGTTTTTCGATACGCGCCCGGATTCTACCTTTTCATGGTACTGTCCCGGATTCTTCCATTTTCCGGTACTGACCCCGATTCTAGCATTTTGAGGAACTGGTCCGAACAGTTTTTCGATACTCGCACGGATTCTACCTTTTCCCGGTACTGTCCCGGATTCTTCCATTTTCCGGTACTGACACCGATTCTAATATTTTCAGGAACTGGTCCGAACAGTTTTTCGATACGCGCCCGGATTCTACCTTTTCCCGGTACTGTCCCGGATTCTTCCATTTTCCGGTACTGACCCCGATTCTAGAATTTTGAGGAACTGGTCCGAACAGTTTTTCGATACTCGCACGGATTCTACCTTTTCCCGCTACTGTCCCGGATTCTTCCATTTTCCGGTATTGACAACGATTCTAGCATTTTCAGGAACTGGTCCGAACAGTTTTTCGATACTCGCACGGATTGTACCTTTTCCCGGTACTGTCCCGGATTCTTCCATTTTCCGGTACTGACCCCGATTCTAGCATTTTGAGGAACTGGTCCGAACAGTTTTTCGATACTCGCACGGATTCTACCTTTTCCCGGTACTGTCCGGGATTCTTCCATTTTCCGGTACTGACCCCGATTGTAGCATTTTGAGGAACTGGTCCGAACAGTTTTTCGATACGCGCCCGGATTCTACCTTTTCCCGGTACTGTCCCGGATTCTTCCATTTTCCGGTACTGACCCCGATTCTAGAATTTTGAGGAACTGGTCCGAACAGTTTTTCGATACTCGCACGGATTCTACCTTTTCATGGTACTGTCCCGGATTCTTGCATTTTCCGGTACTGACCCCGATTCTAGCATTTTGAGGAACTGGTCCGAACAGTTTTTCGATACTCGCACGGATTCTACCTTTTCCCGGTACTGTCCGGGATTCTTCCATTTTCCGGTACTGACCCCGATTGTAGCATTTTGAGGAACTGGTCCGAACAGTTTTTCGATACGCGCCCGGATTCTACCTTTTCCCGGTACTGTCCCGGATTCTTCCATTTTCCGGTACTGACCCCGATTCTAGCATTTTGAGGAACTGGTCCGAACAGTTTTTCGATACTCGCACGGATTCTACCTTTTCCCGGTACTGTCCGGGATTCTTCCATTTTCCGGTACTGACCCCGATTGTAGCATTTTGAGGAACTGGTCCGAACAGTTTTTCGATACGCGCCCGGATTCTACCTTTTCCCGGTACTGTCCCGGATTCTTCCATTTTCCGGTACTGACCCCGATTCTAGCATTTTCAGGAACTGGTCCGAACAGTTTTTCGATACTCGCACGGATTCTACCTTTTCATGGTACTGTCCCGGATTCTTCCATTTTCCGGTACTGACCCCGATTCTAGCATTTTGAGGAACTGGTCCGAACAGTTTTTCGATACTCGCACGCATTCTACCTTTTCCCGGTACTG
The DNA here is from genome assembly GCA_946000715.1 of Vitis cinerea var. helleri x Vitis riparia. Classification (NCBI taxonomy): domain Eukaryota; kingdom Viridiplantae; phylum Streptophyta; class Magnoliopsida; order Vitales; family Vitaceae; genus Vitis; species Vitis cinerea var. helleri x Vitis riparia. The sequence goes on along the minus strand of OX254027.1, from coordinate 15,986,493 downwards.
TCCGGGATTCTTCCATTTTCCGGTACTGACCCCGATTGTAGCATTTTGAGGAACTGGTCCGAACAGTTTTTCGATACGCGCCCGGATTCTACCTTTTCATGGTACTGTCCCGGATTCTTCCATTTTCCGGTACTGACCCCGATTCTAGCATTTTGAGGAACTGGTCCGAACAGTTTTTCGATACTCGCACGGATTCTACCTTTTCCCGGTACTGTCCGGGATTCTTCCATTTTCCGGTACTGACCCCGATTGTAGCATTTTGAGGAACTGGTCCGAACAGTTTTTCGATACGCGCCCGGATTCTACCTTTTCCCGGTACTGTCCCGGATTCTTCCATTTTCCGGTACTGACCCCGATTCTAGCATTTTCAGGAACTGGTCCGAACAGTTTTTCGATACTCGCACGGATTCTACCTTTTCATGGTACTGTCCCGGATTCTTCCATTTTCCGGTACTGACCCCGATTCTAGCATTTTGAGGAACTGGTCCGAACAGTTTTTCGATACTCGCACGCATTCTACCTTTTCCCGGTACTGTCCGGGATTCTTCCATTTTCCGGTACTGACCCCGATTGTAGCATTTTGAGGAACTGGTCCGAACAGTTTTTCGATACGCGCCCGGATTCTACCTTTTCATGGTACTGTCCCGGATTCTTCCATTTTCCGGTACTGACCCCGATTCTAGCATTTTGAGGAACTGGTCCGAACAGTTTTTCGATACTCGCACGGATTCTACCTTTTCCCGGTACTGTCCCGGATTCTTCCATTTTCCGGTACTGACACCGATTCTAATATTTTCAGGAACTGGTCCGAACAGTTTTTCGATACGCGCCCGGATTCTACCTTTTCCCGGTACTGTCCCGGATTCTTCCATTTTCCGGTACTGACCCCGATTCTAGAATTTTGAGGAACTGGTCCGAACAGTTTTTCGATACTCGCACGGATTCTACCTTTTCCCGCTACTGTCCCGGATTCTTCCATTTTCCGGTATTGACAACGATTCTAGCATTTTCAGGAACTGGTCCGAACAGTTTTTCGATACTCGCACGGATTTTACCTTTTCCCGGTACTGTCCCGGATTCTTCCATTTTCCGGTACTGACCCCGATTCTAGCATTTTGAGGAACTGGTCCGAACAGTTTTTCGATACTCGCACGGATTCTACCTTTTCCCGGTACTGTCCGGGATTCTTCCATTTTCCGGTACTGACCCCGATTGTAGCATTTTGAGGAACTGGTCCGAACAGTTTTTCGATACGCGCCCGGATTCTACCTTTTCCCGGTACTGTCCCGGATTCTTCCATTTTCCGGTACTGACCCCGATTCTAGAATTTTGAGGAACTGGTCCGAACAGTTTTTCGATACTCGCACGGATTCTACCTTTTCATGGTACTGTCCCGGATTCTTGCATTTTCCGGTACTGACCCCGATTCTAGCATTTTGAGGAACTGGTCCGAACAGTTTTTCGATACTCGCACAGATTCTACCTTTTCCCGGTACTGTCCGGGATTCTTCCATTTTCCGGTACTGACCCCGATTGTAGCATTTTGAGGAACTGGTCCGAACAGTTTTTCGATACGCGCCCGGATTCTACCTTTTCCCGGTACTGTCCCGGATTCTTCCATTTTCCGGTACTGACCCCGATTCTAGCATTTTGAGGAACTGGTCCGAACAGTTTTTCGATACTCGCACGGATTCTACCTTTTCATGGTACTGTCCCGGATTCTTCCATTTTCCGGTACTGACCCCGATTCTAGCATTTTGAGGAACTGGTCCGAACAGTTTTTCGATACTCGCACGGATTCTACCTTTTCCCGGTACTGTCCCGGATTCTTCCATTTTCCGGTACTGACACCGATTCTAATATTTTCAGGAACTGGTCCGAACAGTTTTTCGATACGCGCCCGGATTCTACCTTTTCCCGGTACTGTCCCGGATTCTTCCATTTTCCGGTACTGACCCCGATTCTAGAATTTTGAGGAACTGGTCCGAACAGTTTTTCGATACTCGCACGGATTCTACCTTTTCCCGCTACTGTCCCGGATTCTTCCATTTTCCGGTATTGACAACGATTCTAGCATTTTCAGGAACTGGTCCGAACAGTTTTTCGATACTCGCACGGATTTTACCTTTTCCCGGTACTGTCCCGGATTCTTCCATTTTCCGGTACTGACCCCGATTCTAGCATTTTGAGGAACTGGTCCGAACAGTTTTTCGATACTCGCACGGATTCTACCTTTTCCCGGTACTGTCCGGGATTCTTCCATTTTCCGGTACTGACCCCGATTGTAGCATTTTGAGGAACTGGTCCGAACAGTTTTTCGATACGCGCCCGGATTCTACCTTTTCCCGGTACTGTCCCGGATTCTTCCATTTTCCGGTACTGACCCCGATTCTAGCATTTTGAGGAACTGGTCCGAACAGTTTTTCGATACTCGCACGGATTCTACCTTTTCCCGGTACTGTCCCGGATTCTTCCATTTTCCGGTACTGACACCGATTCTAGCATTTTGAGGAACTGGTCCGAACAGTTTTTCGATACGCGCACGGATTCTACCTTTTCATGGTACTGTCCCGGATTCTTCCATTTTCCGGTACTGACCCCGATTCTAGCATTTTGAGGAACTGGTCCGAACAGTTTTTCGATACTCGCACGGATTCTACCTTTTCCCGGTACTGTCCCGGATTCTTCCATTTTCCGGTATTGACACCGATTCTAATATTTTGAGGAACTGGTCCGAACAGTTTTTCGATACGCGCCCGGATTCTACCTTTTCCCGGTACTGTCCCGGATTCTTCCATTTTCCGGTACTGACCCCGATTCTAGAATTTTGAGGAACTGGTCCGAACAGTTTTTCGATACTCGCACGGATTCTACCTTTTCATGGTACTGTCCCGGATTCTTGCATTTTCCGGTACTGACCCCGATTCTAGCATTTTGAGGAACTGGTCCGAACAGTTTTTCGATACTCGCACAGATTCTACCTTTTCCCGGTACTGTCCGGGATTCTTCCATTTTCCGGTACTGACCCCGATTGTAGCATTTTGAGGAACTGGTCCGAACAGTTTTTCGATACTCGCACGGATTCTACCTTTTCATGGTACTGTCCCGGATTCTTGCATTTTCCGGTACTGACCCCGATTCTAGCATTTTGAGGAACTGGTCCGAACAGTTTTTCGATACTCGCACGGATTCTACCTTTTCATGGTACTGTCCCGGATTCTTCCATTTTCCGGTACTGACCCCGATTCTAGCATTTTGAGGAACTGGTCCGAACAGTTTTTCGATACGCGCCCGGATTCTACCTTTTCCCGGTACTGTCCCGGATTCTTCCATTTTCCGGTACTGACACCGATTCTAATATTTTCAGGAACTGGTCCGAACAGTTTTTCGATACTCGCACGGATTCTACCTTTTCCCGGTACTGTCCCGGATTCTTCCATTTTCCGGTACTGACCCCGATTCTAGCATTTTGAGGAACTGGTCCGAACAGTTTTTCGATACTCGCACGGATTCTACCTTTTCCCGGTACTGTCCCGGATTCTTCCATTTTCCGGTACTGACACCGATTCTAATATTTTCAGGAACTGGTCCGAACAGTTTTTCGATACGCGCCCGGATTCTACCTTTTCCCGGTACTGTCCCGGATTCTTCCATTTTCCGGTACTGACCCCGATTCTAGAATTTTGAGGAACTGGTCCGAACAGTTTTTCGATACTCGCACGGATTCTACCTTTTCCCGCTACTGTCCCGGATTCTTCCATTTTCCGGTATTGACAACGATTCTAGCATTTTCAGGAACTGGTCCGAACAGTTTTTCGATACTCGCACGGATTTTACCTTTTCCCGGTACTGTCCCGGATTCTTCCATTTTCCGGTACTGACCCCGATTCTAGCATTTTGAGGAACTGGTCCGAACAGTTTTTCGATACTCGCACGGATTCTACCTTTTCCCGGTACTGTCCGGGATTCTTCCATTTTCCGGTACTGACCCCGATTGTAGCATTTTGAGGAACTGGTCCGAACAGTTTTTCGATACGCGCCCGGATTCTACCTTTTCCCGGTACTGTCCCGGATTCTTCCATTTTCCGGTACTGACCCCGATTCTAGAATTTTGAGGAACTGGTCCGAACAGTTTTTCGATACTCGCACGGATTCTACCTTTTCATGGTACTGTCCCGGATTCTTGCATTTTCCGGTACTGACCCCGATTCTAGCATTTTGAGGAACTGGTCCGAACAGTTTTTCGATACTCGCACGGATTCTACCTTTTCATGGTACTGTCCCGGATTCTTCCATTTTCCGGTACTGACCCCGATTCTAGCATTTTGAGGAACTGGTCCGAACAGTTTTTCGATACTCGCACGGATTCTACCTTTTCCCGGTACTGTCCCGGATTCTTCCATTTTCCGGTACTGACACCGATTCTAATATTTTGAGGAACTGGTCCGAACAGTTTTTCGATACGCGCCCGGATTCTACCTTTTCCCGGTACTGTCCCGGATTCTTCCATTTTCCGGTACTGACCCCGATTCTAGAATTTTGAGGAACTGGTCCGAACAGTTTTTCGATACTCGCACGGATTCTACCTTTTCATGGTACTGTCCCGGATTCTTGCATTTTCCGGTACTGACCCCGATTCTAGCATTTTGAGGAACTGGTCCGAACAGTTTTTCGATACGCGCCCGGATTCTACCTTTTCCCGGTACTGTCCGGGATTCTTCCATTTTCCGGTACTGACCCCGATTCTAGAATTTTGAGGAACTGGTCCGAACAGTTTTTCGATACTCGCACGGATTCTACCTTTTCCCGCTACTGTCCCGGATTCTTCCATTTTCCGGTATTGACCCCGATTCTAGCATTTTGAGGAACTGGTCCGAACAGTTTTTCGATACTCGCACGGATTCTACCTTTTCATGGTACTGTCCCGGATTCTTCCATTTTCCGGTACTGACCCCGATTCTAGCATTTTGAGGAACTGGTCCGAACAGTTTTTCGATACTCGCACGGATTCTACCTTTTCCCGGTACTGTCCGGGATTCTTCCATTTTCCGGTACTGACCCCGATTGTAGCATTTTGAGGAACTGGTCCGAACAGTTTTTCGATACGCGCCCGGATTCTACCTTTTCCCGGTACTGTCCCGGATTCTTCCATTTTCCGGTACTGACCCCGATTCTAGAATTTTGAGGAACTGGTCCGAACAGTTTTTCGATACTCGCACGGATTCTACCTTTTCATGGTACTGTCCCGGATTCTTGCATTTTCCGGTACTGACCCCGATTCTAGCATTTTGAGGAACTGGTCCGAACAGTTTTTCGATACTCGCACGCATTCTACCTTTTCCCGGTACTGTCCGGGATTCTTCCATTTTCCGGTACTGACCCCGATTGTAGCATTTTGAGGAACTGGTCCGAACAGTTTTTCGATACGCGCCCGGATTCTACCTTTTCCCGGTACTGTCCCGGATTCTTCCATTTTTCGGTACTGACCCCGATTCTAGCATTTTGAGGAACTGGTCCGAACAGTTTTTCGATACTCGCACGGATTCTACCTTTTCCCGGTACTGTCCGGGATTCTTCCATTTTCCGGTACTGACCCCGATTGTAGCATTTTGAGGAACTGGTCCGAACAGTTTTTCGATACGCGCCCGGATTCTACCTTTTCCCGGTACTGTCCCGGATTCTTCCATTTTCCGGTACTGACCCCGATTCTAGCATTTTCAGGAACTGGTCCGAACAGTTTTTCGATACTCGCACGGATTCTACCTTTTCATGGTACTGTCCCGGATTCTTCCATTTTCCGGTACTGACCCCGATTCTAGCATTTTGAGGAACTGGTCCGAACAGTTTTTCGATACGCGCCCGGATTCTACCTTTTCCCGGTACTGTCCCGGATTCTTCCATTTTCCGGTACTGACCCCGATTCTAGAATTTTGAGGAACTGGTCCGAACAGTTTTTCGATACTCGCACGGATTCTACCTTTTCATGGTACTGTCCCGGATTCTTCCATTTTCCGGTACTGACCCCGATTCTAGCATTTTGAGGAACTGGTCCGAACAGTTTTTCGATACTCGCACGGATTCTACCTTTTCCCGGTACTGTCCGGGATTCTTCCATTTTCCGGTACTGACCCCGATTGTAGCATTTTGAGGAACTGGTCCGAACAGTTTTTCGATACGCGCCCGGATTCTACCTTTTCCCGGTACTGTCCCGGATTCTTCCATTTTCCGGTACTGACCCCGATTCTAGCATTTTGAGGAACTGGTCCGAACAGTTTTTCGATACTCGCACGGATTCTACCTTTTCCCGGTACTGTCCGGGATTCTTCCATTTTCCGGTACTGACCCCGATTGTAGCATTTTGAGGAACTGGTCCGAACAGTTTTTCGATACGCGCCCGGATTCTACCTTTTCCCGGTACTGTCCCGGATTCTTCCATTTTCCGGTACTGACCCCGATTCTAGCATTTTCAGGAACTGGTCCGAACAGTTTTTCGATACTCGCACGGATTCTACCTTTTCATGGTACTGTCCCGGATTCTTCCATTTTCCGGTACTGACCCCGATTCTAGCATTTTGAGGAACTGGTCCGAACAGTTTTTCGATACTCGCACGCATTCTACCTTTTCCCGGTACTGTCCGGGATTCTTCCATTTTCCGGTACTGACCCCGATTGTAGCATTTTGAGGAACTGGTCCGAACAGTTTTTCGATACGCGCCCGGATTCTACCTTTTCATGGTACTGTCCCGGATTCTTCCATTTTCCGGTACTGACCCCGATTCTAGCATTTTGAGGAACTGGTCCGAACAGTTTTTCGATACTCGCACGGATTCTACCTTTTCCCGGTACTGTCCCGGATTCTTCCATTTTCCGGTACTGACACCGATTCTAATATTTTCAGGAACTGGTCCGAACAGTTTTTCGATACGCGCCCGGATTCTACCTTTTCCCGGTACTGTCCCGGATTCTTCCATTTTCCGGTACTGACCCCGATTCTAGAATTTTGAGGAACTGGTCCGAACAGTTTTTCGATACTCGCACGGATTCTACCTTTTCCCGCTACTGTCCCGGATTCTTCCATTTTCCGGTATTGACAACGATTCTAGCATTTTCAGGAACTGGTCCGAACAGTTTTTCGATACTCGCACGGATTGTACCTTTTCCCGGTACTGTCCCGGATTCTTCCATTTTCCGGTACTGACCCCGATTCTAGCATTTTGAGGAACTGGTCCGAACAGTTTTTCGATACTCGCACGGATTCTACCTTTTCCCGGTACTGTCCGGGATTCTTCCATTTTCCGGTACTGACCCCGATTGTAGCATTTTGAGGAACTGGTCCGAACAGTTTTTCGATACGCGCCCGGATTCTACCTTTTCCCGGTACTGTCCCGGATTCTTCCATTTTCCGGTACTGACCCCGATTCTAGAATTTTGAGGAACTGGTCCGAACAGTTTTTCGATACTCGCACGGATTCTACCTTTTCATGGTACTGTCCCGGATTCTTGCATTTTCCGGTACTGACCCCGATTCTAGCATTTTGAGGAACTGGTCCGAACAGTTTTTCGATACTCGCACGGATTCTACCTTTTCCCGGTACTGTCCGGGATTCTTCCATTTTCCGGTACTGACCCCGATTGTAGCATTTTGAGGAACTGGTCCGAACAGTTTTTCGATACGCGCCCGGATTCTACCTTTTCCCGGTACTGTCCCGGATTCTTCCATTTTCCGGTACTGACCCCGATTCTAGCATTTTGAGGAACTGGTCCGAACAGTTTTTCGATACTCGCACGGATTCTACCTTTTCCCGGTACTGTCCGGGATTCTTCCATTTTCCGGTACTGACCCCGATTGTAGCATTTTGAGGAACTGGTCCGAACAGTTTTTCGATACGCGCCCGGATTCTACCTTTTCCCGGTACTGTCCCGGATTCTTCCATTTTCCGGTACTGACCCCGATTCTAGCATTTTCAGGAACTGGTCCGAACAGTTTTTCGATACTCGCACGGATTCTACCTTTTCATGGTACTGTCCCGGATTCTTCCATTTTCCGGTACTGACCCCGATTCTAGCATTTTGAGGAACTGGTCCGAACAGTTTTTCGATACGCGCCCGGATTCTACCTTTTCCCGGTACTGTCCCGGATTCTTCCATTTTCCGGTACTGACCCCGATTCTAGAATTTTGAGGAACTGGTCCGAACAGTTTTTCGATACTCGCACGGATTCTACCTTTTCCCGGTACTGTCCGGGATTCTTCCATTTTCCGGTACTGACCCCGATTGTAGCATTTTGAGGAACTGGTCCGAACAGTTTTTCGATACGCGCCCGGATTCTACCTTTTCCCGGTACTGTCCCGGATTCTTCCATTTTCCGGTACTGACACCGATTCTAATATTTTCAGGAACTGGTCCGAACAGTTTTTCGATACGCGCCCGGATTCTACCTTTTCCCGGTACTGTCCCGGATTCTTCCATTTTCCGGTACTGACCCCGATTCTAGCATTTTGAGGAACTGGTCCGAACAGTTTTTCGATACTCGCACGGATTCTACCTTTTCATGGTACTGTCCCGGATTCTTCCATTTTCCGGTACTGACCCCGATTCTAGCATTTTCAGGAACTGGTCCGAACAGTTTTTCGATACTCGCACGGATTCTACCTTTTCCCGGTACTGTCCCGGATTCTTCCATTTTCCGGTACTGACACCGATTCTAATATTTTCAGGAACTGGTCCGAACAGTTTTTCGATACGCGCCCGGATTCTACCTTTTCCCGGTACTGTCCCGGATTCTTCCATTTTCCGGTACTGACCCCGATTGTAGCATTTTGAGGAACTGGTCCGAACAGTTTTTCGATACGCGCCCGGATTCTACCTTTTCCCGGTACTGTCCCGGATTCTTCCATTTTCCGGTACTGACCCCGATTCTAGAATTTTGAGGAACTGGTCCGAACAGTTTTTCGATACTCGCACGGATTCTACCTTTTCCCGGTACTGTCCGGGATTCTTCCATTTTCCGGTACTGACCCCGATTGTAGCATTTTGAGGAACTGGTCCGAACAGTTTTTCGATACGCGCCCGGATTCTACCTTTTCCCGGTACTGTCCCGGATTCTTCCATTTTCCGGTACTGACCCCGATTCTAGCATTTTGAGGAACTGGTCCGAACAGTTTTTCGATACTCGCACGGATTCTACCTTTTCCCGGTACTGTCCGGGATTCTTCCATTTTCCGGTACTGACCCCGATTGTAGCATTTTGAGGAACTGGTCCGAACAGTTTTTCGATACGCGCCCGGATTCTACCTTTTCCCGGTACTGTCCCGGATTCTTCCATTTTCCGGTACTGACCCCGATTCTAGCATTTTCAGGAACTGGTCCGAACAGTTTTTCGATACTCGCACGGATTCTACCTTTTCATGGTACTGTCCCGGATTCTTCCATTTTCCGGTACTGACCCCGATTCTAGCATTTTGAGGAACTGGTCCGAACAGTTTTTCGATACTCGCACGCATTCTACCTTTTCCCGGTACTGTCCGGGATTCTTCCATTTTCCGGTACTGACCCCGATTGTAGCATTTTGAGGAACTGGTCCGAACAGTTTTTCGATACGCGCCCGGATTCTACCTTTTCATGGTACTGTCCCGGATTCTTCCATTTTCCGGTACTGACCCCGATTCTAGCATTTTGAGGAACTGGTCCGAACAGTTTTTCGATACTCGCACGGATTCTACCTTTTCCCGGTACTGTCCCGGATTCTTCCATTTTCCGGTACTGACACCGATTCTAATATTTTCAGGAACTGGTCCGAACAGTTTTTCGATACGCGCCCGGATTCTACCTTTTCCCGGTACTGTCCCGGATTCTTCCATTTTCCGGTACTGACCCCGATTCTAGAATTTTGAGGAACTGGTCCGAACAGTTTTTCGATACTCGCACGGATTCTACCTTTTCCCGCTACTGTCCCGGATTCTTCCATTTTCCGGTATTGACAACGATTCTAGCATTTTCAGGAACTGGTCCGAACAGTTTTTCGATACTCGCACGGATTGTACCTTTTCCCGGTACTGTCCCGGATTCTTCCATTTTCCGGTACTGACCCCGATTCTAGCATTTTGAGGAACTGGTCCGAACAGTTTTTCGATACTCGCACGGATTCTACCTTTTCCCGGTACTGTCCGGGATTCTTCCATTTTCCGGTACTGACCCCGATTGTAGCATTTTGAGGAACTGGTCCGAACAGTTTTTCGATACGCGCCCGGATTCTACCTTTTCCCGGTACTGTCCCGGATTCTTCCATTTTCCGGTACTGACCCCGATTCTAGAATTTTGAGGAACTGGTCCGAACAGTTTTTCGATACTCGCACGGATTCTACCTTTTCATGGTACTGTCCCGGATTCTTGCATTTTCCGGTACTGACCCCGATTCTAGCATTTTGAGGAACTGGTCCGAACAGTTTTTCGATACTCGCACGGATTCTACCTTTTCCCGGTACTGTCCGGGATTCTTCCATTTTCCGGTACTGACCCCGATTGTAGCATTTTGAGGAACTGGTCCGAACAGTTTTTCGATACGCGCCCGGATTCTACCTTTTCCCGGTACTGTCCCGGATTCTTCCATTTTCCGGTACTGACCCCGATTCTAGCATTTTGAGGAACTGGTCCGAACAGTTTTTCGATACTCGCACGGATTCTACCTTTTCCCGGTACTGTCCGGGATTCTTCCATTTTCCGGTACTGACCCCGATTGTAGCATTTTGAGGAACTGGTCCGAACAGTTTTTCGATACGCGCCCGGATTCTACCTTTTCCCGGTACTGTCCCGGATTCTTCCATTTTCCGGTACTGACCCCGATTCTAGCATTTTCAGGAACTGGTCCGAACAGTTTTTCGATACGCGCCCGGATTCTACCTTTTCCCGGTACTGTCCCGGATTCTTCCATTTTCCGGTACTGACCCCGATTCTAGAATTTTGAGGAACTGGTCCGAACAGTTTTTCGATACTCGCACGGATTCTACCTTTTCCCGCTACTGTCCCGGATTCTTCCATTTTCCGGTATTGACAACGATTCTAGCATTTTCAGGAACTGGTCCGAACAGTTTTTCGATACTCGCACGGATTGTACCTTTTCCCGGTACTGTCCCGGATTCTTCCATTTTCCGGTACTGACCCCGATTCTAGCATTTTGAGGAACTGGTCCGAACAGTTTTTCGATACTCGCACGGATTCTACCTTTTCCCGGTACTGTCCGGGATTCTTCCATTTTCCGGTACTGACCCCGATTGTAGCATTTTGAGGAACTGGTCCGAACAGTTTTTCGATACGCGCCCGGATTCTACCTTTTCCCGGTACTGTCCCGGATTCTTCCATTTTCCGGTACTGACCCCGATTCTAGAATTTTGAGGAACTGGTCCGAACAGTTTTTCGATACTCGCACGGATTCTACCTTTTCATGGTACTGTCCCGGATTCTTGCATTTTCCGGTACTGACCCCGATTCTAGCATTTTGAGGAACTGGTCCGAACAGTTTTTCGATACTCGCACGGATTCTACCTTTTCCCGGTACTGTCCGGGATTCTTCCATTTTCCGGTACTGACCCCGATTGTAGCATTTTGAGGAACTGGTCCGAACAGTTTTTCGATACGCGCCCGGATTCTACCTTTTCCCGGTACTGTCCCGGATTCTTCCATTTTCCGGTACTGACCCCGATTCTAGCATTTTGAGGAACTGGTCCGAACAGTTTTTCGATACTCGCACGGATTCTACCTTTTCCCGGTACTGTCCGGGATTCTTCCATTTTCCGGTACTGACCCCGATTGTAGCATTTTGAGGAACTGGTCCGAACAGTTTTTCGATACGCGCCCGGATTCTACCTTTTCCCGGTACTGTCCCGGATTCTTCCATTTTCCGGTACTGACCCCGATTCTAGCATTTTCAGGAACTGGTCCGAACAGTTTTTCGATACTCGCACGGATTCTACCTTTTCATGGTACTGTCCCGGATTCTTCCATTTTCCGGTACTGACCCCGATTCTAGCATTTTGAGGAACTGGTCCGAACAGTTTTTCGATACGCGCCCGGATTCTACCTTTTCCCGGTACTGTCCCGGATTCTTCCATTTTCCGGTACTGACCCCGATTCTAGAATTTTGAGGAACTGGTCCGAACAGTTTTTCGATACTCGCACGGATTCTACCTTTTCATGGTACTGTCCCGGATTCTTCCATTTTCCGGTACTGACCCCGATTCTAGCATTTTGAGGAACTGGTCCGAACAGTTTTTCGATACTCGCACGGATTCTACCTTTTCCCGGTACTGTCCGGGATTCTTCCATTTTCCGGTACTGACCCCGATTGTAGCATTTTGAGGAACTGGTCCGAACAGTTTTTCGATACGCGCCCGGATTCTACCTTTTCCCGGTACTGTCCCGGATTCTTCCATTTTCCGGTACTGACCCCGATTCTAGCATTTTGAGGAACTGGTCCGAACAGTTTTTCGATACTCGCACGGATTCTACCTTTTCCCGGTACTGTCCGGGATTCTTCCATTTTCCGGTACTGACCCCGATTGTAGCATTTTGAGGAACTGGTCCGAACAGTTTTTCGATACGCGCCCGGATTCTACCTTTTCCCGGTACTGTCCCGGATTCTTCCATTTTCCGGTACTGACCCCGATTCTAGCATTTTCAGGAACTGGTCCGAACAGTTTTTCGATACTCGCACGGATTCTACCTTTTCATGGTACTGTCCCGGATTCTTCCATTTTCCGGTACTGACCCCGATTCTAGCATTTTGAGGAACTGGTCCGAACAGTTTTTCGATACTCGCACGCATTCTACCTTTTCCCGGTACTGTCCGGGATTCTTCCATTTTCCGGTACTGACCCCGATTGTAGCATTTTGAGGAACTGGTCCGAACAGTTTTTCGATACGCGCCCGGATTCTACCTTTTCATGGTACTGTCCCGGATTCTTCCATTTTCCGGTACTGACCCCGATTCTAGCATTTTGAGGAACTGGTCCGAACAGTTTTTCGATACTCGCACGGATTCTACCTTTTCCCGGTACTGTCCCGGATTCTTCCATTTTCCGGTACTGACACCGATTCTAATATTTTCAGGAACTGGTCCGAACAGTTTTTCGATACGCGCCCGGATTCTACCTTTTCCCGGTACTGTCCCGGATTCTTCCATTTTCCGGTACTGACCCCGATTCTAGAATTTTGAGGAACTGGTCCGAACAGTTTTTCGATACTCGCACGGATTCTACCTTTTCCCGCTACTGTCCCGGATTCTTCCATTTTCCGGTATTGACAACGATTCTAGCATTTTCAGGAACTGGTCCGAACAGTTTTTCGATACTCGCACGGATTCTACCTTTTCCCGGTACTGTCCGGGATTCTTCCATTTTCCGGTACTGACCCCGATTGTAGCATTTTGAGGAACTGGTCCGAACAGTTTTTCGATACGCGCCCGGATTCTACCTTTTCCCGGTACTGTCCCGGATTCTTCCATTTTCCGGTACTGACCCCGATTCTAGCATTTTGAGGAACTGGTCCGAACAGTTTTTCGATACTCGCACGGATTCTACCTTTTCCCGGTACTGTCCGGGATTCTTCCATTTTCCGGTACTGACCCCGATTGTAGCATTTTGAGGAACTGGTCCGAACAGTTTTTCGATACGCGCCCGGATTCTACCTTTTCCCGGTACTGTCCCGGATTCTTCCATTTTCCGGTACTGACCCCGATTCTAGCATTTTCAGGAACTGGTCCGAACAGTTTTTCGATACTCGCACGGATTCTACCTTTTCATGGTACTGTCCCGGATTCTTCCATTTTCCGGTACTGACCCCGATTCTAGCATTTTGAGGAACTGGTCCGAACAGTTTTTCGATACTCGCACGCATTCTACCTTTTCCCGGTACTGTCCGGGATTCTTCCATTTTCCGGTACTGACCCCGATTGTAGCATTTTGAGGAACTGGTCCGAACAGTTTTTCGATACGCGCCCGGATTCTACCTTTTCATGGTACTGTCCCGGATTCTTCCATTTTCCGGTACTGACCCCGATTCTAGCATTTTGAGGAACTGGTCCGAACAGTTTTTCGATACTCGCACGGATTCTACCTTTTCCCGGTACTGTCCCGGATTCTTCCATTTTCCGGTACTGACACCGATTCTAATATTTTCAGGAACTGGTCCGAACAGTTTTTCGATACGCGCCCGGATTCTACCTTTTCCCGGTACTGTCCCGGATTCTTCCATTTTCCGGTACTGACCCCGATTCTAGAATTTTGAGGAACTGGTCCGAACAGTTTTTCGATACTCGCACGGATTCTACCTTTTCCCGCTACTGTCCCGGATTCTTCCATTTTCCGGTATTGACAACGATTCTAGCATTTTCAGGAACTGGTCCGAACAGTTTTTCGATACTCGCACGGATTGTACCTTTTCCCGGTACTGTCCCGGATTCTTCCATTTTCCGGTACTGACCCCGATTCTAGAATTTTGAGGAACTGGTCCGAACAGTTTTTCGATACTCGCACGGATTCTACCTTTTCATGGTACTGTCCCGGATTCTTCCATTTTCCGGTACTGACCCCGATTCTAGCATTTTGAGGAACTGGTCCGAACAGTTTTTCGATACTCGCACGGATTCTACCTTTTCCCGGTACTGTCCGGGATTCTTCCATTTTCCGGTACTGACCCCGATTGTAGCATTTTGAGGAACTGGTCCGAACAGTTTTTCGATACGCGCCCGGATTCTACCTTTTCCCGGTACTGTCCCGGATTCTTCCATTTTCCGGTACTGACCCCGATTCTAGCATTTTCAGGAACTGGTCCGAACAGTTTTTCGATACTCGCACGGATTCTACCTTTTCATGGTACTGTCCCGGATTCTTCCATTTTCCGGTACTGACCCCGATTCTAGCATTTTGAGGAACTGGTCCGAACAGTTTTTCGATACTCGCACGCATTCTACCTTTTCCCGGTACTGTCCGGGATTCTTCCATTTTCCGGTACTGACCCCGATTGTAGCATTTTGAGGAACTGGTCCGAACAGTTTTTCGATACGCGCCCGGATTCTACCTTTTCATGGTACTGTCCCGGATTCTTCCATTTTCCGGTACTGACCCCGATTCTAGCATTTTGAGGAACTGGTCCGAACAGTTTTTCGATACTCGCACGGATTCTACCTTTTCCCGGTACTGTCCCGGATTCTTCCATTTTCCGGTACTGACACCGATTCTAATATTTTCAGGAACTGGTCCGAACAGTTTTTCGATACGCGCCCGGATTCTACCTTTTCCCGGTACTGTCCCGGATTCTTCCATTTTCCGGTACTGACCCCGATTCTAGAATTTTGAGGAACTGGTCCGAACAGTTTTTCGATACTCGCACGGATTCTACCTTTTCCCGCTACTGTCCCGGATTCTTCCATTTTCCGGTATTGACAACGATTCTAGCATTTTCAGGAACTGGTCCGAACAGTTTTTCGATACTCGCACGGATTGTACCTTTTCCCGGTACTGTCCCGGATTCTTCCATTTTCCGGTACTGACCCCGATTCTAGCATTTTGAGGAACTGGTCCGAACAGTTTTTCGATACTCGCACGGATTCTACCTTTTCCCGGTACTGTCCGGGATTCTTCCATTTTCCGGTACTGACCCCGATTGTAGCATTTTGAGGAACTGGTCCGAACAGTTTTTCGATACGCGCCCGGATTCTACCTTTTCCCGGTACTGTCCCGGATTCTTCCATTTTCCGGTACTGACCCCGATTCTAGAATTTTGAGGAACTGGTCCGAACAGTTTTTCGATACTCGCACGGATTCTACCTTTTCATGGTACTGTCCCGGATTCTTGCATTTTCCGGTACTGACCCCGATTCTAGCATTTTGAGGAACTGGTCCGAACAGTTTTTCGATACTCGCACGGATTCTACCTTTTCCCGGTACTGTCCGGGATTCTTCCATTTTCCGGTACTGACCCCGATTGTAGCATTTTGAGGAACTGGTCCGAACAGTTTTTCGATACGCGCCCGGATTCTACCTTTTCCCGGTACTGTCCCGGATTCTTCCATTTTCCGGTACTGACCCCGATTCTAGCATTTTGAGGAACTGGTCCGAACAGTTTTTCGATACTCGCACGGATTCTACCTTTTCCCGGTACTGTCCGGGATTCTTCCATTTTCCGGTACTGACCCCGATTGTAGCATTTTGAGGAACTGGTCCGAACAGTTTTTCGATACGCGCCCGGATTCTACCTTTTCCCGGTACTGTCCCGGATTCTTCCATTTTCCGGTACTGACCCCGATTCTAGCATTTTCAGGAACTGGTCCGAACAGTTTTTCGATACTCGCACGGATTCTACCTTTTCATGGTACTGTCCCGGATTCTTCCATTTTCCGGTACTGACCCCGATTCTAGCATTTTGAGGAACTGGTCCGAACAGTTTTTCGATACGCGCCCGGATTCTACCTTTTCCCGGTACTGTCCCGGATTCTTCCATTTTCCGGTACTGACCCCGATTCTAGAATTTTGAGGAACTGGTCCGAACAGTTTTTCGATACTCGCACGGATTCTACCTTTTCATGGTACTGTCCCGGATTCTTCCATTTTCCGGTACTGACCCCGATTCTAGCATTTTGAGGAACTGGTCCGAACAGTTTTTCGATACTCGCACGGATTCTACCTTTTCCCGGTACTGTCCGGGATTCTTCCATTTTCCGGTACTGACCCCGATTGTAGCATTTTGAGGAACTGGTCCGAACAGTTTTTCGATACGCGCCCGGATTCTACCTTTTCCCGGTACTGTCCCGGATTCTTCCATTTTCCGGTACTGACCCCGATTCTAGCATTTTGAGGAACTGGTCCGAACAGTTTTTCGATACTCGCACGGATTCTACCTTTTCCCGGTACTGTCCGGGATTCTTCCATTTTCCGGTACTGACCCCGATTGTAGCATTTTGAGGAACTGGTCCGAACAGTTTTTCGATACGCGCCCGGATTCTACCTTTTCCCGGTACTGTCCCGGATTCTTCCATTTTCCGGTACTGACCCCGATTCTAGCATTTTCAGGAACTGGTCCGAACAGTTTTTCGATACTCGCACGGATTCTACCTTTTCATGGTACTGTCCCGGATTCTTCCATTTTCCGGTACTGACCCCGATTCTAGCATTTTGAGGAACTGGTCCGAACAGTTTTTCGATACTCGCACGCATTCTACCTTTTCCCGGTACTGTCCGGGATTCTTCCATTTTCCGGTACTGACCCCGATTGTAGCATTTTGAGGAACTGGTCCGAACAGTTTTTCGATACGCGCCCGGATTCTACCTTTTCATGGTACTGTCCCGGATTCTTCCATTTTCCGGTACTGACCCCGATTCTAGCATTTTGAGGAACTGGTCCGAACAGTTTTTCGATACTCGCACGGATTCTACCTTTTCCCGGTACTGTCCCGGATTCTTCCATTTTCCGGTACTGACACCGATTCTAATATTTTCAGGAACTGGTCCGAACAGTTTTTCGATACTCGCCCGGATTCTACCTTTTCCCGGTACTGTCCCGGATTCTTCCATTTTCCGGTACTGACCCCGATTCTAGCATTTTGAGGAACTGGTCCGAACAGTTTTTCGATACTCGCACGGATTCTACCTTTTCATGGTACTGTCCCGGATTCTTCCATTTTCCGGTACTGACCCCGATTCTAGCATTTTGAGGAACTGGTCCGAACAGTTTTTCGATACTCGCACGGATTCTACCTTTTCCCGGTACTGTCCCGGATTCTTCCATTTTCCGGTACTGACACCGATTCTAATATTTTCAGGAACTGGTCCGAACAGTTTTTCGATACGCGCCCGGATTCTACCTTTTCCCGGTACTGTCCCGGATTCTTCCATTTTCCGGTACTGACCCCGATTGTAGCATTTTGAGGAACTGGTCCGAACAGTTTTTCGATACGCGCCCGGATTCTACCTTTTCCCGGTACTGTCCCGGATTCTTCCATTTTCCGGTACTGACCCCGATTCTAGAATTTTGAGGAACTGGTCCGAACAGTTTTTCGATACTCGCACGGATTCTACCTTTTCATGGTACTGTCCCGGATTCTTGCATTTTCCGGTACTGACCCCGATTCTAGCATTTTGAGGAACTGGTCCGAACAGTTTTTCGATACTCGCACGGATTCTACCTTTTCCCGGTACTGTCCGGGATTCTTCCATTTTCCGGTACTGACCCCGATTGTAGCATTTTGAGGAACTGGTCCGAACAGTTTTTCGATACGCGCCCGGATTCTACCTTTTCCCGGTACTGTCCCGGATTCTTCCATTTTCCGGTACTGACCCCGATTCTAGCATTTTGAGGAACTGGTCCGAACAGTTTTTCGATACTCGCACGGATTCTACCTTTTCCCGGTACTGTCCGGGATTCTTCCATTTTCCGGTACTGACCCCGATTGTAGCATTTTGAGGAACTGGTCCGAACAGTTTTTCGATACGCGCCCGGATTCTACCTTTTCCCGGTACTGTCCCGGATTCTTCCATTTTCCGGTACTGACCCCGATTCTAGCATTTTCAGGAACTGGTCCGAACAGTTTTTCGATACTCGCACGGATTCTACCTTTTCATGGTACTGTCCCGGATTCTTCCATTTTCCGGTACTGACCCCGATTCTAGCATTTTGAGGAACTGGTCCGAACAGTTTTTCGATACGCGCCCGGATTCTACCTTTTCCCGGTACTGTCCCGGATTCTTCCATTTTCCGGTACTGACCCCGATTCTAGAATTTTGAGGAACTGGTCCGAACAGTTTTTCGATACTCGCACGGATTCTACCTTTTCATGGTACTGTCCCGGATTCTTCCATTTTCCGGTACTGACCCCGATTCTAGCATTTTGAGGAACTGGTCCGAACAGTTTTTCGATACTCGCACGGATTCTACCTTTTCCCGGTACTGTCCGGGATTCTTCCATTTTCCGGTACTGACCCCGATTGTAGCATTTTGAGGAACTGGTCCGAACAGTTTTTCGATACGCGCCCGGATTCTACCTTTTCCCGGTATTGTCCCGGATTCTTCCATTTTCCGGTACTGACCCCGATTCTAGCATTTTGAGGAACTGGTCCGAACAGTTTTTCGATACTCGCACGGATTCTACCTTTTCCCGGTACTGTCCGGGATTCTTCCATTTTCCGGTACTGACCCCGATTGTAGCATTTTGAGGAACTGGTCCGAACAGTTTTTCGATACGCGCCCGGATTCTACCTTTTCCCGGTACTGTCCCGGATTCTTCCATTTTCCGGTACTGACCCCGATTCTAGCATTTTCAGGAACTGGTCCGAACAGTTTTTCGATACTCGCACGGATTCTACCTTTTCATGGTACTGTCCCGGATTCTTCCATTTTCCGGTACTGACCCCGATTCTAGCATTTTGAGGAACTGGTCCGAACAGTTTTTCGATACTCGCACGGATTCTACCTTTTCCCGGTACTGTCCCGGATTCTTCCATTTTCCGGTACTGACACGGATTCTAATATTTTCAGGAACTGGTCCGAACAGTTTTTCGATACGCGCCCGGATTCTACCTTTTCCCGGTACTGTCCCGGATTCTTCCATTTTCCGGTACTGACCCCGATTCTAGAATTTTGAGGAACTGGTCCGAACAGTTTTTCGATACTCGCACGGATTCTACCTTTTCATGGTACTGTCCCGGATTCTTCCATTTTCCGGTACTGACCCCGATTCTAGCATTTTGAGGAACTGGTCCGAACAGTTTTTCGATACTCGCACGGATTCTACCTTTTCCCGGTACTGTCCGGGATTCTTCCATTTTCCGGTACTGACCCCGATTGTAGCATTTTGAGGAACTGGTCCGAACAGTTTTTCGATACGCGCCCGGATTCTACCTTTTCCCGGTATTGTCCCGGATTCTTCCATTTTCCGGTACTGACCCCGATTCTAGCATTTTGAGGAACTGGTCCGAACAGTTTTTCGATACTCGCACGGATTCTACCTTTTCCCGGTACTGTCCGGGATTCTTCCATTTTCCGGTACTGACCCCGATTGTAGCATTTTGAGGAACTGGTCCGAACAGTTTTTCGATACGCGCCCGGATTCTACCTTTTCCCGGTACTGTCCCGGATTCTTCCATTTTCCGGTACTGACCCCGATTCTAGCATTTTCAGGAACTGGTCCGAACAGTTTTTCGATACTCGCACGGATTCTACCTTTTCATGGTACTGTCCCGGATTCTTCCATTTTCCGGTACTGACCCCGATTCTAGCATTTTGAGGAACTGGTCCGAACAGTTTTTCGATACTCGCACGGATTCTACCTTTTCCCGGTACTGTCCCGGATTCTTCCATTTTCCGGTACTGACACGGATTCTAATATTTTCAGGAACTGGTCCGAACAGTTTTTCGATACGCGCCCGGATTCTACCTTGTCCCGGTACTGTCCCGGATTCTTCCATTTTCCGGTACTGACCCCGATTCTAGAATTTTGAGGAACTGGTCCGAACAGTTTTTCGATACTCGCACGGATTCTACCTTTTCCCGGTACTGTCCCGGATTCTTCCATTTTCCAGTACTGACACCGATTCTCCCCTTTTCAGGAGCTGGTCCGGACAGTTTTTTGGTACTCGCACGGATTCTATCTTTTCCCGGTACTATCCCGGATTCTTTCATTTTACGGTACTGACCCCGATTCTAGCATTTTGAGGAACTGGTCCGAACAGTTTTTCGATACTTGCACGGATTCTACCTTTTCATGGTACTGTCCCGGATTCTTCCATTTTCCGGTACTGACCCCGATTCTAGCATTTTGAGGAACTGGTCCGAACAGTTTTTCGATACTCGCACGGATTCTACCTTTTCCCGGTACTGTCCGGGATTCTTCCATTTTCCGGTACTGACCCCGATTGTAGCATTTTGAGGAACTGGTCCGAACAGTTTTTCGATACGCGCCCGGATTCTACCTTTTCCCGGTACTGTCCCGGATTCTTCCATTTTCCGGTACTGACCCCGATTCTAGCATTTTGAGGAACTGGTCCGAACAGTTTTTCGATACTCGCACGGATTCTACCTTTTCCCGCTACTGTCCCGGATTCTTCCATTTTCCGGTATTGACAACGATTCTAGCATTTTCAGGAACTGGTCCGAACAGTTTTTCGATACTCGCACGGATTTTACCTTTTCCCGGTACTGTCCCGGATTCTTCCATTTTCCGGTACTGACCCCGATTCTAGCATTTTCAGGAACTGGTCCGAACAGTTTTTCGATACTCGCACGGATTCTACCTTTTCCCGGTACTGTCCGGGATTCTTCCATTTTCCGGTACTGACCCCGATTGTAGCATTTTGAGGAACTGGTCCGAACAGTTTTTCGATACGCGCCCGGATTCTACCTTTTCCCGGTACTGTCCCGGATTCTTCCATTTTCCGGTACTGACCCCGATTCTAGCATTTTGAGGAACTGGTCCGAACAGTTTTTCGATACTCGCACGGATTCTACCTTTTCATGGTACTGTCCCGGATTCTTCCATTTTCCGGTACTGACCCCGATTCTAGTATTTTGAGGAACTGGTCCGAACAGTTTTTCGATACTCGCACGGATTCTACCTTTTCCCAGTACTGTCCGGGATACTTCCATTTTCCGGTACTGACCCCGATTGTAGCATTTTGAGGAACTGGTCCGAACAGTTTTTCGATATGCGCCCGGATTCTACCTTTTCCCGGTACTGTCCCGGATTCTTCCATTTTCCGGTACTGACCCCGATTCTAGCATTTTGAGGAACTGGTCCGAACAGTTTTTCGATACTCGCACGGATTCTACCTTTTCCCGGTACTGTCCGGGATTCTTCCATTTTCCGGTACTGACCCCGATTGTAGCATTTTGAGGAACTGGTCCGAACAGTTTTTCGATACGCGCCCGGATTCTACCTTTTCCCGGTACTGTCCCGGATTCTTCCATTTTCCGGTACTGACCCCGATTCTAGCATTTTGAGGAACTGGTCCGAACAGTTTTTCGATACTCGCACGGATTCTACCTTTTCATGGTACTGTCCCGGATTCTTCCATTTTCCGGTACTGACCCCGATTCTAGCATTTTGAGGAACTGGTCCGAACAGTTTTTCGATACTCGCACGGATTCTACCTTTTCCCGGTACTGTCCCGGATTCTTCCATTTTCCGGTACTGACACGGATTCTAATATTTTCAGGAACTGGTCCGAACAGTTTTTCGATACGCGCCCGGATTCTACCTTTTCCCGGTACTGTCCCGGATTCTTCCATTTTCCGGTACTGACCCCGATTCTAGAATTTTGAGGAACTGGTCCGAACAGTTTTTCGATACTCGCACGGATTCTACCTTTTCCCGGTACTGTCCCGGATTCTTCCATTTTCCAGTACTGACACCGATTCTCCCCTTTTCAGGAGCTGGTCCGGACAGTTTTTTGGTACTCGCACGGATTCTATCTTTTCCCGGTACTATCCCGGATTCTTTCATTTTACGGTACTGACCCCGATTCTAGCATTTTGAGGAACTGGTCCGAACAGTTTTTCGATACTTGCACGGATTCTACCTTTTCATGGTACTGTCCCGGATTCTTCCATTTTCCGGTACTGACCCCGATTCTAGCATTTTGAGGAACTGGTCCGAACAGTTTTTCGATACTCGCACGGATTCTACCTTTTCCCGGTACTGTCCGGGATTCTTCCATTTTCCGGTACTGACCCCGATTGTAGCATTTTGAGGAACTGGTCCGAACAGTTTTTCGATACGCGCCCGGATTCTACCTTTTCCCGGTACTGTCCCGGATTCTTCCATTTTCCGGTACTGACCCCGATTCTAGCATTTTGAGGAACTGGTCCGAACAGTTTTTCGATACTCGCACGGATTCTACCTTTTCCCGCTACTGTCCCGGATTCTTCCATTTTCCGGTATTGACAACGATTCTAGCATTTTCAGGAACTGGTCCGAACAGTTTTTCGATACTCGCACGGATTTTACCTTTTCCCGGTACTGTCCCGGATTCTTCCATTTTCCGGTACTGACCCCGATTCTAGCATTTTCAGGAACTGGTCCGAACAGTTTTTCGATACTCGCACGGATTCTACCTTTTCCCGGTACTGTCCGGGATTCTTCCATTTTCCGGTACTGACCCCGATTGTAGCATTTTGAGGAACTGGTCCGAACAGTTTTTCGATACGCGCCCGGATTCTACCTTTTCCCGGTACTGTCCCGGATTCTTCCATTTTCCGGTACTGACCCCGATTCTAGCATTTTGAGGAACTGGTCCGAACAGTTTTTCGATACTCGCACGGATTCTACCTTTTCATGGTACTGTCCCGGATTCTTCCATTTTCCGGTACTGACCCCGATTCTAGTATTTTGAGGAACTGGTCCGAACAGTTTTTCGATACTCGCACGGATTCTACCTTTTCCCAGTACTGTCCGGGATACTTCCATTTTCCGGTACTGACCCCGATTGTAGCATTTTGAGGAACTGGTCCGAACAGTTTTTCGATACGCGCCCGGATTCTACCTTTTCCCGGTACTGTCCCGGATTCTTCCATTTTCCGGTACTGACCCCGATTCTAGCATTTTGAGGAACTGGTCCGAACAGTTTTTCGATACTCGCACGGATTCTACCTTTTCATGGTACTGTCCCGGATTCTTCCATTTTCCGGTACTGACCCCGATTCTAGCATTTTGAGGAACTGGTCCGAACAGTTTTTCGATACTCGCACGGATTCTACCTTTTCCCGGTACTGTCCCGGATTCTTCCATTTTCCGGTACTGACACCGATTCTAATATTTTCAGGAACTGGTCCGAACAGTTTTTCGATACGCGCCCGGATCCTACCTTTTCCCGGTACTGTCCCGGATTCTTCCATTTTCCGGTACTGACCCCGATTCTAGAATTTTGAGGAACTGGTCCGAACAGTTTTTCGATACTCGCACGGATTCTACCTTTTCATGGTACTATCCCGGATTCTTCCATTTTCCGGTACTGACCCCGATTCTAGCATTTTGAGGAACTGGTCCGAACAGTTTTTCGATACTCGCACGGATTCTACCTTTTCCCGGTACTGTCCCGGATTCTTCCATTTTCCAGTACTGACACCGATTCTCCCCTTTTCAGGAGCTGGTCCGGACAGTTTTTTGGTACTCGCACGGATTCTATCTTTTCCCGGTACTATCCCGGATTCTTTCATTTTCCGGTACTGACCCCGATTCTAGCATTTTGAGGAACTGGTCCGAACAGTTTTTCGATACTTGCACGGATTCTACCTTTTCATGGTACTGTCCCGGATTCTTCCATTTTCCGGTACTGACCCCGATTCTAGCATTTTGAGGAACTGGTCCGAACAGTTTTTCGATACGCGCCCGGATTCTACCTTTTCCCGGTACTGTCCCGGATTCTTCCATTTTCCGGTACTGACCCCGATTCTAGCATTTTGAGGAACTGGTCCGAACAGTTTTTCGATACTCGCACGGATTCTACCTTTTCCCGGTACTGTCCGGGATTCTTCCATTTTCCGGTACTGACCCCGATTGTAGCATTTTGAGGAACTGGTCCGAACAGTTTTTCGATACGCGCCCGGATTCTACCTTTTCCCGGTACTGTCCCGGATTCTTCCATTTTCCGGTACTGACCCCGATTCTAGCATTTTGAGGAACTGGTCCGAACAGTTTTTCGATACTCGCACGGATTCTACCTTTTCATGGTACTGTCCCGGATTCTTCCATTTTCCGGTACTGACCCCGATTCTAGCATTTTGAGGAACTGGTCCGAACAGTTTTTCGATACTCGCACGGATTCTACCTTTTCCCGGTACTGTCCCGGATTCTTCCATTTTCCGGTACTGACACCGATTCTAATATTTTCAGGAACTGGTCCGAACAGTTTTTCGATACGCGCCCGGATTCTACCTTTTCCCGGTACTGTCCCGGATTCTTCCATTTTCCGGTACTGACCCCGATTCTAGAATTTTGAGGAACTGGTTCGAACAGTTTTTCGATACTCGCACGGATTCTACCTTTTCATGGTACTATCCCGGATTCTTCCATTTTCCGGTACTGACCCCGATTCTAGCATTTTGAGGAACTGGTCCGAACAGTTTTTCGATACTCGCACGGATTCTACCTTTTGCCGGTACTGTCCCGGATTCTTCCATTTTCCGGTACTGACCCCGATTCTAGCATTTTGAGGAACTGGTCCGAACAGTTTTTCGATACTCGCACGGATTCTACCTTTTCATGGTACTGTCCCGGATTCTTCCATTTTCCGGTACTGACCCCGATTCTAGCATTTTCAGGAACTGGTCCGAACAGTTTTTCGATACTCGCACGGATTCTACCTTTTCCCGGTACTGTCCCGGATTCTTCCATTTTCCGGTACTGACCCCGATTCTAGCATTTTGAGGAACTGGTCCGAACAGTTTTTCGATACGCGCACGGATTCTACCTTTTCCCGCTACTGTCCCGGATTCTTCCATTTTCTGGTATTGACAACGATTCTAGCATTTTCACGAACTGGTCCGAACAGTTTTTCGATACTCGCACGGATTCTACCTTTTCATGGTACTATCCCGGATTCTTCCATTTTCCGGTACTGACCCCGATTCTAGCATTTTGAGGAACTGGTCCGAACTGTTTTTCGATACTCGCACGGATTCGAGCTTTTCCCGGTACTGTCCCGGATTCTTCCATTTTCCGGTACTGACCCCGATTGTAGCATTTTGAGGAACTGGTCCGAACAGTTTTTCGATACGCGCCCGGATTCTACATTTTCCCGGTACTGTCCCGGATTCTTCCATTTTCCGGTACTGACCCCGATTCTAGCATTTTGAGGAACTGGTCCGAACAGTTTTTCGATACTCGCACGGATTCTACCTTTTCATGGTACTGTCCCGGATTCTTCCATTTTCCGGTACTGACCCCGATTCTAGCATTTTGAGGAACTGGTCCGAACAGTTTTTCGATACTCGCACGGATTCTACCTTTTCCCGGTACTGTCCCGGATTCTTCCATTTTCCGGTACTGACACCGATTCTAATATTTTCAGGAACTGGTCCGAACAGTTTTTCGATACGCGCCCGGATTCTACCTTTTCCCGGTACTGTCCCGGATTCTTCCATTTTCCGGTACTGACCCCGATTCTAGAATTTTGAGGAACTGGTCCGAACAGTTTTTCGATACTCGCACGGATTCTACCTTTTCATGGTACTATCCCGGATTCTTCCATTTTCCGGTACTGACCCCGATTCTAGCATTTTGAGGAACTAGTCCGAACAGTTTTTCGATACTCGCACGGATTCTACCTTTTGCCGGTACTGTCCCGGATTCTTCCATTTTCCAGTACTGACACCGATTCTCCCCTTTTCAGGAGCTGGTCCGGACAGTTTTTTGGTACTCGCACGGATTCTATCTTTTCCCGATACTATCCCGGATTCTTTCATTTTCCGGTACTGACCCCGATTCTAGCATTTTGAGGAACTGGTCCGAACAGTTTTTCGATACTTGCACGGATTCTACCTTTTCATGGTACTGTCCCGGATTCTTCCATTTTCCGGTACTGACCCCGATTCTAGCATTTTGAGGAACTGGTCCGAATAGTTTTTCGATACTCGCACGGATTCCACCTTTTCCCGGTACTGTCCGGGATTCTTCCATTTTCCGGTACTGACCCCGATTGTAGCATTTTTAGGAACTGGTCCGAACAGTTTTTCGATACGCGCCCGGATTCTACCTTTTCCCGGTACTGTCCCGGATTCTTCCATTTTCCGGTACTGACCCCGATTCTAGCATTTTGAGGAACTGGTCCGAACAGTTTTTCGATACTCGCACGGATTCTACCTTTTCATGGTACTGTCCCGGATTCTTCCATTTTCCGGTACTGACCCCGATTCTAGCATTTTCAGGAACTGGTCCGAACAGTTTTTCGATACTCGCACGGATTCTACCTTTTCCCGGTACTGTCCCGGATTCTTCCATTTTCCGGTACTGACACCGATTCTAATATTTTCAGGAACTGGTCCGAACAGTTTTTCGATACGCGCCCGGATTCTACCTTTTCCCGGTACTGTCCCGGATTCTTCCATTTTCCGGTACTGACCCCGATTGTAGCATTTTGAGGAACTGGTCCGAACAGTTTTTCGATACGCGCCCGGATTCTACATTTTCCCGGTACTGTCCCGGATTCTTCCATTTTCCGGTACTGACCCCGATTCTAGCATTTTGAGGAACTAGTCCGAACAGTTTTTCGATACTCGCACGGATTCTACCTTTTGCCGGTACTGTCCCGGATTCTTCCATTTTCCAGTACTGACACCGATTCTCCCCTTTTCAGGAGCTGGTCCGGACAGTTTTTTGGTACTCGCACGGATTCTATCTTTTCCCGATACTATCCCGGATTCTTTCATTTTCCGGTACTGACCCCGATTCTAGCATTTTGAGGAACTGGTCCGAACAGTTTTTCGATACTTGCACGGATTCTACCTTTTCATGGTACTGTCCCGGATTCTTCCATTTTCCGGTACTGACCCCGATTCTAGCATTTTGAGGAACTGGTCCGAATAGTTTTTCGATACTCGCACGGATTCTACCTTTTCCCGGTACTGTCCGGGATTCTTCCATTTTCCGGTACTGACCCCGATTGTAGCATTTTTAGGAACTGGTCCGAACAGTTTTTCGATACGCGCCCGGATTCTACCTTTTCCCGGTACTGTCCCGGATTCTTCCATTTTCCGGTACTGACCCCGATTCTAGCATTTTGAGGAACTGGTCCGAACAGTTTTTCGATACTCGCACGGATTCTACCTTTTCATGGTACTGTCCCGGATTCTTCCATTTTCCGGTACTGACCCCGATTCTAGCATTTTCAGGAACTGGTCCGAACAGTTTTTCGATACTCGCACGGATTCTACCTTTTCCCTGTACTGTCCCGGATTCTTCCATTTTCCGGTACTGACCCCGATTCTAGCATTTTGAGGAACTGGTCCGAACAGTTTTTCGATACGCGCACGGATTCTACCTTTTCCCGCTACTGTCCCGGATTCTTCCATTTTCTGGTATTGACAACGATTCTAGCATTTTCACGAACTGGTCCGAACAGTTTTTCGATACTCGCACGGATTCTACCTTTTCATGGTACTATCCCGGATTCTTCCATTTTCCGGTACTGACCCCGATTCTAGCATTTTGAGGAACTGGTCCGAACTGTTTTTCGATACTCGCACGGATTCGAGCTTTTCCCGGTACTGTCCCGGATTCTTCCATTTTCCGGTACTGACCCCGATTGTAGCATTTTGAGGAACTGGTCCGAACAGTTTTTCGATACGCGCCCGGATTCTACCTTTTCCCGGTACTGTCCCGGATTCTTCCATTTTCTGGTACTGACCCCGATTCTAGCATTTTGAGGAACTGGTCCGAACAGTTTTTCGATACTCGCACGGATTCTACCTTTTCATGGTACTGTCCCGGATTCTTCCATTTTCCGGTACTGACCCCGATTGTAGCATTTTGAGGAACTGGTCCGAACAGTTTTTCGATACGCGCCCGGATTCTACCTTTTCCCGGTACTGTCCCGGATTCTTCCATTTTCCGGTACTGACCCCGATTCTAGCATTTTGAGGAACTGGTCCGAACAGTTTTTCGATACTCGCACGGATTCTACCTTTTCCCGGTACTGTCCCGGATTCTTCCATTTTCCAGTACTGACACCGATTCTCCCCTTTTCAGGAGCTGGTCCGGACAGTTTTTTGGTACTCGCACGGATTCTATCTTTTCCCGGTACTATCCCGGATTCTTTCATTTTCCGGTACTGACCCCGATTCTAGCATTTTGTGGAACTGGTCCCAACAGTTTTTCGATACTTGCACGGATTCTACCTTTTCATGGTACTGTCCCGGATTCTTCCATTTTCCGGTACTGACCCCGATTCTAGCATTTTGAGGAACTGGTCCGAACAGTTTTTCGATACTCGCACGGATTCTACCTTTTCCCGGTACTGTCCGGGATTCTTCCATTTTCCGGTACTGACCCCGATTGTAGCATTTTTAGGAACTGGTCCGAACAGTTTTTCGATACGCGCCCGGATTCTACCTTTTCCCGGTACTGTCCCGGATTCTTCCATTTTCCGGTACTGACCCCGATTCTAGCATTTTGAGGAACTGGTCCGAACAGTTTTTCGATACGCGCACGGATTCTTCCTTTTCCCGCTACTGTCCCGGATTCTTCCATTTTCCGGTATTGACAACGATTCTAGCATTTTCAGGAACTGGTCCGAACAGTTTTTCGATACTCGCACGGATTCTACCTTTTCATGGTACTATCCCGGATTCTTCCATTTTCCGGTACTGACCCCGATTCTAGCATTTTGAGGAACTGGTCCGAACTGTTTTTCGATACTCGCACGGATTCGAGCTTTTCCCGGTACTGTCCCGGATTCTTCCATTTTCCGGTACTGACCCCGATTGTAGCATTTTGAGGAACTGGTCCGAACAGTTTTTCGATACGCGCCCGGATTCTACCTTTTCCCGGTACTGTCCCGGATTCTCCCATTTTCCGGTACTGACCCCGATTCTAGCATTTTGAGGAACTGGTCCGAACAGTTTTTCGATACTCGCACGGATTCTACCTTTTCATGGTACTGTCCCGGATTCTTCCATTTTCCGGTACTGACCCCGATTCTAGCATTTTCAGGAACTGGTCCGAACAGTTTTTCGATACTCGCACGGATTCTACCTTTTCCCGGTACTGTCCGGGATTCTTCCATTTTCCGGTACTGACCCCGATTGTAGCATTTTGAGGAACTGGTCCGAACAGTTTTTCGATACGCGCCCGGATTATACCTTTTCCCGGTACTGTCCCGGATTCTTCCATTTTCCGGTACTGACCCCGATTCTAGCATTTTGAGGAACTGGTCCGAACAGTTTTTCGATACTCGCACGGATTCTACCTTTTCATGGTACTATCCCGGATTCTTCCATTTTCCGGTACTGACCCCGATTCTAGCATTTTGAGGAACTGGTCCGAACTGTTTTTCGATACTCGCACGGATTCGAGCTTTTCCCGGTACTGTCCCGGATTCTTCCATTTTCCGGTACTGACCCCGATTCTAGCATTTTGAGGAACTGGTCCGAACAGTTTTTCGATACGCGCACGGATTCTACCTTTTCCCGCTACTGTCCCGGATTCTTCCATTTTCCGGTATTGACAACGATTCTAGCATTTTCAGGAACTGGTCCGAACAGTTTTTCGATACTCGCACGGATTCTACCTTTTCATGGTACTATCCCGGATTCTTCCATTTTCCGGTACTGACCCCGATTCTAGCATTTTGAGGAACTGGTCCGAACTGTTTTTCGATACTCGCACGGATTCGAGCTTTTCCCGGTACTGTCCCGGATTCTTCCATTTTCCGGTACTGACCCCGATTGTAGCATTTTGAGGAACTGGTCCGAACAGTTTTTCGATACGCGCCCGGATTCTACCTTTTCCCGGTACTGTCCCGGATTCTTCCATTTTCCGGTACTGACCCCGATTCTAGCATTTTGAGGAACTGGTCCGAACAGTTTTTCGATACGCGCACGGATTCTACCTTTTCCCGCTACTGTCCCGGATTCTTCCATTTTCCGGTATTGACAACGATTCTAGCATTTTCAGGAACTGGTCCGAACAGTTTTTCGATACTCGCACGGATTCTACCTTTTCATGGTACTATCCCGGATTCTTCCATTTTCCGGTACTGACCCCGATTCTAGCATTTTGAGGAACTGGTCCGAACTGTTTTTCGATACTCGCACGGATTCGAGCTTTTCCCGGTATTGTCCCGGATTCTTCCATTTTCCGGTACTGACCCCGATTGTAGCATTTTGAGGAACTGGTCCGAACAGTTTTTCGATACGCGCCCGGATTCTACCTTTTCCCGGTACTGTCCCGGATTCTTCCATTTTCCGGTACTGACCCCGATTCTAGCATTTTGAGGAACTGGTCCGAACAGTTTTTCGATACTCGCACGGATTCTACCTTTTCATGGTACTGTCCCGGATTCTTCCATTTTCCGGTACTGACCCCGATTCTAGCATTTTCAGGAACTGGTCCGAACAGTTTTTCGATACTCGCACGGATTCTACCTTTTCCCGGTACTGTCCGGGATTCTTCCATTTTCCGGTACTGACCCCGATTGTAGCATTTTGAGGAACTGGTCCGAACAGTTTTTCGATACGCGCCCGGATTATACCTTTTCCCGGTACTGTCCCGGATTCTTCCATTTTCCGGTACTGACCCCGATTCTAGCATTTTGAGGAACTGGTCCGAACAGTTTTTCGATACTCGCACGGATTCTACCTTTTCATGGTACTATCCCGGATTCTTCCATTTTCCGGTACTGACCCCGATTCTAGCATTTTGAGGAACTGGTCCGAACTGTTTTTCGATACTCGCACGGATTCGAGCTTTTCCCGGTACTGTCCCGGATTCTTCCATTTTCCGGTACTGACCCCGATTCTAGCATTTTGAGGAACTGGTCCGAACTGTTTTTCGATACTCGCACGGATTCGAGCTTTTCCCGGTACTGTCCCGGATTCTTCCATTTTCCGGTACTGACCCCGATTGTAGCATTTTGAGGAACTGGTCCGAACAGTTTTTCGATACGCGCCCGGATTCTACCTTTTCCCGGTACTGTCCCGGATTCTTCCATTTTCCGGTACTGACCCCGATTCTAGCATTTTGAGGAACTGGTCCGAACAGTTTTTCGATACTCGCACGGATTCTACCTTTTCATGGTACTGTCCCGGATTCTTCCATTTTCCGGTACTGACCCCGATTCTAGCATTTTCAGGAACTGGTCCGAACAGTTTTTCGATACTCGCACGGATTCTACCTTTTCCCGGTACTGTCCGGGATTCTTCCATTTTCCGGTACTGACCCCGATTGTAGCATTTTGAGGAACTGGTCCGAACAGTTTTTCGATACGCGCCCGGATTATACCTTTTCCCGGTACTGTCCCGGATTCTTCCATTTTCCGGTACTGACCCCGATTCTAGCATTTTGAGGAACTGGTCCGAACAGTTTTTCGATACTCGCACGGATTCTACCTTTTCATGGTACTATCCCGGATTCTTCCATTTTCCGGTACTGACCCCGATTCTAGCATTTTGAGGAACTGGTCCGAACTGTTTTTCGATACTCGCACGGATTCGAGCTTTTCCCGGTACTGTCCCGGATTCTTCCATTTTCCGGTACTGACCCCGATTGTAGCATTTTGAGGAACTGGTCCGAACAGTTTTTCGATACGCGCCCGGATTCTACCTTTTCCCGGTACTGTCCCGGATTCTTCCATTTTCCGGTACTGACCCCGATTCTAGCATTTTGAGGAACTGGTCCGAACAGTTTTTCGATACTCGCACGGATTCTACCTTTTCATGGTACTGTCCCGGATTCTTCCATTTTCCGGTACTGACCCCGATTCTAGCATTTTCAGGAACTGGTCCGAACAGTTTTTCGATACTCGCACGGATTCTACCTTTTCCCGGTACTGTCCGGGATTCTTCCATTTTCCGGTACTGACCCCGATTGTAGCATTTTGAGGAACTGGTCCGAACAGTTTTTCGATACGCGCCCGGATTATACCTTTTCCCGGTACTGTCCCGGATTCTTCCATTTTCCGGTACTGACCCCGATTCTAGCATTTTGAGGAACTGGTCCGAACAGTTTTTCGATACTCGCACGGATTCTACCTTTTCATGGTACTATCCCGGATTCTTCCATTTTCCGGTACTGACCCCGATTCTAGCATTTTGAGGAACTGGTCCGAACTGTTTTTCGATACTCGCACGGATTCGAGCTTTTCCCGGTACTGTCCCGGATTCTTCCATTTTCCGGTACTGACCCCGATTCTAGCATTTTGAGGAACTGGTCCGAACAGTTTTTCGATACGCGCACGGATTCTACCTTTTCCCGCTACTGTCCCGGATTCTTCCATTTTCCGGTATTGACAACGATTCTAGCATTTTCAGGAACTGGTCCGAACAGTTTTTCGATACTCGCACGGATTCTACCTTTTCATGGTACTATCCCGGATTCTTC
The DNA here is from genome assembly GCA_946000715.1 of Vitis cinerea var. helleri x Vitis riparia. Taxonomy (NCBI): domain Eukaryota; kingdom Viridiplantae; phylum Streptophyta; class Magnoliopsida; order Vitales; family Vitaceae; genus Vitis; species Vitis cinerea var. helleri x Vitis riparia. Next base: position 15,953,417 of record OX254027.1, on the reverse strand, counting down.
CATTTTCCGGTACTGACCCCGATTCTAGCATTTTGAGGAACTGGTCCGAACTGTTTTTCGATACTCGCACGGATTCGAGCTTTTCCCGGTACTGTCCCGGATTCTTCCATTTTCCGGTACTGACCCCGATTCTAGCATTTTGAGGAACTGGTCCGAACAGTTTTTCGATACGCGCACGGATTCTACCTTTTCCCGCTACTGTCCCGGATTCTTCCATTTTCCGGTATTGACAACGATTCTAGCATTTTCAGGAACTGGTCCGAACAGTTTTTCGATACTCGCACGGATTCTACCTTTTCATGGTACTATCCCGGATTCTTCCATTTTCCGGTACTGACCCCGATTCTAGCATTTTGAGGAACTGGTCCGAACTGTTTTTCGATACTCGCACGGATTCGAGCTTTTCCCGGTACTGTCCCGGATTCTTCCATTTTCCGGTACTGACCCCGATTGTAGCATTTTGAGGAACTGGTCCGAACAGTTTTTCGATACGCGCCCAGATTCTACCTTTTCCCGGTACTGTCCCGGATTCTTCCATTTTCCGGTACTGACCCCGATTCTAGCATTTTGAGGAACTGGTCCGAACAGTTTTTCGATACGCGCACGGATTCTACCTTTTCCCGCTACTGTCCCGGATTCTTCCATTTTCCGGTATTGACAACGATTCTAGCATTTTCAGGAACTGGTCCGAACAGTTTTTCGATACTCGCACGGATTCTACCTTTTCATGGTACTATCCCGGATTCTTCCATTTTCCGGTACTGACCCCGATTCTAGCATTTTGAGGAACTGGTCCGAACTGTTTTTCGATACTCGCACGGATTCGAGCTTTTCCCGGTATTGTCCCGGATTCTTCCATTTTCCGGTACTGACCCCGATTGTAGCATTTTGAGGAACTGGTCCGAACAGTTTTTCGATACGCGCCCGGATTCTACCTTTTCCCGGTACTGTCCCGGATTCTTCCATTTTCCGGTACTGACCCCGATTCTAGCATTTTGAGGAACTGGTCCGAACAGTTTTTCGATACTCGCACGGATTCTACCTTTTCATGGTACTGTCCCGGATTCTTCCATTTTCCGGTACTGACCCCGATTCTAGCATTTTCAGGAACTGGTCCGAACAGTTTTTCGATACTCGCACGGATTCTACCTTTTCCCGGTACTGTCCGGGATTCTTCCATTTTCCGGTACTGACCCCGATTGTAGCATTTTGAGGAACTGGTCCGAACAGTTTTTCGATACGCGCCCGGATTATACCTTTTCCCGGTACTGTCCCGGATTCTTCCATTTTCCGGTACTGACCCCGATTCTAGCATTTTGAGGAACTGGTCCGAACAGTTTTTCGATACTCGCACGGATTCTACCTTTTCATGGTACTATCCCGGATTCTTCCATTTTCCGGTACTGACCCCGATTCTAGCATTTTGAGGAACTGGTCCGAACTGTTTTTCGATACTCGCACGGATTCGAGCTTTTCCCGGTACTGTCCCGGATTCTTCCATTTTCCGGTACTGACCCCGATTCTAGCATTTTGAGGAACTGGTCCGAACTGTTTTTCGATACTCGCACGGATTCGAGCTTTTCCCGGTACTGTCCCGGATTCTTCCATTTTCCGGTACTGACCCCGATTGTAGCATTTTGAGGAACTGGTCCGAACAGTTTTTCGATACGCGCCCGGATTCTACCTTTTCCCGGTACTGTCCCGGATTCTTCCATTTTCCGGTACTGACCCCGATTCTAGCATTTTGAGGAACTGGTCCGAACAGTTTTTCGATACTCGCACGGATTCTACCTTTTCATGGTACTGTCCCGGATTCTTCCATTTTCCGGTACTGACCCCGATTCTAGCATTTTCAGGAACTGGTCCGAACAGTTTTTCGATACTCGCACGGATTCTACCTTTTCCCGGTACTGTCCGGGATTCTTCCATTTTCCGGTACTGACCCCGATTGTAGCATTTTGAGGAACTGGTCCGAACAGTTTTTCGATACGCGCCCGGATTATACCTTTTCCCGGTACTGTCCCGGATTCTTCCATTTTCCGGTACTGACCCCGATTCTAGCATTTTGAGGAACTGGTCCGAACAGTTTTTCGATACTCGCACGGATTCTACCTTTTCATGGTACTATCCCGGATTCTTCCATTTTCCGGTACTGACCCCGATTCTAGCATTTTGAGGAACTGGTCCGAACTGTTTTTCGATACTCGCACGGATTCGAGCTTTTCCCGGTACTGTCCCGGATTCTTCCATTTTCCGGTACTGACCCCGATTGTAGCATTTTGAGGAACTGGTCCGAACAGTTTTTCGATACGCGCCCGGATTCTACCTTTTCCCGGTACTGTCCCGGATTCTTCCATTTTCCGGTACTGACCCCGATTCTAGCATTTTGAGGAACTGGTCCGAACAGTTTTTCGATACTCGCACGGATTCTACCTTTTCATGGTACTGTCCCGGATTCTTCCATTTTCCGGTACTGACCCCGATTCTAGCATTTTCAGGAACTGGTCCGAACAGTTTTTCGATACTCGCACGGATTCTACCTTTTCCCGGTACTGTCCGGGATTCTTCCATTTTCCGGTACTGACCCCGATTGTAGCATTTTGAGGAACTGGTCCGAACAGTTTTTCGATACGCGCCCGGATTATACCTTTTCCCGGTACTGTCCCGGATTCTTCCATTTTCCGGTACTGACCCCGATTCTAGCATTTTGAGGAACTGGTCCGAACAGTTTTTCGATACTCGCACGGATTCTACCTTTTCATGGTACTATCCCGGATTCTTCCATTTTCCGGTACTGACCCCGATTCTAGCATTTTGAGGAACTGGTCCGAACTGTTTTTCGATACTCGCACGGATTCGAGCTTTTCCCGGTACTGTCCCGGATTCTTCCATTTTCCGGTACTGACCCCGATTGTAGCATTTTGAGGAACTGGTCCGAACAGTTTTTCGATACGCGCCCGGATTCTACCTTTTCCCGGTACTGTCCCGGATTCTTCCATTTTCCGGTACTGACACCGATTCTAATATTTTCAGGAACTGGTCCGAACAGTTTTTCGATACGCGCCCGGATTCTACCTTTTCCCGGTACTGTCCCGGATTCTTCCATTTTCCGGTACTGACCCCGATTCTAGAATTTTGAGGAACTGGTCCGAACAGTTTTTCGATACTCGCACGGATTCTACCTTTTCATGGTACTATCCCGGATTCTTCCATTTTCCGGTACTGACCCCGATTCTAGCATTTTGAGGAACTGGTCCGAACAGTTTTTCGATACTCGCACGGATTCTACCTTTTCCCGGTACTGTCCCGGATTCTTCCATTTTCCAGTACTGACACCGATTCTCCCCTTTTCAGGAGCTGGTCCGGACAGTTTTTTGGTACTCGCACGGATTCTATCTTTTCCCGGTACTATCCCGGATTCTTTCATTTTCCGGTACTGACCCCGATTCTAGCATTTTGAGGAACTGGTCCGAACAGTTTTTCGATACGCGCACGGATTCTACCTTTTCCCGCTACTGTCCCGGATTCTTCCATTTTCCGGTATTGACAACGATTCTAGCATTTTCAGGAACTGGTCCGAACAGTTTTTCGATACTCGCACGGATTCTAGCTTTTCATGGTACTATCCCGGATTCTTCCATTTTCCGGTACTGACCCCGATTCTAGCATTTTGAGGAACTGGTCCGAACTGTTTTTCGATACTCGCACGGATTCGAGCTTTTCCCGGTACTGTCCCGGATTCTTCCATTTTCCGGTACTGACCCCGATTGTAGCATTTTGAGGAACTGGTCCGAACAGTTTTTCGATACGCGCCCGGATTCTACCTTTTCCCGGTACTGTCCCGGATTCTTCCATTTTCCGGTACTGACCCCGATTCTAGCATTTTGAGGAACTGGTCCGAACAGTTTTTCGATACGCGCACGGATTCTACCTTTTCCCGCTACTGTCCCGGATTCTTCCATTTTCCGGTATTGACAACGATTCTAGCATTTTCAGGAACTGGTCCGAACAGTTTTTCGATACTCGCACGGATTCTACCTTTTCATGGTACTATCCCGGATTCTTCCATTTTCCGGTACTGACCCCGATTCTAGCATTTTGAGGAACTGGTCCGAACTGTTTTTCGATACTCGCACGGATTCGAGCTTTTCCCGGTACTGTCCCGGATTCTTCCATTTTCCGGTACTGACCCCGATTGTAGCATTTTGAGGAACTGGTCCGAACAGTTTTTCGATACGCGCCCGGATTCTACCTTTTCCCGGTACTGTCCCGGATTCTTCCATTTTCCGGTACTGACCCCGATTCTAGCATTTTGAGGAACTGGTCCGAACAGTTTTTCGATACTCGCACGGATTCTACCTTTTCATGGTACTGTCCCGGATTCTTCCATTTTCCGGTACTGACCCCGATTCTAGCATTTTCAGGAACTGGTCCGAACAGTTTTTCGATACTCGCACGGATTCTACCTTTTCCCGGTACTGTCCGGGATTCTTCCATTTTCCGGTACTGACCCCGATTGTAGCATTTTGAGGAACTGGTCCGAACAGTTTTTCGATACGCGCCCGGATTATACCTTTTCCCGGTACTGTCCCGGATTCTTCCATTTTCCGGTACTGACCCCGATTCTAGCATTTTGAGGAACTGGTCCGAACAGTTTTTCGATACTCGCACGGATTCTACCTTTTCATGGTACTATCCCGGATTCTTCCATTTTCCGGTACTGACCCCGATTCTAGCATTTTGAGGAACTGGTCCGAACTGTTTTTCGATACTCGCACGGATTCGAGCTTTTCCCGGTACTGTCCCGGATTCTTCCATTTTCCGGTACTGACCCCGATTGTAGCATTTTGAGGAACTGGTCCGAACAGTTTTTCGATACGCGCCCGGATTCTACCTTTTCCCGGTACTGTCCCGGATTCTTCCATTTTCCGGTACTGACCCCGATTCTAGCATTTTGAGGAACTGGTCCGAACAGTTTTTCGATACTCGCACGGATTCTACCTTTTCATGGTACTGTCCCGGATTCTTCCATTTTCCGGTACTGACCCCGATTCTAGCATTTTCAGGAACTGGTCCGAACAGTTTTTCGATACTCGCACGGATTCTACCTTTTCCCGGTACTGTCCCGGATTCTTCCATTTTCCGGTACTGACACCGATTCTAATATTTTCAGGAACTGGTCCGAACAGTTTTTCGATACGCGCCCGGATTCTACCTTTTCCCGGTACTGTCCCGGATTCTTCCATTTTCCGGTACTGACCCCGATTCTAGAATTTTGAGGAACTGGTCCGAACAGTTTTTCGATACTCGCACGGATTCTACCTTTTCATGGTACTATCCCGGATTCTTCCATTTTCCGGTACTGACCCCGATTCTAGCATTTTGAGGAACTGGTCCGAACAGTTTTTCGATACTCGCACGGATTCTACCTTTTCCCGGTACTGTCCCGGATTCTTCCATTTTCCAGTACTGACACCGATTCTCCCCTTTTCAGGAGCTGGTCCGGACAGTTTTTTGGTACTCGCACGGATTCTATCTTTTCCCGGTACTATCCCGGATTCTTTCATTTTCCGGTACTGACCCCGATTCTAGCATTTTGAGGAACTGGTCCGAACAGTTTTTCGATACTTGCACGGATTCTACCTTTTCATGGTACTGTCCCGGATTCTTCCATTTTCCGGTACTGACCCCGATTCTAGCATTTTGAGGAACTGGTCCGAACAGTTTTTCGATACTCGCACGGATTCTACCTTTTCCCGGTACTGTCCGGGATTCTTCCATTTTCCGGTACTGACCCCGATTGTAGCATTTTTAGGAACTGGTCCGAACAGTTTTTCGATACGCGCCCGGATTCTACCTTTTCCCGGTACTGTCCCGGATTCTTCCATTTTCCGGTACTGACCCCGATTCTAGCATTTTGAGGAACTGGTCCGAACAGTTTTTCGATACTCGCACGGATTCTACCTTTTCATGGTACTGTCCCGGATTCTTCCATTTTCCGGTACTGACCCCGATTCTAGCATTTTCAGGAACTGGTCCGAACAGTTTTTCGATACTCGCACGGATTCTACCTTTTCCCGGTACTGTCCCGGATTCTTCCATTTTCCGGTACTGACCCCGATTCTAGCATTTTGAGGAACTGGTCCGAACAGTTTTTCGATACGCGCACGGATTCTACCTTTTCCCGCTACTGTCCCGGATTCTTCCATTTTCCGGTATTGACAACGATTCTAGCATTTTCAGGAACTGGTCCGAACAGTTTTTCGATACTCGCACGGATTCTACCTTTTCATGGTACTATCCCGGATTCTTCCATTTTCCGGTACTGACCCCGATTCTAGCATTTTGAGGAACTGGTCCGAACTGTTTTTCGATACTCGCACGGATTCGAGCTTTTCCCGGTACTGTCCCGGATTCTTCCATTTTCCGGTACTGACCCCGATTGTAGCATTTTGAGGAACTGGTCCGAACAGTTTTTCGATACGCGCCCGGATTCTACCTTTTCCCGGTACTGTCCCGGATTCTTCCATTTTCCGGTACTGACCCCGATTCTAGCATTTTGAGGAACTGGTCCGAACAGTTTTTCGATACTCGCACGGATTCTACCTTTTCATGGTACTATCCCGGATTCTTCCATTTTCCGGTACAGACCCCGATTCTAGCATTTTGAGGAACTGGTCCGAACTGTTTTTCGATACTCGCACGGATTCGAGCTTTTCCCGGTACTGTCCCGGATTCTTCCATTTTCCGGTACTGACACCGATTCTAGCATTTTCAGGAACTGGTCCGAACAGTTTTTCGATACTCGCACGGATTTTACCTTTTCCCGTTACTGTCCCGGATTCTTCCATTTTCCGGTATTGACACCGATTGTAGTATTTTCAAGAACTGGTCCGAACAGTTTTTCGATACGCGCACGGATTCTACCTTTTCCCGGTACTGTCCCGGATTCTTCCATTTTCCAGTACTGACACCGATTCTCCCCTTTTCAGGAGCTGGTCCGGACAGTTTTTTGGTACTCGCACGGATTCTATCTTTTCCTGGTACTATCCCGGATTCTTTCATTTTCCGGTACTGACCCCGATTGTAGCATTTTGAGGAACTGGTCCGAACAGTTTTTCGATACTCGCACGGATTCTACCTTTTCCCGGTACTGTCCGGGATTCTTCCATTTTCCGGTACTGACCCCGATTGTAGCATTTTGAGGAACTGGTCCGAACTGTTTTCGATACTCGCACGGATTCGAGCTTTTCCCGGTACTGTCCGGGATTCTTCCATTTTCCGGTACTGACCCCGATTGTAGCATTTTGAGGAACTGGTCCGAACAGTTTTTCGATACGCGCCCGGATTCTACCTTTTCCCGGTACTGTCCCGGATTCTTCCATTTTCCGGTACTGACCCCGATTCTAGCATTTTGAGGAACTGGTCCGAACAGTTTTTCGATACTCGCACGGATTCGAGCTTTTCCCGGTACTGTCCCGGATTCTTCCATTTTCCGGTACTGACCCCGATTGTAGCATTTTGAGGAACTGGTCCGAACAGTTTTTCGATACGCGCCCGGATTCTACCTTTTCCCGGTACTGTCCGGGATTCTTCCATTTTCCGGTACTGACCCCGATTGTAGCATTTTGAGGAACTGGTCCGAACTGTTTTTCGATACTCGCACGGATTCGAGCTTTTCCCGGTACTGTCCGGGATTCTTCCATTTTCCGGTACTGACCCCGATTGTAGCATTTTGAGGAACTGGTCCGAACAGTTTTTCGATACGCGCCCGGATTCTACCTTTTCCCGGTACTGTCCCGGATTCTTCCATTTTCCGGTACTGACCCCGATTCTAGCATTTTGAGGAACTGGTCCGAACAGTTTTTCGATACTCGCACGGATTCTATCTTTTCCTGGTACTATCCCGGATTCTTTCATTTTCCGGTACTGACCCCGATTGTAGCATTTTGAGGAACTGGTCCGAACAGTTTTTCGATACTCGCACGGATTCTACCTTTTCCCGGTACTGTCCGGGATTCTTCCATTTTCCGGTACTGACCCCGATTGTAGCATTTTTAGGAACTGGTCCGAACAGTTTTTCGATACGCGCCCGGATTCTACCTTTTCCCGGTACTGTCCCGGATTCTTTCATTTTCCGGTACTGACCCCGATTCTAGCATTTTGAGGAACTGGTCCCAACAGTTTTTCGATACTTGCATGGATTCTACCTTTTCATGGTACTGTCCCGGATTCTTCCATTTTCCGGTACTGACCCCGATTGTAGCATTTTGAGGAACTGGTCCGAACAGTTTTTCGATACGCGCCCGGATTCTACCTTTTCCCGGTACTGTCCCGGATTCTTCCATTTTCCGGTACTGACCCCGATTCTAGCATTTTGAGGAACTGGTCCGAACAGTTTTTCGATACTCGCACGGATTCTACCTTTTCCCGGTACTGTCCGGGATTCTTCCATTTTCCGGTACTGACCCCGATTGTAGCATTTTGAGGAACTGGTCCGAACAGTTTTTCGATACGCGCCCGGATTCTACCTTTTCCCGGTACTGTCCCGGATTCTTCCATTTTCCGGTACTGACCCCGATTCTAGCATTTTGAGGAACTGGTCCGAACAGTTTTTCGATACTCGCACGGATTCTACCTTTTCATGGTACTGTCCCGGATTCTTCCATTTTCCGGTACTGACCCCGATTCTAGCATTTTGAGGAACTGGTTCGAACAGTTTTTCGATACTCGCACGGATTCTACCTTTTCCCGGTACTGTCCCGGATTCTTCCATTTTCCGGTACTGACACCGATTCTAATATTTTCAGGAACTGGTCCGAACAGTTTTTCGATACGCGCCCGGATTCTACCTTTTCCCGGTACTGTCCCGGATTCTTCCATTTTCCGGTACTGACCCCGATTCTAGAATTTTGAGGAACTGGTCCGAACAGTTTTTCGATACTCGCACGGATTCTACCTTTTCATGGTACTATCCCGGATTCTTCCATTTTCCGGTACTGACCCCGATTCTAGCATTTTGAGGAACTGGTCCGAACTGTTTTTCGATACTCGCACGGATTCGAGCTTTTCCCGGTACTGTCCCGGATTCTTCCATTTTCCGGTACTGACCCCGATTGTAGCATTTTGAGGAACTGGTCCGAACAGTTTTTCGATACGCGCCCGGATTCTACCTTTTCATGGTACTGTCCCGGATTCTTCCATTTTCCGGTACTGACCCCGATTGTAGCATTTTGAGGAACTGGTCCGAACAGTTTTTCGATACGCGCCCGGATTCTACCTTTTCCCGGTACTGTCCCGGATTCTTCCATTTTCCGGTACTGACCCCGATTCTAGCATTTTGAGGAACTGGTCCGAACAGTTTTTCGATACTCGCACGGATTCTACCTTTTCCCGGTACTGTCCGGGATTCTTCCATTTTCCGGTACTGACCCCGATTGTAGCATTTTGAGGAACTGGTCCGAACAGTTTTTCGATACGCGCCCGGATTCTACCTTTTCCCGGTACTGTCCCGGATTCTTCCATTTTCCGGTACTGACCCCGATTCTAGCATTTTGAGGAACTGGTCCGAACAGTTTTTCGATACTCGCACGGATTCTACCTTTTCATGGTACTGTCCCGGATTCTTCCATTTTCCGGTACTGACCCCGATTCTAGCATTTTGAGGAACTGGTTCGAACAGTTTTTCGATACTCGCACGGATTCTACCTTTTCCCGGTACTGTCCCGGATTCTTCCATTTTCCGGTACTGACACCGATTCTAATATTTTCAGGAACTGGTCCGAACAGTTTTTCGATACGCGCCCGGATTCTACCTTTTCCCGGTACTGTCCCGGATTCTTCCATTTTCCGGTACTGACCCCGATTCTAGAATTTTGAGGAACTGGTCCGAACAGTTTTTCGATACTCGCACGGATTCTACCTTTTCATGGTACTATCCCGGATTCTTCCATTTTCCGGTACTGACCCCGATTCTAGCATTTTGAGGAACTGGTCCGAACTGTTTTTCGATACTCGCACGGATTCGAGCTTTTCCCGGTACTGTCCCGGATTCTTCCATTTTCCGGTACTGACCCCGATTGTAGCATTTTGAGGAACTGGTCCGAACAGTTTTTCGATACGCGCCCGGATTCTACCTTTTCATGGTACTGTCCCGGATTCTTCCATTTTCCGGTACTGACCCCGATTGTAGCATTTTGAGGAACTGGTCCGAACAGTTTTTCGATACGCGCCCGGATTCTACCTTTTCCCGGTACTGTCCCGGATTCTTCCATTTTCCGGTACTGACCCCGATTCTAGCATTTTGAGGAACTGGTCCGAACAGTTTTTCGATACTCGCACGGATTCTACCTTTTCCCGGTACTGTCCCGGATTCTTCCATTTTCCAGTACTGACACCGATTCTCCCCTTTTCAGGAGCTGGTCCGGACAGTTTTTTGGTACTCGCACGGATTCTATCTTTTCCCGGTACTATCCCGGATTCTTTCATTTTCCGGTACTGACCCCGATTCTAGCATTTTGAGGAACTGGTCCGAACAGTTTTTCGATACTCGCACGGATTCTACCTTTTCATGGTACTGTCCCGGATTCTTCCATTTTCCGGTACTGACCCCGATTCTAGCATTTTCAGGAACTGGTCCGAACAGTTTTTCGATACTCGCACGGATTCTACCTTTTCCCGGTACTGTCCCGGATTCTTCCATTTTCCGGTACTGACCCCGATTCTAGCATTTTGAGGAACTGGTCCGAACAGTTTTTCGATACGCGCACGGATTCTACCTTTTCCCGCTACTGTCCCGGATTCTTCCATTTTCCGGTATTGACAACGATTCTAGCATTTTCAGGAACTGGTCCGAACAGTTTTTCGATACTCGCACGGATTCTACCTTTTCATGGTACTATCCCGGATTCTTCCATTTTCCGGTACTGACCCCGATTCTAGCATTTTGAGGAACTGGTCCGAACTGTTTTTCGATACTCGCACGGATTCGAGCTTTTCCCGGTACTGTCCCGGATTCTTCCATTTTCCGGTACTGACCCCGATTGTAGCATTTTGAGGAACTGGTCCGAACAGTTTTTCGATACGCGCCCGGATTCTACCTTTTCCCGGTACTGTCCCGGATTCTTCCATTTTCCGGTACTGACCCCGATTCTAGCATTTTGAGGAACTGGTCCGAACAGTTTTTCGATACTCGCACGGATTCTACCTTTTCATGGTACTGTCCCGGATTCTTCCATTTTCCGGTACTGACCCCGATTCTAGCATTTTCAGGAACTGGTCCGAACAGTTTTTCGATACTCGCACGGATTCTACCTTTTCCCGGTACTGTCCGGGATTCTTCCATTTTCCGGTACTGACCCCGATTGTAGCATTTTGAGGAACTGGTCCGAACAGTTTTTCGATACGCGCCCGGATTATACCTTTTCCCGGTACTGTCCCGGATTCTTCCATTTTCCGGTACTGACCCCGATTCTAGCATTTTGAGGAACTGGTCCGAACAGTTTTTCGATACTCGCACGGATTCTACCTTTTCATGGTACTATCCCGGATTCTTCCATTTTCCGGTACTGACCCCGATTCTAGCATTTTGAGGAACTGGTCCGAACTGTTTTTCGATACTCGCACGGATTCGAGCTTTTCCCGGTACTGTCCCGGATTCTTCCATTTTCCGGTACTGACCCCGATTCTAGCATTTTGAGGAACTGGTCCGAACAGTTTTTCGATACGCGCACGGATTCTACCTTTTCCCGCTACTGTCCCGGATTCTTCCATTTTCCGGTATTGACAACGATTCTAGCATTTTCAGGAACTGGTCCGAACAGTTTTTCGATACTCGCACGGATTCTACCTTTTCATGGTACTATCCCGGATTCTTCCATTTTCCGGTACTGACCCCGATTCTAGCATTTTGAGGAACTGGTCCGAACTGTTTTTCGATACTCGCACGGATTCGAGCTTTTCCCGGTACTGTCCCGGATTCTTCCATTTTCCGGTACTGACCCCGATTGTAGCATTTTGAGGAACTGGTCCGAACAGTTTTTCGATACGCGCCCGGATTCTACCTTTTCCCGGTACTGTCCCGGATTCTTCCATTTTCCGGTACTGACCCCGATTCTAGCATTTTGAGGAACTGGTCCGAACAGTTTTTCGATACTCGCACGGATTCTACCTTTTCATGGTACTGTCCCGGATTCTTCCATTTTCCGGTACTGACCCCGATTCTAGCATTTTCAGGAACTGGTCCGAACAGTTTTTCGATACTCGCACGGATTCTACCTTTTCCCGGTACTGTCCGGGATTCTTCCATTTTCCGGTACTGACCCCGATTGTAGCATTTTGAGGAACTGGTCCGAACAGTTTTTCGATACGCGCCCGGATTATACCTTTTCCCGGTACTGTCCCGGATTCTTCCATTTTCCGGTACTGACCCCGATTCTAGCATTTTGAGGAACTGGTCCGAACAGTTTTTCGATACTCGCACGGATTCTACCTTTTCATGGTACTATCCCGGATTCTTCCATTTTCCGGTACTGACCCCGATTCTAGCATTTTGAGGAACTGGTCCGAACTGTTTTTCGATACTCGCACGGATTCGAGCTTTTCCCGGTACTGTCCCGGATTCTTCCATTTTCCGGTACTGACCCCGATTGTAGCATTTTGAGGAACTGGTCCGAACAGTTTTTCGATACGCGCCCGGATTCTACCTTTTCCCGGTACTGTCCCGGATTCTTCCATTTTCCGGTACTGACCCCGATTCTAGCATTTTGAGGAACTGGTCCGAACAGTTTTTCGATACTCGCACGGATTCTACCTTTTCATGGTACTGTCCCGGATTCTTCCATTTTCCGGTACTGACCCCGATTCTAGCATTTTCAGGAACTGGTCCGAACAGTTTTTCGATACTCGCACGGATTCTACCTTTTCCCGGTACTGTCCGGGATTCTTCCATTTTCCGGTACTGACCCCGATTGTAGCATTTTGAGGAACTGGTCCGAACAGTTTTTCGATACGCGCCCGGATTATACCTTTTCCCGGTACTGTCCCGGATTCTTCCATTTTCCGGTACTGACCCCGATTCTAGCATTTTGAGGAACTGGTCCGAACAGTTTTTCGATACTCGCACGGATTCTACCTTTTCATGGTACTATCCCGGATTCTTCCATTTTCCGGTACTGACCCCGATTCTAGCATTTTGAGGAACTGGTCCGAACTGTTTTTCGATACTCGCACGGATTCGAGCTTTTCCCGGTACTGTCCCGGATTCTTCCATTTTCCGGTACTGACCCCGATTGTAGCATTTTGAGGAACTGGTCCGAACAGTTTTTCGATACGCGCCCGGATTCTACCTTTTCCCGGTACTGTCCCGGATTCTTCCATTTTCCGGTACTGACCCCGATTCTAGCATTTTGAGGAACTGGTCCGAACAGTTTTTCGATACTCGCACGGATTCTACCTTTTCATGGTACTGTCCCGGATTCTTCCATTTTCCGGTACTGACCCCGATTCTAGCATTTTCAGGAACTGGTCCGAACAGTTTTTCGATACTCGCACGGATTCTACCTTTTCCCGGTACTGTCCGGGATTCTTCCATTTTCCGGTACTGACCCCGATTGTAGCATTTTGAGGAACTGGTCCGAACAGTTTTTCGATACGCGCCCGGATTATACCTTTTCCCGGTACTGTCCCGGATTCTTCCATTTTCCGGTACTGACCCCGATTCTAGCATTTTGAGGAACTGGTCCGAACAGTTTTTCGATACTCGCACGGATTCTACCTTTTCATGGTACTATCCCGGATTCTTCCATTTTCCGGTACTGACCCCGATTCTAGCATTTTGAGGAACTGGTCCGAACTGTTTTTCGATACTCGCACGGATTCGAGCTTTTCCCGGTACTGTCCCGGATTCTTCCATTTTCCGGTACTGACCCCGATTGTAGCATTTTGAGGAACTGGTCCGAACAGTTTTTCGATACGCGCCCGGATTCTACCTTTTCCCGGTACTGTCCCGGATTCTTCCATTTTCCGGTACTGACCCCGATTCTAGCATTTTGAGGAACTGGTCCGAACAGTTTTTCGATACTCGCACGGATTCTACCTTTTCATGGTACTGTCCCGGATTCTTCCATTTTCCGGTACTGACCCCGATTCTAGCATTTTCAGGAACTGGTCCGAACAGTTTTTCGATACTCGCACGGATTCTACCTTTTCCCGGTACTGTCCGGGATTCTTCCATTTTCCGGTACTGACCCCGATTGTAGCATTTTGAGGAACTGGTCCGAACAGTTTTTCGATACGCGCCCGGATTATACCTTTTCCCGGTACTGTCCCGGATTCTTCCATTTTCCGGTACTGACCCCGATTCTAGCATTTTGAGGAACTGGTCCGAACAGTTTTTCGATACTCGCACGGATTCTACCTTTTCATGGTACTATCCCGGATTCTTCCATTTTCCGGTACTGACCCCGATTCTAGCATTTTCAGGAACTGGTCCGAACAGTTTTTCGATACTCGCACGGATTCTACCTTTTCCCGGTACTGTCCGGGATTCTTCCATTTTCCGGTACTGACCCCGATTGTAGCATTTTGAGGAACTGGTCCGAACAGTTTTTCGATACGCGCCCGGATTATACCTTTTCCCGGTACTGTCCCGGATTCTTCCATTTTCCGGTACTGACCCCGATTCTAGCATTTTGAGGAACTGGTCCGAACAGTTTTTCGATACTCGCACGGATTCTACCTTTTCATGGTACTATCCCGGATTCTTCCATTTTCCGGTACTGACCCCGATTCTAGCATTTTGAGGAACTGGTCCGAACTGTTTTTCGATACTCGCACGGATTCGAGCTTTTCCCGGTACTGTCCCGGATTCTTCCATTTTCCGGTACTGACCCCGATTGTAGCATTTTGAGGAACTGGTCCGAACAGTTTTTCGATACGCGCCCGGATTCTACCTTTTCCCGGTACTGTCCCGGATTCTTCCATTTTCCGGTACTGACCCCGATTCTAGCATTTTGAGGAACTGGTCCGAACAGTTTTTCGATACTCGCACGGATTCTACCTTTTCATGGTACTGTCCCGGATTCTTCCATTTTCCGGTACTGACCCCGATTCTAGCATTTTCAGGAACTGGTCCGAACAGTTTTTCGATACTCGCACGGATTCTACCTTTTCCCGGTACTGTCCGGGATTCTTCCATTTTCCGGTACTGACCCCGATTGTAGCATTTTGAGGAACTGGTCCGAACAGTTTTTCGATACGCGCCCGGATTATACCTTTTCCCGGTACTGTCCCGGATTCTTCCATTTTCCGGTACTGACCCCGATTCTAGCATTTTGAGGAACTGGTCCGAACAGTTTTTCGATACTCGCACGGATTCTACCTTTTCATGGTACTATCCCGGATTCTTCCATTTTCCGGTACTGACCCCGATTCTAGCATTTTGAGGAACTGGTCCGAACTGTTTTTCGATACTCGCACGGATTCGAGCTTTTCCCGGTACTGTCCCGGATTCTTCCATTTTCCGGTACTGACCCCGATTGTAGCATTTTGAGGAACTGGTCCGAACAGTTTTTCGATACGCGCCCGGATTCTACCTTTTCCCGGTACTGTCCCGGATTCTTCCATTTTCCGGTACTGACCCCGATTCTAGCATTTTGAGGAACTGGTCCGAACAGTTTTTCGATACTCGCACGGATTCTACCTTTTCATGGTACTGTCCCGGATTCTTCCATTTTCCGGTACTGACCCCGATTCTAGCATTTTCAGGAACTGGTCCGAACAGTTTTTCGATACTCGCACGGATTCTACCTTTTCCCGGTACTGTCCGGGATTCTTCCATTTTCCGGTACTGACCCCGATTGTAGCATTTTGAGGAACTGGTCCGAACAGTTTTTCGATACGCGCCCGGATTATACCTTTTCCCGGTACTGTCCCGGATTCTTCCATTTTCCGGTACTGACCCCGATTCTAGCATTTTGAGGAACTGGTCCGAACAGTTTTTCGATACTCGCACGGATTCTACCTTTTCATGGTACTATCCCGGATTCTTCCATTTTCCGGTACTGACCCCGATTCTAGCATTTTGAGGAACTGGTCCGAACTGTTTTTCGATACTCGCACGGATTCGAGCTTTTCCCGGTACTGTCCCGGATTCTTCCATTTTCCGGTACTGACCCCGATTGTAGCATTTTGAGGAACTGGTCCGAACAGTTTTTCGATACGCGCCCGGATTCTACCTTTTCCCGGTACTGTCCCGGATTCTTCCATTTTCCGGTACTGACCCCGATTCTAGCATTTTGAGGAACTGGTCCGAACAGTTTTTCGATACTCGCACGGATTCTACCTTTTCATGGTACTGTCCCGGATTCTTCCATTTTCCGGTACTGACCCCGATTCTAGCATTTTCAGGAACTGGTCCGAACAGTTTTTCGATACTCGCACGGATTCTACCTTTTCCCGGTACTGTCCGGGATTCTTCCATTTTCCGGTACTGACCCCGATTGTAGCATTTTGAGGAACTGGTCCGAACAGTTTTTCGATACGCGCCCGGATTATACCTTTTCCCGGTACTGTCCCGGATTCTTCCATTTTCCGGTACTGACCCCGATTCTAGCATTTTGAGGAACTGGTCCGAACAGTTTTTCGATACTCGCACGGATTCTACCTTTTCATGGTACTATCCCGGATTCTTCCATTTTCCGGTACTGACCCCGATTCTAGCATTTTGAGGAACTGGTCCGAACTGTTTTTCGATACTCGCACGGATTCGAGCTTTTCCCGGTACTGTCCCGGATTCTTCCATTTTCCGGTACTGACCCCGATTCTAGCATTTTGAGGAACTGGTCCGAACAGTTTTTCGATACGCGCACGGATTCTACCTTTTCCCGCTACTGTCCCGGATTCTTCCATTTTCCGGTATTGACAACGATTCTAGCATTTTCAGGAACTGGTCCGAACAGTTTTTCGATACTCGCACGGATTCTACCTTTTCATGGTACTATCCCGGATTCTTCCATTTTCCGGTACTGACCCCGATTCTAGCATTTTGAGGAACTGGTCCGAACTGTTTTTCGATACTCGCACGGATTCGAGCTTTTCCCGGTACTGTCCCGGATTCTTCCATTTTCCGGTACTGACCCCGATTGTAGCATTTTGAGGAACTGGTCCGAACAGTTTTTCGATACGCGCCCGGATTCTACCTTTTCCCGGTACTGTCCCGGATTCTTCCATTTTCCGGTACTGACCCCGATTCTAGCATTTTGAGGAACTGGTCCGAACAGTTTTTCGATACTCGCACGGATTCTACCTTTTCATGGTACTGTCCCGGATTCTTCCATTTTCCGGTACTGACCCCGATTCTAGCATTTTCAGGAACTGGTCCGAACAGTTTTTCGATACTCGCACGGATTCTACCTTTTCCCGGTACTGTCCGGGATTCTTCCATTTTCCGGTACTGACCCCGATTGTAGCATTTTGAGGAACTGGTCCGAACAGTTTTTCGATACGCGCCCGGATTATACCTTTTCCCGGTACTGTCCCGGATTCTTCCATTTTCCGGTACTGACCCCGATTCTAGCATTTTGAGGAACTGGTCCGAACAGTTTTTCGATACTCGCACGGATTCTACCTTTTCATGGTACTATCCCGGATTCTTCCATTTTCCGGTACTGACCCCGATTCTAGCATTTTGAGGAACTGGTCCGAACTGTTTTTCGATACTCGCACGGATTCGAGCTTTTCCCGGTACTGTCCCGGATTCTTCCATTTTCCGGTACTGACCCCGATTGTAGCATTTTGAGGAACTGGTCCGAACAGTTTTTCGATACGCGCCCGGATTCTACCTTTTCCCGGTACTGTCCCGGATTCTTCCATTTTCCGGTACTGACCCCGATTCTAGCATTTTGAGGAACTGGTCCGAACAGTTTTTCGATACTCGCACGGATTCTACCTTTTCATGGTACTGTCCCGGATTCTTCCATTTTCCGGTACTGACCCCGATTCTAGCATTTTCAGGAACTGGTCCGAACAGTTTTTCGATACTCGCACGGATTCTACCTTTTCCCGGTACTGTCCGGGATTCTTCCATTTTCCGGTACTGACCCCGATTGTAGCATTTTGAGGAACTGGTCCGAACAGTTTTTCGATACGCGCCCGGATTATACCTTTTCCCGGTACTGTCCCGGATTCTTCCATTTTCCGGTACTGACCCCGATTCTAGCATTTTGAGGAACTGGTCCGAACAGTTTTTCGATACTCGCACGGATTCTACCTTTTCATGGTACTATCCCGGATTCTTCCATTTTCCGGTACTGACCCCGATTCTAGCATTTTGAGGAACTGGTCCGAACTGTTTTTCGATACTCGCACGGATTCGAGCTTTTCCCGGTACTGTCCCGGATTCTTCCATTTTCCGGTACTGACCCCGATTGTAGCATTTTGAGGAACTGGTCCGAACAGTTTTTCGATACGCGCCCGGATTCTACCTTTTCCCGGTACTGTCCCGGATTCTTCCATTTTCCGGTACTGACCCCGATTCTAGCATTTTGAGGAACTGGTCCGAACAGTTTTTCGATACTCGCACGGATTCTACCTTTTCATGGTACTGTCCCGGATTCTTCCATTTTCCGGTACTGACCCCGATTCTAGCATTTTCAGGAACTGGTCCGAACAGTTTTTCGATACTCGCACGGATTCTACCTTTTCCCGGTACTGTCCGGGATTCTTCCATTTTCCGGTACTGACCCCGATTGTAGCATTTTGAGGAACTGGTCCGAACAGTTTTTCGATACGCGCCCGGATTATACCTTTTCCCGGTACTGTCCCGGATTCTTCCATTTTCCGGTACTGACCCCGATTCTAGCATTTTGAGGAACTGGTCCGAACAGTTTTTCGATACTCGCACGGATTCTACCTTTTCATGGTACTATCCCGGATTCTTCCATTTTCCGGTACTGACCCCGATTCTAGCATTTTGAGGAACTGGTCCGAACTGTTTTTCGATACTCGCACGGATTCGAGCTTTTCCCGGTACTGTCCCGGATTCTTCCATTTTCCGGTACTGACCCCGATTGTAGCATTTTGAGGAACTGGTCCGAACAGTTTTTCGATACGCGCCCGGATTCTACCTTTTCCCGGTACTGTCCCGGATTCTTCCATTTTCCGGTACTGACCCCGATTCTAGCATTTTGAGGAACTGGTCCGAACAGTTTTTCGATACTCGCACGGATTCTACCTTTTCATGGTACTGTCCCGGATTCTTCCATTTTCCGGTACTGACCCCGATTCTAGCATTTTCAGGAACTGGTCCGAACAGTTTTTCGATACTCGCACGGATTCTACCTTTTCCCGGTACTGTCCGGGATTCTTCCATTTTCCGGTACTGACCCCGATTGTAGCATTTTGAGGAACTGGTCCGAACAGTTTTTCGATACGCGCCCGGATTATACCTTTTCCCGGTACTGTCCCGGATTCTTCCATTTTCCGGTACTGACCCCGATTCTAGCATTTTGAGGAACTGGTCCGAACAGTTTTTCGATACTCGCACGGATTCTACCTTTTCATGGTACTATCCCGGATTCTTCCATTTTCCGGTACTGACCCCGATTCTAGCATTTTGAGGAACTGGTCCGAACTGTTTTTCGATACTCGCACGGATTCGAGCTTTTCCCGGTACTGTCCCGGATTCTTCCATTTTCCGGTACTGACCCCGATTCTAGCATTTTGAGGAACTGGTCCGAACTGTTTTTCGATACTCGCACGGATTCGAGCTTTTCCCGGTACTGTCCCGGATTCTTCCATTTTCCGGTACTGACCCCGATTGTAGCATTTTGAGGAACTGGTCCGAACAGTTTTTCGATACGCGCCCGGATTCTACCTTTTCCCGGTACTGTCCCGGATTCTTCCATTTTCCGGTACTGACCCCGATTCTAGCATTTTGAGGAACTGGTCCGAACAGTTTTTCGATACTCGCACGGATTCTACCTTTTCATGGTACTATCCCGGATTCTTCCATTTTCCGGTACTGACCCCGATTCTAGCATTTTGAGGAACTGGTCCGAACAGTTTTTCGATACTCGCACGGATTCGAGCTTTTCCCGGTACTGTCCGGGATTCTTCCATTTTCCGGTACTGACCCCGATTGTAGCATTTTGAGGAACTGGTCCGAACAGTTTTTCGATACGCGCCCGGATTATACCTTTTCCCGGTACTGTCCCGGATTCTTCCATTTTCCGGTACTGACCCCGATTCTAGCATTTTGAGGAACTGGTCCGAACAGTTTTTCGATACTCGCACGGATTCTACCTTTTCATGGTACTATCCCGGATTCTTCCATTTTCCGGTACTGACCCCGATTCTAGCATTTTCAGGAACTGGTCCGAACAGTTTTTCGATACTCGCACGGATTCTACCTTTTCCCGGTACTGTCCCGGATTCTTCCATTTTCCGGTACTGACCCCGATTGTAGCATTTTGAGGAACTGGTCCGAACAGTTTTTCGATACGCGCCCGGATTCTACCTTTTCCCGGTACTGTCCCGGATTCTTCCATTTTCCGGTACTGACCCCGATTCTAGCATTTTGAGGAACTGGTCCGAACAGTTTTTCGATACTCGCACGGATTCTACCTTTTCATGGTACTGTCCCGGATTCTTCCATTTTCCGGTACTGACCCCGATTCTAGCATTTTCAGGAACTGGTCCGAACAGTTTTTCGATACTCGCACGGATTCGAGCTTTTCCCGGTACTGTCCGGGATTCTTCCATTTTCCGGTACTGACCCCGATTGTAGCATTTTGAGGAACTGGTCCGAACAGTTTTTCGATACGCGCCCGGATTATACCTTTTCCCGGTACTGTCCCGGATTCTTCCATTTTCCGGTACTGACCCCGATTCTAGCATTTTGAGGAACTGGTCCGAACAGTTTTTCGATACTCGCACGGATTCTACCTTTTCATGGTACTATCCCGGATTCTTCCATTTTCCGGTACTGACCCCGATTCTAGCATTTTGAGGAACTGGTCCGAACAGTTTTTCGATACTCGCACGGATTCGAGCTTTTCCCGGTACTGTCCCGGATTCTTCCATTTTCCGGTACTGACCCCGATTGTAGCATTTTGAGGAACTGGTCCGAACAGTTTTTCGATACGCGCCCGGATTCTACCTTTTCCCGGTACTGTCCCGGATTCTTCCATTTTCCGGTACTGACCCCGATTCTAGCATTTTGAGGAACTGGTCCGAACAGTTTTTCGATACTCGCACGGATTCTACCTTTTCATGGTACTGTCCCGGATTCTTCCATTTTCCGGTACTGACCCCGATTCTAGCATTTTCAGGAACTGGTCCGAACAGTTTTTCGATACTCGCACGGATTCTACCTTTTCCCGGTACTGTCCCGGATTCTTCCATTTTCCGGTACTGACACCGATTCTAATATTTTCAGGAACTGGTCCGAACAGTTTTTCGATACGCGCCCGGATTCTACCTTTTCCCGGTACTGTCCCGGATTCTTCCATTTTCCGGTACTGACCCCGATTCTAGAATTTTGAGGAACTGGTCCGAACAGTTTTTCGATACTCGCACGGATTCTACCTTTTCATGGTACTATCCCGGATTCTTCCATTTTCCGGTACTGACCCCGATTCTAGCATTTTGAGGAACTGGTCCGAACAGTTTTTCGATACTCGCACGGATTCTACCTTTTCCCGGTACTGTCCCGGATTCTTCCATTTTCCAGTACTGACACCGATTCTCCCCTTTTCAGGAGCTGGTCCGGACAGTTTTTTGGTACTCGCACGGATTCTATCTTTTCCCGGTACTTTCCCGGATTCTTCCATTTTCCGGTACTGACCCCGATTCTAGCATTTTCAGGAACTGGTCCGAACAGTTTTTCGATACTCGCACGGATTCTACCTTTTCCCGGTACTGTCCGGGATTCTTCCATTTTCCGGTACTGACCCCGATTGTAGCATTTTGAGGAACTGGTCCGAACAGTTTTTCGATACGCGCCCGGATTATACCTTTTCCCGGTACTGTCCCGGATTCTTCCATTTTCCGGTACTGACCCCGATTCTAGCATTTTGAGGAACTGGTCCGAACAGTTTTTCGATACTCGCACGGATTCTACCTTTTCATGGTACTGTCCCGGATTCTTCCATTTTCCGGTACTGACCCCGATTCTAGCATTTTCAGGAACTGGTCCGAACAGTTTTTCGATACTCGCACGGATTCTACCTTTTCCCGGTACTGTCCGGGATTCTTCCATTTTCCGGTACTGACCCCGATTGTAGCATTTTGAGGAACTGGTCCGAACAGTTTTTCGATACGCGCCCGGATTCTACCTTTTCCCGGTACTGTCCCGGATTCTTCCATTTTCCGGTACTGACCCCGATTCTAGCATTTTGAGGAACTGGTCCGAACAGTTTTTCGATACTCGCACGGATTCTACCTTTTCATGGTACTGTCCCGGATTCTTCCATTTTCCGGTACTGACCCCGATTCTAGCATTTTCAGGAACTGGTCCGAACAGTTTTTCGATACTCGCACGGATTCTACCTTTTCCCGGTACTGTCCGGGATTCTTCCATTTTCCGGTACTGACCCCGATTGTAGCATTTTGAGGAACTGGTCCGAACAGTTTTTCGATACGCGCCCGGATTATACCTTTTCCCGGTACTGTCCCGGATTCTTCCATTTTCCGGTACTGACCCCGATTCTAGCATTTTGAGGAACTGGTCCGAACAGTTTTTCGATACTCGCACGGATTCTACCTTTTCATGGTACTATCCCGGATTCTTCCATTTTCCGGTACTGACCCCGATTCTAGCATTTTGAGGAACTGGTCCGAACTGTTTTTCGATACTCGCACGGATTCGAGCTTTTCCCGGTACTGTCCCGGATTCTTCCATTTTCCGGTACTGACCCCGATTGTAGCATTTTGAGGAACTGGTCCGAACAGTTTTTCGATACGCGCCCGGATTCTACCTTTTCCCGGTACTGTCCCGGATTCTTCCATTTTCCGGTACTGACCCCGATTCTAGCATTTTGAGGAACTGGTCCGAACAGTTTTTCGATACTCGCACGGATTCTACCTTTTCATGGTACTGTCCCGGATTCTTCCATTTTCCGGTACTGACCCCGATTCTAGCATTTTCAGGAACTGGTCCGAACAGTTTTTCGATACTCGCACGGATTCTACCTTTTCCCGGTACTGTCCGGGATTCTTCCATTTTCCGGTACTGACCCCGATTGTAGCATTTTGAGGAACTGGTCCGAACAGTTTTTCGATACGCGCCCGGATTATACCTTTTCCCGGTACTGTCCCGGATTCTTCCATTTTCCGGTACTGACCCCGATTCTAGCATTTTGAGGAACTGGTCCGAACAGTTTTTCGATACTCGCACGGATTCTACCTTTTCATGGTACTATCCCGGATTCTTCCATTTTCCGGTACTGACCCCGATTCTAGCATTTTGAGGAACTGGTCCGAACTGTTTTTCGATACTCGCACGGATTCTACCTTTTCCCGGTACTGTCCCGGATTCTTCCATTTTCCGGTACTGACCCCGATTCTAGCATTTTGAGGAACTGGTCCGAACAGTTTTTCGATACGCGCCCGGATTATACCTTTTCCCGGTACTGTCCCGGATTCTTCCATTTTCCGGTACTGACCCCGATTCTAGCATTTTGAGGAACTGGTCCGAACAGTTTTTCGATACTCGCACGGATTCTACCTTTTCATGGTACTATCCCGGATTCTTCCATTTTCCGGTACTGACCCCGATTCTAGCATTTTGAGGAACTGGTCCGAACTGTTTTTCGATACTCGCACGGATTCGAGCTTTTCCCGGTACTGTCCCGGATTCTTCCATTTTCCGGTACTGACCCCGATTGTAGCATTTTGAGGAACTGGTCCGAACAGTTTTTCGATACGCGCCCGGATTCTACCTTTTCCCGGTACTGTCCCGGATTCTTCCATTTTCCGGTACTGACCCCGATTCTAGCATTTTGAGGAACTGGTCCGAACAGTTTTTCGATACTCGCACGGATTCTACCTTTTCATGGTACTGTCCCGGATTCTTCCATTTTCCGGTACTGACCCCGATTCTAGCATTTTCAGGAACTGGTCCGAACAGTTTTTCGATACTCGCACGGATTCTACCTTTTCCCGGTACTGTCCGGGATTCTTCCATTTTCCGGTACTGACCCCGATTGTAGCATTTTGAGGAACTGGTCCGAACAGTTTTTCGATACGCGCCCGGATTATACCTTTTCCCGGTACTGTCCCGGATTCTTCCATTTTCCGGTACTGACCCCGATTCTAGCATTTTGAGGAACTGGTCCGAACAGTTTTTCGATACTCGCACGGATTCTACCTTTTCATGGTACTATCCCGGATTCTTCCATTTTCCGGTACTGACCCCGATTCTAGCATTTTGAGGAACTGGTCCGAACTGTTTTTCGATACTCGCACGGATTCGAGCTTTTCCCGGTACTGTCCCGGATTCTTCCATTTTCCGGTACTGACCCCGATTGTAGCATTTTGAGGAACTGGTCCGAACAGTTTTTCGATACGCGCCCGGATTCTACCTTTTCCCGGTACTGTCCCGGATTCTTCCATTTTCCGGTACTGACCCCGATTCTAGCATTTTGAGGAACTGGTCCGAACAGTTTTTCGATACTCGCACGGATTCTACCTTTTCATGGTACTGTCCCGGATTCTTCCATTTTCCGGTACTGACCCCGATTCTAGCATTTTCAGGAACTGGTCCGAACAGTTTTTCGATACTCGCACGGATTCTACCTTTTCCCGGTACTGTCCGGGATTCTTCCATTTTCCGGTACTGACCCCGATTGTAGCATTTTGAGGAACTGGTCCGAACAGTTTTTCGATACGCGCCCGGATTATACCTTTTCCCGGTACTGTCCCGGATTCTTCCATTTTCCGGTACTGACCCCGATTCTAGCATTTTGAGGAACTGGTCCGAACAGTTTTTCGATACTCGCACGGATTCTACCTTTTCATGGTACTATCCCGGATTCTTCCATTTTCCGGTACTGACCCCGATTCTAGCATTTTGAGGAACTGGTCCGAACTGTTTTTCGATACTCGCACGGATTCGAGCTTTTCCCGGTACTGTCCCGGATTCTTCCATTTTCCGGTACTGACCCCGATTGTAGCATTTTGAGGAACTGGTCCGAACAGTTTTTCGATACGCGCCCGGATTCTACCTTTTCCCGGTACTGTCCCGGATTCTTCCATTTTCCGGTACTGACCCCGATTCTAGCATTTTGAGGAACTGGTCCGAACAGTTTTTCGATACTCGCACGGATTCTACCTTTTCATGGTACTGTCCCGGATTCTTCCATTTTCCGGTACTGACCCCGATTCTAGCATTTTCAGGAACTGGTCCGAACAGTTTTTCGATACTCGCACGGATTCTACCTTTTCCCGGTACTGTCCGGGATTCTTCCATTTTCCGGTACTGACCCCGATTGTAGCATTTTGAGGAACTGGTCCGAACAGTTTTTCGATACGCGCCCGGATTATACCTTTTCCCGGTACTGTCCCGGATTCTTCCATTTTCCGGTACTGACCCCGATTCTAGCATTTTGAGGAACTGGTCCGAACAGTTTTTCGATACTCGCACGGATTCTACCTTTTCATGGTACTATCCCGGATTCTTCCATTTTCCGGTACTGACCCCGATTCTAGCATTTTGAGGAACTGGTCCGAACTGTTTTTCGATACTCGCACGGATTCGAGCTTTTCCCGGTACTGTCCCGGATTCTTCCATTTTCCGGTACTGACCCCGATTCTAGCATTTTGAGGAACTGGTCCGAACTGTTTTTCGATACTCGCACGGATTCGAGCTTTTCCCGGTACTGTCCCGGATTCTTCCATTTTCCGGTACTGACCCCGATTGTAGCATTTTGAGGAACTGGTCCGAACAGTTTTTCGATACGCGCCCGGATTCTACCTTTTCCCGGTACTGTCCCGGATTCTTCCATTTTCCGGTACTGACCCCGATTCTAGCATTTTGAGGAACTGGTCCGAACAGTTTTTCGATACTCGCACGGATTCTACCTTTTCATGGTACTGTCCCGGATTCTTCCATTTTCCGGTACTGACCCCGATTCTAGCATTTTCAGGAACTGGTCCGAACAGTTTTTCGATACTCGCACGGATTCTACCTTTTCCCGGTACTGTCCGGGATTCTTCCATTTTCCGGTACTGACCCCGATTGTAGCATTTTGAGGAACTGGTCCGAACAGTTTTTCGATACGCGCCCGGATTATACCTTTTCCCGGTACTGTCCCGGATTCTTCCATTTTCCGGTACTGACCCCGATTCTAGCATTTTGAGGAACTGGTCCGAACAGTTTTTCGATACTCGCACGGATTCTACCTTTTCATGGTACTATCCCGGATTCTTCCATTTTCCGGTACTGACCCCGATTCTAGCATTTTGAGGAACTGGTCCGAACTGTTTTTCGATACTCGCACGGATTCGAGCTTTTCCCGGTACTGTCCCGGATTCTTCCATTTTCCGGTACTGACCCCGATTGTAGCATTTTGAGGAACTGGTCCGAACAGTTTTTCGATACGCGCCCGGATTCTACCTTTTCCCGGTACTGTCCCGGATTCTTCCATTTTCCGGTACTGACCCCGATTCTAGCATTTTGAGGAACTGGTCCGAACAGTTTTTCGATACTCGCACGGATTCTACCTTTTCATGGTACTGTCCCGGATTCTTCCATTTTCCGGTACTGACCCCGATTCTAGCATTTTCAGGAACTGGTCCGAACAGTTTTTCGATACTCGCACGGATTCTACCTTTTCCCGGTACTGTCCGGGATTCTTCCATTTTCCGGTACTGACCCCGATTGTAGCATTTTGAGGAACTGGTCCGAACAGTTTTTCGATACGCGCCCGGATTATACCTTTTCCCGGTACTGTCCCGGATTCTTCCATTTTCCGGTACTGACCCCGATTCTAGCATTTTGAGGAACTGGTCCGAACAGTTTTTCGATACTCGCACGGATTCTACCTTTTCATGGTACTATCCCGGATTCTTCCATTTTCCGGTACTGACCCCGATTCTAGCATTTTGAGGAACTGGTCCGAACTGTTTTTCGATACTCGCACGGATTCGAGCTTTTCCCGGTACTGTCCCGGATTCTTCCATTTTCCGGTACTGACCCCGATTGTAGCATTTTGAGGAACTGGTCCGAACAGTTTTTCGATACGCGCCCGGATTCTACCTTTTCCCGGTACTGTCCCGGATTCTTCCATTTTCCGGTACTGACCCCGATTCTAGCATTTTGAGGAACTGGTCCGAACAGTTTTTCGATACTCGCACGGATTCTACCTTTTCATGGTACTGTCCCGGATTCTTCCATTTTCCGGTACTGACCCCGATTCTAGCATTTTCAGGAACTGGTCCGAACAGTTTTTCGATACTCGCACGGATTCTACCTTTTCCCGGTACTGTCCGGGATTCTTCCATTTTCCGGTACTGACCCCGATTGTAGCATTTTGAGGAACTGGTCCGAACAGTTTTTCGATACGCGCCCGGATTATACCTTTTCCCGGTACTGTCCCGGATTCTTCCATTTTCCGGTACTGACCCCGATTCTAGCATTTTGAGGAACTGGTCCGAACAGTTTTTCGATACTCGCACGGATTCTACCTTTTCATGGTACTATCCCGGATTCTTCCATTTTCCGGTACTGACCCCGATTCTAGCATTTTGAGGAACTGGTCCGAACTGTTTTTCGATACTCGCACGGATTCGAGCTTTTCCCGGTACTGTCCCGGATTCTTCCATTTTCCGGTACTGACCCCGATTCTAGCATTTTGAGGAACTGGTCCGAACTGTTTTTCGATACGCGCCCGGATTCTACCTTTTCCCGGTACTGTCCCGGATTCTTCCATTTTCCGGTACTGACCCCGATTCTAGCATTTTGAGGAACTGGTCCGAACAGTTTTTCGATACTCGCACGGATTCTACCTTTTCATGGTACTGTCCCGGATTCTTCCATTTTCCGGTACTGACCCCGATTCTAGCATTTTCAGGAACTGGTCCGAACAGTTTTTCGATACTCGCACGGATTCTACCTTTTCCCGGTACTGTCCCGGATTCTTCCATTTTCCGGTACTGACACCGATTCTAATATTTTCAGGAACTGGTCCGAACAGTTTTTCGATACGCGCCCGGATTCTACCTTTTCCCGGTACTGTCCCGGATTCTTCCATTTTCCGGTACTGACCCCGATTCTAGAATTTTGAGGAACTGGTCCGAACAGTTTTTCGATACTCGCACGGATTCTACCTTTTCATGGTACTATCCCGGATTCTTCCATTTTCCGGTACTGACCCCGATTCTAGCATTTTGAGGAACTGGTCCGAACAGTTTTTCGATACTCGCACGGATTCTACCTTTTCCCGGTACTGTCCCGGATTCTTCCATTTTCCAGTACTGACACCGATTCTCCCCTTTTCAGGAGCTGGTCCGGACAGTTTTTTGGTACTCGCACGGATTCTATCTTTTCCCGGTACTATCCCGGATTCTTTCATTTTCCGGTACTGACCTCGATTCTAGCATTTTGAGGAACTGGTCCGAACAGTTTTTCGATACTTGCACGGATTCTACCTTTTCATGGTACTGTCCCGGATTCTTCCATTTTCCGGTACTGACCCCGATTCTAGCATTTTGAGGAACTGGTCCGAACAGTTTTTCGATACTCGCACGGATTCTACCTTTTCCCGGTACTGTCCGGGATTCTTCCATTTTCCGGTACTGACCCCGATTGTAGCATTTTTAGGAACTGGTCCGAACAGTTTTTCGATACGCGCCCGGATTCTACCTTTTCCCGGTACTGTCCCGGATTCTTCCATTTTCCGGTACTGACCCCGATTCTAGCATTTTGAGGAACTGGTCCGAACAGTTTTTCGATACTCGCACGGATTCTACCTTTTCATGGTACTGTCCCGGATTCTTCCATTTTCCGGTACTGACCCCGATTCTAGCATTTTCAGGAACTGGTCCGAACAGTTTTTCGATACTCGCACGGATTCTACCTTTTCCCGGTACTGTCCCGGATTCTTCCATTTTCCGGTACTGACACCGATTCTAATATTTTCAGGAACTGGTCCGAACAGTTTTTCGATACGCGCCCGGATTCTACCTTTTCCCGGTACTGTCCCGGATTCTTCCATTTTCCGGTACTGACCCCGATTCTAGAATTTTGAGGAACTGGTCCGAACAGTTTTTCGATACTCGCACGGATTCTACCTTTTCATGGTACTATCCCGGATTCTTCCATTTTCCGGTACTGACCCCGATTCTAGCATTTTGAGGAACTGGTCCGAACAGTTTTTCGATACTCGCACGGATTCTACCTTTTCCCGGTACTGTGCCGGATTCTTCCATTTTCCAGTACTGACACCGATTCTCCCCTTTTCAAGAGCTGGTCCGGACAGTTTTTTGGTACTCGCACGGATTCTATCTTTTCCCGGTACTATCCCGGATTCTTTCATTTTCCGGTACTGACCCCGATTCTAGCATTTTGAGGAACTGGTCCGAACAGTTTTTCGATACTTGCACGGATTCTACCTTTTCATGGTACTGTCCCGGATTCTTCCATTTTCCGGTACTGACCCCGATTCTAGCATTTTGAGGAACTGGTCCGAACTGTTTTTCGATACTCGCACGGATTCGAGCTTTTCCCGGTACTGTCCCGGATTCTTCCATTTTCCGGTACTGACCCCGATTGTAGCATTTTGAGGAACTGGTCCGAACAGTTTTTCGATACGCGCCCGGATTCTACCTTTTCCCGGTACTGTCCCGGATTCTTCCATTTTCCGGTACTGACCCCGATTCTAGCATTTTGAGGAACTGGTCCGAACAGTTTTTCGATACTCGCACGGATTCTACCTTTTCATGGTACTATCCCGGATTCTTCCATTTTCCGGTACAGACCCCGATTCTAGCATTTTGAGGAACTGGTCCGAACTGTTTTTCGATACTCGCACGGATTCGAGCTTTTCCCGGTACTGTCCCGGATTCTTCCATTTTCCGGTACTCACACCGATTCTAGCATTTTCAGGAACTGGTCCGAACAGTTTTTCGATACGCGCCCGGATTCTACCTTTTCCCGGTACTGTCCCGGATTCTTCCATTTTCCGGTACTGACCCCGATTCTAGCATTTTGAGGAACTGGTCCGAACAGTTTTTCGATACTCGCACGGATTCTACCTTTTCCCGCTACTGTCCCGGATTCTTCCATTTTCCGGTATTGACAACGATTCTAGCATTTTCAGGAACTGGTCCGAACAGTTTTTCGATACTCGCACGGATTTTACCTTTTCCCGGTACTGTCCCGGATTCTTCCATTTTCCGGTATTGACACCGATTGTAGTATTTTCAGGAACTGGTCCGAACAGTTTTTCGATACGCGCCCGGATTCTACCTTTTCCCGGTACTGTCCCGGATTCTTCCATTTTCCGGTACTGACCCCGATTCTAGCATTTTGAGGAACTGGTCCGAACAGTTTTTCGATACTCGCACGGATTCTACCTTTTCCCGCTACTGTCCCGGATTCTTCCATTTTCCGGTATTGACAACGATTCTAGCATTTTCAAGAACTGGTCCGAACAGTTTTTCGATACTCGCACGGATTTTACCTTTTCCCGGTACTGTCCCGGATTCTTCCATTTTCCGGTATTGACACCGATTGTAGTATTTTCAGGAACTGGTCCGAACAGTTTTTCGATACGCGCACGGATTCTACCTTTTCCCGGTACTGTCCCGGATTCTTCCATTTTCCAGTACTGACACCGATTCTCCCCTTTTCAGGAGCTGGTCCGGACAGTTTTTTGGTACTCGCACGGATTCTATCTTTTCCTGGTACTATCCCGGATTCTTTCATTTTCCGGTACTGACCCCGATTGTAGCATTTTGAGGAACTGGTCCGAACAGTTTTTCGATACTCGCACGGATTCGAGCTTTTCCCGGTACTGTCCCGGATTCTTCCATTTTCCGGTACTGACACCGATTCTAGCATTTTCAGGAACAGGTCCGAACAGTTTTTCGATACTCGCACGGATTTTACCTTTTCCCGGTACTGTCCCGGATTCTTCCATTTTCCGGTACTGACCCCGATTCTAGCATTTTGAGGAACTGGTCCGAACAGTTTTTCGATACTCGCACGGATTCTACCTTTTCATGGTACTGTCTCGGATTCTTCCATTTTCCGGTACTGACCCCGATTCTAGCATTTTCAGGAACTGGTCCGAACAGTTTTTCGATACTCGCACGGATTCTACCTTTTCCCGGTACTGTCCCGGATTCTTCCATTTTCCGGTACTGACCCCGATTCTAGCATTTTGAGGAACTGGTCCGAACAGTTTTTCGATACTCGCACGGATTCTACCTTTTCATGGTACTGTCCCGGATTCTTCCATTTTCCGGTACTGACCCCGATTCTAGCATTTTGAGGAACTGGTCCGAACAGTTTTTCGATACTCGCACGGATTCTACCTTTTCCCGGTACTGTCCCGGATTCTTCCATTTTCCGGTACTGACACCGATTCTAATATTTTCAGGAACTGGTCCGAACAGTTTTTCGATACGCGCCCGGATTCTACTCTTTCCCGGTACTCCCCGGATTCTTCCATTTTCCGGTACTGACCCCGATTCTAGCATTTTGAGGAACTGGTCCGAACAGTTTTTCGATACGCGCACGGATTCTACCTTTTCCCGGTACTGTCCCGGATTCTTCCATTTTCCAGTACTGACACCGATTCTCCCCTTTTCAGGAGCTGGTCCGGACAGTTTTTTGGTACTCGCACGGATTCTACCTTTTCATGGTACTATCCCGGATTCTTCCATTTTCCGGTACAGACCCCGATTCTAGCATTTTGAGGAACTGGTCCGAACTGTTTTTCGATACTCGCACGGATTCGAGCTTTTCCCGGTACTGTCCCGGATTCTTCCATTTTCCGGTACTGACACCGATTCTAGCATTTTCAGGAACTGGTCCGAACAGTTTTTCGATACTCGCACGGATTTTACCTTTTCCCGTTACTGTCCCGGATTCTTCCATTTTCCGGTATTGACACCGATTGTAGTATTTTCAGGAACTGGTCCGAACAGTTTTTCGATACGCGCACGGATTCTACCTTTTCCCGGTACTGTCCCGGATTCTTCCATTTTCCAGTACTGACACCGATTCTCCCCTTTTCAGGAGCTGGTCCGGACAGTTTTTTGGTACTCGCACGGATTCTATCTTTTCCTGGTACTATCCCGGATTCTTTCATTTTCCGGTACTGACCCCGATTGTAGCATTTTGAGGAACTGGTCCGAACAGTTTTTCGATACTCGCACGGATTCTACCTTTTCCCGGTACTGTCCGGGATTCTTCCATTTTCCGGTACTGACCCCGATTGTAGCATTTTGAGGAACTGGTCCGAACTGTTTTTCGATACTCGCACGGATTCTACCTTTTCCCGCTACTGTCCCGGATTCTTCCATTTTCCGGTATTGACAACGATTCTAGCATTTTCAGGAACTGGTCCGAACAGTTTTTCGATACTCGCACGGATTTTACCTTTTCCCGGTACTGTCCCGGATTCTTCCATTTTCCGGTATTGACACCGATTGTAGTATTTTCAGGAACTGGTCCGAACAGTTTTTCGATACGCGCCCGGATTCTACCTTTTCCCGGTACTGTCCCGGATTCTTCCATTTTCCGGTACTGACCCCGATTCTAGCATTTTGAGGAACTGGTCCGAACAGTTTTTCGATACTCGCACGGATTCTACCTTTTCATGGTACTGTCTCGGATTCTTCCATTTTCCGGTACTGACCCCGATTCTAGCATTTTCAGGAACTGGTCCGAACAGTTTTTCGATACTCGCACGGATTCTACCTTTTCCCGGTACTGTCCGGGATTCTTCCATTTTCCGGTACTGACCCCGATTGTAGCATTTTGAGGAACTGGTCCGAACTGTTTTTCGATACTCGCACGGATTCGAGCTTTTCCCGGTACTGTCCGGGATTCTTCCATTTTCCGGTACTGACCCCGATTGTAGCATTTTGAGGAACTGGTCCGAACAGTTTTTCGATACGCGCCCGGATTCTACCTTTTCCCGGTACTGTCCCGGATTCTTCCATTTTCCGGTACTGACCCCGATTCTAGCATTTTGAGGAACTGGTCCGAACAGTTTTTCGATACTCGCACGGATTCTACCTTTTCCCGCTACTGTCCCGGATTCTTCCATTTTCCGGTATTGACAACGATTCTAGCATTTTCAGGAACTGGTCCGAACAGTTTTTCGATACTCGCACGGATTTTACCTTTTCCCGGTACTGTCCCGGATTCTTCCATTTTCCGGTATTGACACCGATTGTAGTATTTTCAGGAACTGGTCCGAACAGTTTTTCGATACGCGCCCGGATTCTACCTTTTCCCGGTACTGTCCCGGATTCTTCCATTTTCCGGTACTGACCCCGATTCTAGCATTTTGAGGAACTGGTCCGAACAGTTTTTCGATACTCGCACGGATTCTACCTTTTCATGGTACTGTCTCGGATTCTTCCATTTTCCGGTACTGACCCCGATTCTAGCATTTTCAGGAACTGGTCCGAACAGTTTTTCGATACTCGCACGGATTCTACCTTTTCCCGGTACTGTCCGGGATTCTTCCATTTTCCGGTACTGACCCCGATTGTAGCATTTTGAGGAACTGGTCCGAACTGTTTTTCGATACTCGCACGGATTCGAGCTTTTCCCGGTACTGTCCGGGATTCTTCCATTTTCCGGTACTGACCCCGATTGTAGCATTTTGAGGAACTGGTCCGAACAGTTTTTCGATACGCGCCCGGATTCTACCTTTTCCCGGTACTGTCCCGGATTCTTCCATTTTCCGGTACTGACCCCGATTCTAGCATTTTGAGGAACTGGTCCGAACAGTTTTTCGATACTCGCACGGATTCTACCTTTTCCCGCTACTGTCCCGGATTCTTCCATTTTCCGGTATTGACAACGATTCTAGCCTTTTCAGGAACTGGTCCGAACAGTTTTTCGATACTCGCACGGATTTTACCTTTTCCCGGTACTGTCCCGGATTCTTCCATTTTCCGGTATTGACACCGATTGTAGTATTTTCAGGAACTGGTCCGAACAGTTTTTCGATACGCGCACGGATTCTACCTTTTCCCGGTACTGTCCCGGATTCTTCCATTTTCCAGTACTGACACCGATTCTCCCCTTTTCAGGAGCTGGTCCGGACAGTTTTTTGGTACTCGCACGGATTCTATCTTTTCCTGGTACTATCCCGGATTCTTTCATTTTCCGGTACTGACCCCGATTGTAGCATTTTGAGGAACTGGTCCGAACAGTTTTTCGATACGCGCCCGGATTCTACCTTTTCCCGGTACTGTCCCGGATTCTTCCATTTTCCGGTACTGACCCCGATTCTAGCATTTTGAGGAACTGGTCCGAACAGTTTTTCGATACTCGCACGGATTCTACCTTTTCATGGTACTGTCTCGGATTCTTCCATTTTCCGGTACTGACCCCGATTCTAGCATTTTCAGGAACTGGTCCGAACAGTTTTTCGATACTCGCACGGATTCTACCTTTTCCCGGTACTGTCCCGGATTCTTCCATTTTCCGGTACTGACCCCGATTCTAGCATTTTGAGGAACTGGTCCGAACAGTTTTTCGATACTCGCACGGATTCTACCTTTTCATGGTACTGTCCCGGATTCTTCCATTTTCCGGTACTGACCCCGATTCTAGCATTTTGAGGAACTGGTCCGAACAGTTTTTCGATACTCGCACGGATTCTACCTTTTCCCGGTACTGTCCCGGATTCTTCCATTTTCCGGTACTGACACCGATTCTAATATTTTCAGGAACTGGTCCGAACAGTTTTTCGATACGCGCCCGGATTCTACTCTTTCCCGGTACTGTCCCGGATTCTTCCATTTTCCGGTACTGACCCCGATTCTAGCATTTTGAGGAACTGGTCCGAACAGTTTTTCGATACTCGCACGGATTCTACCTTTTCATGGTACTGTCCCGGATTCTTCCATTTTCCGGTACTGACCCCGATTCTAGCATTTTGAGGAACTGGTCCGAACAGTTTTTCGATACGCGCCCGGATTCTACCTTTTCCCGGTACTGTCCCGGATTCTTCCATTTTCCGGTACTGACCCCGATTCTAGCATTTTGAGGAACTGGTCCGAACAGTTTTTCGATACTCGCACGGATTCTACCTTTTCCCGCTACTGTCCCGGATTCTTCCATTTTCCGGTATTGACAACGATTCTAGCATTTTCAAGAACTGGTCCGAACAGTTTTTCGATACTCGCACGGATTTTACCTTTTCCCGGTACTGTCCCGGATTCTTCCATTTTCCGGTATTGACACCGATTGTAGTATTTTCAGGAACTGGTCCGAACAGTTTTTCGATACGCGCACGGATTCTACCTTTTCCCGGTACTGTCCCGGATTCTTCCATTTTCCAGTACTGACACCGATTCTCCCCTTTTCAGGAGCTGGTCCGGACAGTTTTTTGGTACTCGCACGGATTCTATCTTTTCCTGGTACTATCCCGGATTCTTTCATTTTCCGGTACTGACCCCGATTGTAGCATTTTGAGGAACTGGTCCGAACAGTTTTTCGATACTCGCACGGATTCGAGCTTTTCCCGGTACTGTCCCGGATTCTTCCATTTTCCGGTACTGACACCGATTCTAGCATTTTCAGGAACAGGTCCGAACAGTTTTTCGATACTCGCACGGATTTTACCTTTTCCCGGTACTGTCCCGGATTCTTCCATTTTCCGGTACTGACCCCGATTCTAGCATTTTGAGGAACTGGTCCGAACAGTTTTTCGATACTCGCACGGATTCTACCTTTTCATGGTACTGTCTCGGATTCTTCCATTTTCCGGTACTGACCCCGATTCTAGCATTTTCAGGAACTGGTCCGAACAGTTTTTCGATACTCGCACGGATTCTACCTTTTCCCGGTACTGTCCCGGATTCTTCCATTTTCCGGTACTGACCCCGATTCTAGCATTTTGAGGAACTGGTCCGAACAGTTTTTCGATACTCGCACGGATTCTACCTTTTCATGGTACTGTCCCGGATTCTTCCATTTTCCGGTACTGACCCCGATTCTAGCATTTTGAGGAACTGGTCCGAACAGTTTTTCGATACTCGCACGGATTCTACCTTTTCCCGGTACTGTCCCGGATTCTTCCATTTTCCGGTACTGACACCGATTCTAATATTTTCAGGAACTGGTCCGAACAGTTTTTCGATACGCGCCCGGATTCTACTCTTTCCCGGTACTGTCCCGGATTCTTCCATTTTCCGGTACTGACCCCGATTCTAGCATTTTGAGGAACTGGTCCGAACAGTTTTTCGATACGCGCACGGATTCTACCTTTTCCCGGTACTGTCCCGGATTCTTCCATTTTCCAGTACTGACACCGATTCTCCCCTTTTCAGGAGCTGGTCCGGACAGTTTTTTGGTACTCGCACGGATTCTACCTTTTCATGGTACTATCCCGGATTCTTCCATTTTCCGGTACAGACCCCGATTCTAGCATTTTGAGGAACTGGTCCGAACTGTTTTTCGATACTCGCACGGATTCGAGCTTTTCCCGGTACTGTCCCGGATTCTTCCATTTTCCGGTACTGACACCGATTCTAGCATTTTCAGGAACTGGTCCGAACAGTTTTTCGATACTCGCACGGATTTTACCTTTTCCCGTTACTGTCCCGGATTCTTCCATTTTCCGGTATTGACACCGATTGTAGTATTTTCAGGAACTGGTCCGAACAGTTTTTCGATACGCGCACGGATTCTACCTTTTCCCGGTACTGTCCCGAATTCTTCCATTTTCCAGTACTGACACCGATTCTCCCCTTTTCAGGAGCTGGTCCGGACAGTTTTTTGGTACTCGCACGGATTCTATCTTTTCCTGGTACTATCCCGGATTCTTTCATTTTCCGGTACTGACCCCGATTGTAGCATTTTGAGGAACTGGTCCGAACAGTTTTTCGATACTCGCACGGATTCTACCTTTTCCCGGTACTGTCCGGGATTCTTCCATTTTCCGGTACTGACCCCGATTGTAGCATTTTGAGGAACTGGTCCGAACTGTTTTTCGATACTCGCACGGATTCTACCTTTTCCCGCTACTGTCCCGGATTCTTCCATTTTCCGGTATTGACACCGATTGTAGTATTTTCAGGAACTGGTCCGAACAGTTTTTCGATACGCGCACGGATTCTACCTTTTCCCGGTACTGTCCCGGATTCTTCCATTTTCCAGTACTGACACCGATTCTCCCCTTTTCAGGAGCTGGTCCGGACAGTTTTTTGGTACTCGCACGGATTCTATCTTTTCCTGGTACTATCCCGGATTCTTTCATTTTCCGGTACTGACCCCGATTGTAGCATTTTGAGGAACTGGTCCGAACAGTTTTTCGATACGCGCCCGGATTCTACCTTTTCCCGGTACTGTCCCGGATTCTTCCATTTTCCGGTACTGACCCCGATTCTAGCATTTTGAGGAACTGGTCCGAACAGTTTTTCGATACTCGCACGGATTCTACCTTTTCATGGTACTGTCTCGGATTCTTCCATTTTCCGGTACTGACCCCGATTCTAGCATTTTCAGGAACTGGTCCGAACAGTTTTTCGATACTCGCACGGATTCTACCTTTTCCCGGTACTGTCCCGGATTCTTCCATTTTCCGGTACTGACCCCGATTCTAGCATTTTGAGGAACTGGTCCGAACAGTTTTTCGATACTCGCACGGATTCTACCTTTTCATGGTACTGTCCCGGATTCTTCCATTTTCCGGTACTGACCCCGATTCTAGCATTTTGAGGAACTGGTCCGAACAGTTTTTCGATACTCGCACGGATTCTACCTTTTCCCGGTACTGTCCCGGATTCTTCCATTTTCCGGTACTGACACCGATTCTAATATTTTCAGGAACTGGTCCGAACAGTTTTTCGATACGCGCCCGGATTCTACTCTTTCCCGGTACTGTCCCGGATTCTTCCATTTTCCGGTACTGACCCCGATTCTAGCATTTTGAGGAACTGGTCCGAACAGTTTTTCGATACTCGCACGGATTCTACCTTTTCATGGTACTGTCCCGGATTCTTCCATTTTCCGGTACTGACCCCGATTCTAGCATTTTGAGGAACTGGTCCGAACAGTTTTTCGATACGCGCCCGGATTCTACCTTTTCCCGGTACTGTCCCGGATTCTTCCATTTTCCGGTACTGACCCCGATTCTAGCATTTTGAGGAACTGGTCCGAACAGTTTTTCGATACTCGCACGGATTCTACCTTTTCCCGCTACTGTCCCGGATTCTTCCATTTTCCGGTATTGACAACGATTCTAGCATTTTCAAGAACTGGTCCGAACAGTTTTTCGATACTCGCACGGATTTTACCTTTTCCCGGTACTGTCCCGGATTCTTCCATTTTCCGGTATTGACACCGATTGTAGTATTTTCAGGAACTGGTCCGAACAGTTTTTCGATACGCGCACGGATTCTACCTTTTCCCGGTACTGTCCCGGATTCTTCCATTTTCCAGTACTGACACCGATTCTCCCCTTTTCAGGAGCTGGTCCGGACAGTTTTTTGGTACTCGCACGGATTCTATCTTTTCCTGGTACTATCCCGGATTCTTTCATTTTCCGGTACTGACCCCGATTGTAGCATTTTGAGGAACTGGTCCGAACAGTTTTTCGATACTCGCACGGATTCGAGCTTTTCCCGGTACTGTCCCGGATTCTTCCATTTTTCGGTACTGACACCGATTCTAGCATTTTCAGGAACAGGTCCGAACAGTTTTTCGATACTCGCACGGATTTTACCTTTTCCCGGTACTGTCCCGGATTCTTCCATTTTCCGGTACTGACCCCGATTCTAGCATTTTGAGGAACTGGTCCGAACAGTTTTTCGATACTCGCACGGATTCTACCTTTTCATGGTACTGTCTCGGATTCTTCCATTTTCCGGTACTGACCCCGATTCTAGCATTTTCAGGAACTGGTCCGAACAGTTTTTCGATACTCGCACGGATTCTACCTTTTCCCGGTACTGTCCCGGATTCTTCCATTTTCCGGTACTGACCCCGATTCTAGCATTTTGAGGAACTGGTCCGAACAGTTTTTCGATACTCGCACGGATTCTACCTTTTCATGGTACTGTCCCGGATTCTTCCATTTTCCGGTACTGACCCCGATTCTAGCATTTTGAGGAACTGGTCCGAACAGTTTTTCGATACTCGCACGGATTCTACCTTTTCCCGGTACTGTCCCGGATTCTTCCATTTTCCGGTACTGACACCGATTCTAATATTTTCAGGAACTGGTCCGAACAGTTTTTCGATACGCGCCCGGATTCTACTCTTTCCCGGTACTGTCCCGGATTCTTCCATTTTCCGGTACTGACCCCGATTCTAGCATTTTGAGGAACTGGTCCGAACAGTTTTTCGATACGCGCACGGATTCTACCTTTTCCCGGTACTGTCCCGGATTCTTCCATTTTCCAGTACTGACACCGATTCTCCCCTTTTCAGGAGCTGGTCCGGACAGTTTTTTGGTACTCGCACGGATTCTACCTTTTCATGGTACTATCCCGGATTCTTCCATTTTCCGGTACAGACCCCGATTCTAGCATTTTGAGGAACTGGTCCGAACTGTTTTTCGATACTCGCACGGATTCGAGCTTTTCCCGGTACTGTCCCGGATTCTTCCATTTTCCGGTACTGACACCGATTCTAATATTTTCAGGAACAGGTCCGAACAGTTTTTCGATACTCGCACGGATTTTACCTTTTCCCGGTACTGTCCCGGATTCTTCCATTTTCCGGTACTGACCCCGATTCTAGCATTTTGAGGAACTGGTCCGAACAGTTTTTCGATACTCGCACGGATTCTACCTTTTCATGGTACTGTCTCGGATTCTTCCATTTTCCGGTACTGACCCCGATTCTAGCATTTTCAGGAACTGGTCCGAACAGTTTTTCGATACTCGCACGGATTCTACCTTTTCCCGGTACTGTCCCGGATTCTTCCATTTTCCGGTACTGACCCCGATTCTAGCATTTTGAGGAACTGGTCCGAACAGTTTTTCGATACTCGCACGGATTCTACCTTTTCATGGTACTGTCTCGGATTCTTCCATTTTCCGGTACTGACCCCGATTCTAGCATTTTCAGGAACTGGTCCGAACAGTTTTTCGATACTCGCACGGATTCTACCTTTTCCCGGTACTGTCCCGGATTCTTCCATTTTCCGGTACTGACCCCGATTCTAGCATTTTGAGGAACTGGTCCGAACAGTTTTTCGATACTCGCACGGATTCTACCTTTTCATGGTACTGTCCCGGATTCTTCCATTTTCCGGTACTGACCCCGATTCTAGCATTTTGAGGAACTGGTCCGAACAGTTTTTCGATACTCGCACGGATTCTACCTTTTCCCGGTACTGTCCCGGATTCTTCCATTTTCCGGTACTGACACCGATTCTAATATTTTCAGGAACTGGTCCGAACAGTTTTTCGATACGCGCCCGGATTCTACTCTTTCCCGGTACTGTCCCGGATTCTTCCATTTTCCGGTACTGACCCCGATTCTAGCATTTTGAGGAACTGGTCCGAACAGTTTTTCGATACTCGCACGGATTCTACCTTTTCATGGTACTGTCCCGGATTCTTCCATTTTCCGGTACTGACCCCGATTCTAGCATTTTGAGGAACTGGTCCGAACAGTTTTTCGATACGCGCCCGGATTCTACCTTTTCCCGGTACTGTCCCGGATTCTTCCATTTTCCGGTACTGACCCCGATTCTAGCATTTTGAGGAACTGGTCCGAACAGTTTTTCGATACTCGCACGGATTCTACCTTTTCCCGCTACTGTCCCGGATTCTTCCATTTTCCGGTATTGACAACGATTCTAGCATTTTCAAGAACTGGTCCGAACAGTTTTTCGATACTCGCACGGATTTTACCTTTTCCCGGTACTGTCCCGGATTCTTCCATTTTCCGGTATTGACACCGATTGTAGTATTTTCAGGAACTGGTCCGAACAGTTTTTCGATACGCGCACGGATTCTACCTTTTCCCGGTACTGTCCCGGATTCTTCCATTTTCCAGTACTGACACCGATTCTCCCCTTTTCAGGAGCTGGTCCGGACAGTTTTTTGGTACTCGCACGGATTCTATCTTTTCCTGGTACTATCCCGGATTCTTTCATTTTCCGGTACTGACCCCGATTGTAGCATTTTGAGGAACTGGTCCGAACAGTTTTTCGATACTCGCACGGATTCGAGCTTTTCCCGGTACTGTCCCGGATTCTTCCATTTTTCGGTACTGACACCGATTCTAGCATTTTCAGGAACAGGTCCGAACAGTTTTTCGATACTCGCACGGATTTTACCTTTTCCCGGTACTGTCCCGGATTCTTCCATTTTCCGGTACTGACCCCGATTCTAGCATTTTGAGGAACTGGTCCGAACAGTTTTTCGATACTCGCACGGATTCTACCTTTTCATGGTACTGTCTCGGATTCTTCCATTTTCCGGTACTGACCCCGATTCTAGCATTTTCAGGAACTGGTCCGAACAGTTTTTCGATACTCGCACGGATTCTACCTTTTCCCGGTACTGTCCCGGATTCTTCCATTTTCCGGTACTGACCCCGATTCTAGCATTTTGAGGAACTGGTCCGAACAGTTTTTCGATACTCGCACGGATTCTACCTTTTCATGGTACTGTCCCGGATTCTTCCATTTTCCGGTACTGACCCCGATTCTAGCATTTTGAGGAACTGGTCCGAACAGTTTTTCGATACTCGCACGGATTCTACCTTTTCCCGGTACTGTCCCGGATTCTTCCATTTTCCGGTACTGACACCGATTCTAATATTTTCAGGAACTGGTCCGAACAGTTTTTCGATACGCGCCCGGATTCTACTCTTTCCCGGTACTGTCCCGGATTCTTCCATTTTCCGGTACTGACCCCGATTCTAGCA
This sequence comes from Vitis cinerea var. helleri x Vitis riparia, assembly GCA_946000715.1. NCBI lineage: Eukaryota > Viridiplantae > Streptophyta > Magnoliopsida > Vitales > Vitaceae > Vitis > Vitis cinerea var. helleri x Vitis riparia. The sequence continues at coordinate 15,911,338 of OX254027.1, read as the reverse complement.
TTTTGAGGAACTGGTCCGAACAGTTTTTCGATACGCGCACGGATTCTACCTTTTCCCGGTACTGTCCCGGATTCTTCCATTTTCCAGTACTGACACCGATTCTCCCCTTTTCAGGAGCTGGTCCGGACAGTTTTTTGGTACTCGCACGGATTCTACCTTTTCATGGTACTATCCCGGATTCTTCCATTTTCCGGTACAGACCCCGATTCTAGCATTTTGAGGAACTGGTCCGAACTGTTTTTCGATACTCGCACGGATTCGAGCTTTTCCCGGTACTGTCCCGGATTCTTCCATTTTCCGGTACTGACACCGATTCTAGCATTTTCAGGAACTGGTCCGAACAGTTTTTCGATACTCGCACGGATTTTACCTTTTCCCGTTACTGTCCCGGATTCTTCCATTTTCCGGTATTGACACCGATTGTAGTATTTTCAGGAACTGGTCCGAACAGTTTTTCGATACGCGCACGGATTCTACCTTTTCCCGGTACTGTCCCGAATTCTTCCATTTTCCAGTACTGACACCGATTCTCCCCTTTTCAGGAGCTGGTCCGGACAGTTTTTTGGTACTCGCACGGATTCTATCTTTTCCTGGTACTATCCCGGATTCTTTCATTTTCCGGTACTGACCCCGATTGTAGCATTTTGAGGAACTGGTCCGAACAGTTTTTCGATACTCGCACGGATTCTACCTTTTCCCGGTACTGTCCGGGATTCTTCCATTTTCCGGTACTGACCCCGATTGTAGCATTTTGAGGAACTGGTCCGAACTGTTTTTCGATACTCGCACGGATTCTACCTTTTCCCGCTACTGTCCCGGATTCTTCCATTTTCCGGTATTGACAACGATTCTAGCATTTTCAGGAACTGGTCCGAACAGTTTTTCGATACTCGCACGGATTTTACCTTTTCCCGGTACTGTCCCGGATTCTTCCATTTTCCGGTATTGACACCGATTGTAGTATTTTCAGGAACTGGTCCGAACAGTTTTTCGATACGCGCCCGGATTCTACCTTTTCCCGGTACTGTCCCGGATTCTTCCATTTTCCGGTACTGACCCCGATTCTAGCATTTTGAGGAACTGGTCCGAACAGTTTTTCGATACTCGCACGGATTCTACCTTTTCATGGTACTGTCCCGGATTCTTCCATTTTCCGGTACTGACCCCGATTCTAGCATTTTGAGGAACTGGTCCGAACAGTTTTTCGATACTCGCACGGATTCTACCTTTTCCCGGTACTGTCCCGGATTCTTCCATTTTCCGGTACTGACACCGATTCTAATATTTTCAGGAACTGGTCCGAACAGTTTTTCGATACGCGCCCGGATTCTACTCTTTCCCGGTACTGTCCCGGATTCTTCCATTTTCCGGTACTGACCCCGATTCTAGCATTTTGAGGAACTGGTCCGAACAGTTTTTCGATACGCGCACGGATTCTACCTTTTCCCGGTACTGTCCCGGATTCTTCCATTTTCCAGTACTGACACCGATTCTCCCCTTTTCAGGAGCTGGTCCGGACAGTTTTTTGGTACTCGCACGGATTCTACCTTTTCATGGTACTATCCCGGATTCTTCCATTTTCCGGTACAGACCCCGATTCTAGCATTTTGAGGAACTGGTCCGAACTGTTTTTCGATACTCGCACGGATTCGAGCTTTTCCCGGTACTGTCCCGGATTCTTCCATTTTCCGGTACTGACACCGATTCTAGCATTTTCAGGAACTGGTCCGAACAGTTTTTCGATACTCGCACGGATTTTACCTTTTCCCGTTACTGTCCCGGATTCTTCCATTTTCCGGTATTGACACCGATTGTAGTATTTTCAGGAACTGGTCCGAACAGTTTTTCGATACGCGCACGGATTCTACCTTTTCCCGGTACTGTCCCGAATTCTTCCATTTTCCAGTACTGACACCGATTCTCCCCTTTTCAGGAGCTGGTCCGGACAGTTTTTTGGTACTCGCACGGATTCTATCTTTTCCTGGTACTATCCCGGATTCTTTCATTTTCCGGTACTGACCCCGATTGTAGCATTTTGAGGAACTGGTCCGAACAGTTTTTCGATACTCGCACGGATTCTACCTTTTCCCGGTACTGTCCGGGATTCTTCCATTTTCCGGTACTGACCCCGATTGTAGCATTTTGAGGAACTGGTCCGAACTGTTTTTCGATACTCGCACGGATTCTACCTTTTCCCGCTACTGTCCCGGATTCTTCCATTTTCCGGTATTGACAACGATTCTAGCATTTTCAGGAACTGGTCCGAACAGTTTTTCGATACTCGCACGGATTTTACCTTTTCCCGGTACTGTCCCGGATTCTTCCATTTTCCGGTATTGACACCGATTGTAGTATTTTCAGGAACTGGTCCGAACAGTTTTTCGATACGCGCCCGGATTCTACCTTTTCCCGGTACTGTCCCGGATTCTTCCATTTTCCGGTACTGACCCCGATTCTAGCATTTTGAGGAACTGGTCCGAACAGTTTTTCGATACTCGCACGGATTCTACCTTTTCATGGTACTGTCTCGGATTCTTCCATTTTCCGGTACTGACCCCGATTCTAGCATTTTCAGGAACTGGTCCGAACAGTTTTTCGATACTCGCACGGATTCTACCTTTTCCCGGTACTGTCCGGGATTCTTCCATTTTCCGGTACTGACCCCGATTGTAGCATTTTGAGGAACTGGTCCGAACTGTTTTTCGATACTCGCACGGATTCGAGCTTTTCCCGGTACTGTCCGGGATTCTTCCATTTTCCGGTACTGACCCCGATTGTAGCATTTTGAGGAACTGGTCCGAACAGTTTTTCGATACGCGCCCGGATTCTACCTTTTCCCGGTACTGTCCCGGATTCTTCCATTTTCCGGTACTGACCCCGATTCTAGCATTTTGAGGAACTGGTCCGAACAGTTTTTCGATACTCGCACGGATTCTACCTTTTCCCGCTACTGTCCCGGATTCTTCCATTTTCCGGTATTGACAACGATTCTAGCATTTTCAGGAACTGGTCCGAACAGTTTTTCGATACTCGCACGGATTTTACCTTTTCCCGGTACTGTCCCGGATTCTTCCATTTTCCGGTATTGACACCGATTGTAGTATTTTCAGGAACTGGTCCGAACAGTTTTTCGATACGCGCCCGGATTCTACCTTTTCCCGGTACTGTCCCGGATTCTTCCATTTTCCGGTACTGACCCCGATTCTAGCATTTTGAGGAACTGGTCCGAACAGTTTTTCGATACTCGCACGGATTCTACCTTTTCATGGTACTGTCTCGGATTCTTCCATTTTCCGGTACTGACCCCGATTCTAGCATTTTCAGGAACTGGTCCGAACAGTTTTTCGATACTCGCACGGATTCTACCTTTTCCCGGTACTGTCCGGGATTCTTCCATTTTCCGGTACTGACCCCGATTGTAGCATTTTGAGGAACTGGTCCGAACTGTTTTTCGATACTCGCACGGATTCGAGCTTTTCCCGGTACTGTCCGGGATTCTTCCATTTTCCGGTACTGACCCCGATTGTAGCATTTTGAGGAACTGGTCCGAACAGTTTTTCGATACGCGCCCGGATTCTACCTTTTCCCGGTACTGTCCCGGATTCTTCCATTTTCCGGTACTGACCCCGATTCTAGCATTTTGAGGAACTGGTCCGAACAGTTTTTCGATACTCGCACGGATTCTACCTTTTCCCGCTACTGTCCCGGATTCTTCCATTTTCCGGTATTGACAACGATTCTAGCCTTTTCAGGAACTGGTCCGAACAGTTTTTCGATACTCGCACGGATTTTACCTTTTCCCGGTACTGTCCCGGATTCTTCCATTTTCCGGTATTGACACCGATTGTAGTATTTTCAGGAACTGGTCCGAACAGTTTTTCGATACGCGCCCGGATTCTACCTTTTCCCGGTACTGTCCCGGATTCTTCCATTTTCCGGTACTGACCCCGATTCTAGCATTTTGAGGAACTGGTCCGAACAGTTTTTCGATACTCGCACGGATTCTACCTTTTCATGGTACTGTCTCGGATTCTTCCATTTTCCGGTACTGACCCCGATTCTAGCATTTTCAGGAACTGGTCCGAACAGTTTTTCGATACTCGCACGGATTCTACCTTTTCCCGGTACTGTCCGGGATTCTTCCATTTTCCGGTACTGACCCCGATTGTAGCATTTTGAGGAACTGGTCCGAACTGTTTTTCGATACTCGCACGGATTCGAGCTTTTCCCGGTACTGTCCGGGATTCTTCCATTTTCCGGTACTGACCCCGATTGTAGCATTTTGAGGAACTGGTCCGAACAGTTTTTCGATACGCGCCCGGATTCTACCTTTTCCCGGTACTGTCCCGGATTCTTCCATTTTCCGGTACTGACCCCGATTCTAGCATTTTGAGGAACTGGTCCGAACAGTTTTTCGATACTCGCACGGATTCTACCTTTTCCCGCTACTGTCCCGGATTCTTCCATTTTCCGGTATTGACAACGATTCTAGCCTTTTCAGGAACTGGTCCGAACAGTTTTTCGATACTCGCACGGATTTTACCTTTTCCCGGTACTGTCCCGGATTCTTCCATTTTCCGGTATTGACACCGATTGTAGTATTTTCAGGAACTGGTCCGAACAGTTTTTCGATACGCGCACGGATTCTACCTTTTCCCGGTACTGTCCCGGATTCTTCCATTTTCCAGTACTGACACCGATTCTCCCCTTTTCAGGAGCTGGTCCGGACAGTTTTTTGGTACTCGCACGGATTCTATCTTTTCCTGGTACTATCCCGGATTCTTTCATTTTCCGGTACTGACCCCGATTGTAGCATTTTGAGGAACTGGTCCGAACAGTTTTTCGATACGCGCCCGGATTCTACCTTTTCCCGGTACTGTCCCGGATTCTTCCATTTTCCGGTACTGACCCCGATTCTAGCATTTTGAGGAACTGGTCCGAACAGTTTTTCGATACTCGCACGGATTCTACCTTTTCATGGTACTGTCTCGGATTCTTCCATTTTCCGGTACTGACCCCGATTCTAGCATTTTCAGGAACTGGTCCGAACTGTTTTTCGATACTCGCACGGATTCTACCTTTTCCCGGTACTGTCCCGGATTCTTCCATTTTCCGGTACTGACCCCGATTCTAGCATTTTGAGGAACTGGTCCGAACAGTTTTTCGATACTCGCACGGATTCTACCTTTTCATGGTACTGTCCCGGATTCTTCCATTTTCCGGTACTGACCCCGATTCTAGCATTTTGAGGAACTGGTCCGAACAGTTTTTCGATACTCGCACGGATTCTACCTTTTCCCGGTACTGTCCCGGATTCTTCCATTTTCCGGTACTGACACCGATTCTAATATTTTCAGGAACTGGTCCGAACAGTTTTTCGATACGCGCCCGGATTCTACTCTTTCCCGGTACTGTCCCGGATTCTTCCATTTTCCGGTACTGACCCCGATTCTAGCATTTTGAGGAACTGGTCCGAACAGTTTTTCGATACTCGCACGGATTCTACCTTTTCATGGTACTGTCCCGGATTCTTCCATTTTCCGGTACTGACCCCGATTCTAGCATTTTGAGGAACTGGTCCGAACAGTTTTTTGATACGCGCCCGGATTCTACCTTTTCCCGGTACTGTCCCGGATTCTTCCATTTTCCGATACTGACCCCGATTCTAGCATTTTGAGGAACTGGTCCGAACAGTTTTTCGATACTCGCACGGATTCTACCTTTTCCCGCTACTGTCCCGGATTCTTCCATTTTCCGGTATTGACAACGATTCTAGCATTTTCAAGAACTGGTCCGAACAGTTTTTCGATACTCGCACGGATTTTACCTTTTCCCGGTACTGTCCCGGATTCTTCCATTTTCCGGTATTGACACCGATTGTAGTATTTTCAGGAACTGGTCCGAACAGTTTTTCGATACGCGCACGGATTCTACCTTTTCCCGGTACTGTCCCGGATTCTTCCATTTTCCAGTACTGACACCGATTCTCCCCTTTTCAGGAGCTGGTCCGGACAGTTTTTTGGTACTCGCACGGATTCTATCTTTTCCTGGTACTATCCCGGATTCTTTCATTTTCCGGTACTGACCCCGATTGTAGCATTTTGAGGAACTGGTCCGAACAGTTTTTCGATACTCGCACGGATTCGAGCTTTTCCCGGTACTGTCCCGGATTCTTCCATTTTCCGGTACTGACACCGATTCTAGCATTTTCAGGAACAGGTCCGAACAGTTTTTCGATACTCGCACGGATTTTACCTTTTCCCGGTACTGTCCCGGATTCTTCCATTTTCCGGTACTGACCCCGATTCTAGCATTTTGAGGAACTGGTCCGAACAGTTTTTCGATACTCGCACGGATTCTACCTTTTCATGGTACTGTCTCGGATTCTTCCATTTTCCGGTACTGACCCCGATTCTAGCATTTTCAGGAACTGGTCCGAACAGTTTTTCGATACTCGCACGGATTCTACCTTTTCCCGGTACTGTCCCGGATTCTTCCATTTTCCGGTACTGACCCCGATTCTAGCATTTTGAGGAACTGGTCCGAACAGTTTTTCGATACTCGCACGGATTCTACCTTTTCATGGTACTGTCCCGGATTCTTCCATTTTCCGGTACTGACCCCGATTCTAGCATTTTGAGGAACTGGTCCGAACAGTTTTTCGATACTCGCACGGATTCTACCTTTTCCCGGTACTGTCCCGGATTCTTCCATTTTCCGGTACTGACACCGATTCTAATATTTTCAGGAACTGGTCCGAACAGTTTTTCGATACGCGCCCGGATTCTACTCTTTCCCGGTACTGTCCCGGATTCTTCCATTTTCCGGTACTGACCCCGATTCTAGCATTTTGAGGAACTGGTCCGAACAGTTTTTCGATACTCGCACGGATTCTACCTTTTCATGGTACTGTCCCGGATTCTTCCATTTTCCGGTACTGACCCCGATTCTAGCATTTTGAGGAACTGGTCCGAACAGTTTTTCGATACGCGCCCGGATTCTACCTTTTCCCGGTACTGTCCCGGATTCTTCCATTTTCCGGTACTGACCCCGATTCTAGCATTTTGAGGAACTGGTCCGAACAGTTTTTCGATACTCGCACGGATTCTACCTTTTCCCGCTACTGTCCCGGATTCTTCCATTTTCCGGTATTGACAACGATTCTAGCATTTTCAAGAACTGGTCCGAACAGTTTTTCGATACTCGCACGGATTTTACCTTTTCCCGGTACTGTCCCGGATTCTTCCATTTTCCGGTATTGACACCGATTGTAGTATTTTCAGGAACTGGTCCGAACAGTTTTTCGATACGCGCACGGATTCTACCTTTTCCCGGTACTGTCCCGGATTCTTCCATTTTCCAGTACTGACACCGATTCTCCCCTTTTCAGGAGCTGGTCCGGACAGTTTTTTGGTACTCGCACGGATTCTATCTTTTCCTGGTACTATCCCGGATTCTTTCATTTTCCGGTACTGACCCCGATTGTAGCATTTTGAGGAACTGGTCCGAACAGTTTTTCGATACTCGCACGGATTCGAGCTTTTCCCGGTACTGTCCCGGATTCTTCCATTTTCCGGTACTGACACCGATTCTAGCATTTTCAGGAACAGGTCCGAACAGTTTTTCGATACTCGCACGGATTTTACCTTTTCCCGGTACTGTCCCGGATTCTTCCATTTTCCGGTACTGACCCCGATTCTAGCATTTTGAGGAACTGGTCCGAACAGTTTTTCGATACTCGCACGGATTCTACCTTTTCATGGTACTGTCTCGGATTCTTCCATTTTCCGGTACTGACCACGATTCTAGCATTTTCAGGAACTGGTCCGAACAGTTTTTCGATACTCGCACGGATTCTACCTTTTCCCGGTACTGTCCCGGATTCTTCCATTTTCCGGTACTGACCCCGATTCTAGCATTTTGAGGAACTGGTCCGAACAGTTTTTCGATACTCGCACGGATTCTACCTTTTCATGGTACTGTCCCGGATTCTTCCATTTTCCGGTACTGACCCCGATTCTAGCATTTTGAGGAACTGGTCCGAACAGTTTTTCGATACTCGCACGGATTCTACCTTTTCCCGGTACTGTCCCGGATTCTTCCATTTTCCGGTACTGACACCGATTCTAATATTTTCAGGAACTGGTCCGAACAGTTTTTCGATACGCGCCCGGATTCTACTCTTTCCCGGTACTGTCCCGGATTCTTCCATTTTCCGGTACTGACCCCGATTCTAGCATTTTGAGGAACTGGTCCGAACAGTTTTTCGATACTCGCACGGATTCTACCTTTTCATGGTACTGTCCCGGATTCTTCCATTTTCCGGTACTGACCCCGATTCTAGCATTTTGAGGAACTGGTCCGAACAGTTTTTCGATACGCGCCCGGATTCTACCTTTTCCCGGTACTGTCCCGGATTCTTCCATTTTCCGGTACTGACCCCGATTCTAGCATTTTGAGGAACTGGTCCGAACAGTTTTTCGATACTCGCACGGATTCTACCTTTTCCCGCTACTGTCCCGGATTCTTCCATTTTCCGGTATTGACAACGATTCTAGCATTTTCAAGAACTGGTCCGAACAGTTTTTCGATACTCGCACGGATTTTACCTTTTCCCGGTACTGTCCCGGATTCTTCCATTTTCCGGTATTGACACCGATTGTAGTATTTTCAGGAACTGGTCCGAACAGTTTTTCGATACGCGCACGGATTCTACCTTTTCCCGGTACTGTCCCGGATTCTTCCATTTTCCAGTACTGACACCGATTCTCCCCTTTTCAGGAGCTGGTCCGGACAGTTTTTTGGTACTCGCACGGATTCTATCTTTTCCTGGTACTATCCCGGATTCTTTCATTTTCCGGTACTGACCCCGATTGTAGCATTTTGAGGAACTGGTCCGAACAGTTTTTCGATACTCGCACGGATTCGAGCTTTTCCCGGTACTGTCCCGGATTCTTCCATTTTCCGGTACTGACACCGATTCTAGCATTTTCAGGAACAGGTCCGAACAGTTTTTCGATACTCGCACGGATTTTACCTTTTCCCGGTACTGTCCCGGATTCTTCCATTTTCCGGTACTGACCCCGATTCTAGCATTTTGAGGAACTGGTCCGAACAGTTTTTCGATACTCGCACGGATTCTACCTTTTCATGGTACTGTCTCGGATTCTTCCATTTTCCGGTACTGACCCCGATTCTAGCATTTTCAGGAACTGGTCCGAACAGTTTTTCGATACTCGCACGGATTCTACCTTTTCCCGGTACTGTCCCGGATTCTTCCATTTTCCGGTACTGACCCCGATTCTAGCATTTTGAGGAACTGGTCCGAACAGTTTTTCGATACTCGCACGGATTCTACCTTTTCATGGTACTGTCCCGGATTCTTCCATTTTCCGGTACTGACCCCGATTCTAGCATTTTGAGGAACTGGTCCGAACAGTTTTTCGATACTCGCACGGATTCTACCTTTTCCCGGTACTGTCCCGGATTCTTCCATTTTCCGGTACTGACACCGATTCTAATATTTTCAGGAACTGGTCCGAACAGTTTTTCGATACGCGCCCGGATTCTACTCTTTCCCGGTACTGTCCCGGATTCTTCCATTTTCCGGTACTGACCCCGATTCTAGCATTTTGAGGAACTGGTCCGAACAGTTTTTCGATACTCGCACGGATTCTACCTTTTCATGGTACTGTCCCGGATTCTTCCATTTTCCGGTACTGACCCCGATTCTAGCATTTTGAGGAACTGGTCCGAACAGTTTTTCGATACGCGCCCGGATTCTACCTTTTCCCGGTACTGTCCCGGATTCTTCCATTTTCCGGTACTGACCCCGATTCTAGCATTTTGAGGAACTGGTCCGAACAGTTTTTCGATACTCGCACGGATTCTACCTTTTCCCGCTACTGTCCCGGATTCTTCCATTTTCCGGTATTGACAACGATTCTAGCATTTTCACGAACTGGTCCGAACAGTTTTTCGATACTCGCACGGATTTTACCTTTTCCCGGTACTGTCCCGGATTCTTCCATTTTCCGGTATTGACACCGATTGTAGTATTTTCAGGAACTGGTCCGAACAGTTTTTCGATACGCGCACGGATTCTACCTTTTCCCGGTACTGTCCCGGATTCTTCCATTTTCCAGTACTGACACCGATTCTCCCCTTTTCAGGAGCTGGTCCGGACAGTTTTTTGGTACTCGCACGGATTCTATCTTTTCCTGGTACTATCCCGGATTCTTTCATTTTCCGGTACTGACCCCGATTGTAGCATTTTGAGGAACTGGTCCGAACAGTTTTTCGATACTCGCACGGATTCGAGCTTTTCCCGGTACTGTCCCGGATTCTTCCATTTTCCGGTACTGACACCGATTCTAGCATTTTCAGGAACAGGTCCGAACAGTTTTTCGATACTCGCACGGATTTTACCTTTTCCCGGTACTGTCCCGGATTCTTCCATTTTCCGGTACTGACCCCGATTCTAGCATTTTGAGGAACTGGTCCGAACAGTTTTTCGATACTCGCACGGATTCTACCTTTTCATGGTACTGTCTCGGATTCTTCCATTTTCCGGTACTGACCCCGATTCTAGCATTTTCAGGAACTGGTCCGAACAGTTTTTCGATACTCGCACGGATTCTACCTTTTCCCGGTACTGTCCCGGATTCTTCCATTTTCCGGTACTGACCCCGATTCTAGCATTTTGAGGAACTGGTCCGAACAGTTTTTCGATACTCGCACGGATTCTACCTTTTCATGGTACTGTCCCGGATTCTTCCATTTTCCGGTACTGACCCCGATTCTAGCATTTTGAGGAACTGGTCCGAACAGTTTTTCGATACTCGCACGGATTCTACCTTTTCCCGGTACTGTCCCGGATTCTTCCATTTTCCGGTACTGACACCGATTCTAATATTTTCAGGAACTGGTCCGAACAGTTTTTCGATACGCGCCCGGATTCTACTCTTTCCCGGTACTGTCCCGGATTCTTCCATTTTCCGGTACTGACCCCGATTCTAGCATTTTGAGGAACTGGTCCGAACAGTTTTTCGATACGCGCACGGATTCTACCTTTTCCCGGTACTGTCCCGGATTCTTCCATTTTCCAGTACTGACACCGATTCTCCCCTTTTCAGGAGCTGGTCCGGACAGTTTTTTGGTACTCGCACGGATTCTACCTTTTCATGGTACTATCCCGGATTCTTCCATTTTCCGGTACAGACCCCGATTCTAGCATTTTGAGGAACTGGTCCGAACTGTTTTTCGATACTCGCACGGATTCTAGCTTTTCCCGGTACTGTCCCGGATTCTTCCATTTTCCGGTACTGACACCGATTCTAGCATTTTCAGGAACTGGTCCGAACAGTTTTTCGATACTCGCACGGATTTTACCTTTTCCCGTTACTGTCCCGGATTCTTCCATTTTCCGGTATTGACACCGATTGTAGTATTTTCAGGAACTGGTCCGAACAGTTTTTCGATACGCGCACGGATTCTACCTTTTCCCGGTACTGTCCCGGATTCTTCCATTTTCCAGTACTGACACCGATTCTCCCCTTTTCAGGAGCTGGTCCGGACAGTTTTTTGGTACTCGCACGGATTCTATCTTTTCCTGGTACTATCCCGGATTCTTTCATTTTCCGGTACTGACCCCGATTGTAGCATTTTGAGGAACTGGTCCGAACAGTTTTTCGATACTCGCACGGATTCTACCTTTTCCCGGTACTGTCCGGGATTCTTCCATTTTCCGGTACTGACCCCGATTGTAGCATTTTGAGGAACTGGTCCGAACTGTTTTTCGATACTCGCACGGATTCGAGCTTTTCCCGGTACTGTCCGGGATTCTTCCATTTTCTGGTACTGACCCCGATTGTAGCATTTTGAGGAACTGGTCCAAACAGTTTTTCGATACGCGCCCGGATTCTACCTTTTCCCGGTACTGTCCCGGATTCCTCCATTTTCCGGTACTGACCCCGATTCTAGCATTTTGAGGAACTGGTCCGAACAGTTTTTCGATACTCGCACGGATTCTACCTTTTCCCGCTACTGTCCCGGATTCTTCCATTTTCCGGTATTGACAACGATTCTAGCATTTTCAGGAACTGGTCCGAACAGTTTTTCGATACTCGCACGGATTTTACCTTTTCCCGGTACTGTCCCGGATTCTTCCATTTTCCGGTATTGACACCGATTGTAGTATTTTCAGGAACTGGTCCGAACAGTTTTTCGAAACGCGCACGGATTCTACCTTTTCCCGGTACTGTCCCGGATTCTTCCATTTTCCAGTACTGACACCGATTCTCCCCTTTTCAGGAGCTGGTCCGGACAGTTTTTTGGTACTCGCACGGATTCTATCTTTTCCTGGTACTATCCCGGATTCTTTCATTTTCCGGTACTGACCCCGATTGTAGCATTTTGAGGAACTGGTCCGAACAGTTTTTCGATACGCGCCCGGATTCTACCTTTTCCCGGTACTGTCCCGGATTCTTCCATTTTCCGGTACTGACCCCGATTCTAGCATTTTGAGGAACTGGTCCGAACAGTTTTTCGATACTCGCACGGATTCTACCTTTTCATGGTACTGTCTCGGATTCTTCCATTTTCCGGTACTGACCCCGATTCTAGCATTTTCAGGAACTGGTCCGAACAGTTTTTCGATACTCGCACGGATTCTACCTTTTCCCGGTACTGTCCCGGATTCTTCCATTTTCCGGTACTGACCCCGATTCTAGCATTTTGAGGAACTGGTCCGAACAGTTTTTCGATACTCGCACGGATTCTACCTTTTCATGGTACTGTCCCGGATTCTTCCATTTTCCGGTACTGACCCCGATTCTAGCATTTTGAGGAACTGGTCCGAACAGTTTTTCGATACTCGCACGGATTCTACCTTTTCCCGCTACTGTCCCGGATTCTTCCATTTTCCGGTATTGACAACGATTCTAGCATTTTGAGGAACTGGTCCGAACAGTTTTTCGATACTCGCACGGATTTTACCTTTTCCCGGTACTGTCCCGGATTCTTCCATTTTCCGGTATTGACACCGATTGTAGTATTTTCAGGAACTGGTCCGAACAGTTTTTCGATACGCGCACGGATTCTACCTTTTCCCGGTACTGTCCCGGATTCTTCCATTTTCCAGTACTGACACCGATTCTCCCCTTTTCAGGAGCTGGTCCGGACAGTTTTTTGGTACTCGCACGGATTCTATCTTTTCCTGGTATTATCCCGGATTCTTTCATTTTCCGGTACTGACCCCGATTGTAGCATTTTGAGGAACTGGTCCGAACAGTTTTTCGATACGCGCCCGGATTCTACCTTTTCCCGGTACTGTCCCGGATTCTTCCATTTTCCGGTACTGACCCCGATTCTAGCATTTTGAGGAACTGGTCCGAACAGTTTTTCGATACTCGCACGGATTCTACCTTTTCATGGTACTGTCTCGGATTCTTCCATTTTCCGGTACTGACCCCGATTCTAGCATTTTCAGGAACTGGTCCGAACAGTTTTTCGATACTCGCACGGATTCTACCTTTTCCCGGTACTGTCCCGGATTCTTCCATTTTCCGGTACTGACCCCGATTCTAGCATTTTGAGGAACTGGTCCGAACAGTTTTTCGATACTCGCACGGATTCTACCTTTTCATGGTACTGTCCCGGATTCTTCCATTTTCCGGTACTGACCCCGATTCTAGCATTTTGAGGAACTGGTCCGAACAGTTTTTCGATACTCGCACGGATTCTACCTTTTCCCGGTACTGTCCCGGATTCTTCCATTTTCCGGTACTGACACCGATTCTAATATTTTCAGGAACTGGTCCGAACAGTTTTTCGATACGCGCCCGGATTCTACTCTTTCCCGGTACTATCCCGGATTCTTCCATTTTCCGGTACTGACCCCGATTCTAGCATTTTGAGGAACTGGTCCGAACAGTTTTTCGATACTCGCACGGATTCTACCTTTTCCCGGTACTGTCCGGGATTCTTCCATTTTCCGGTACTGACCCCGATTGTAGCATTTTGAGGAACTGGTCCGAACAGTTTTTCGATACGCGCCCGGATTCTACCTTTTCCCGGTACTGTCCCGGATTCTTCCATTTTCCGGTACTGACCCCGATTCTAGCATTTTGAGGAACTGGTCCGAACAGTTTTTCGATACTCGCACGGATTCTACCTTTTCCCGCTACTGTCCCGGATTCTTCCATTTTCCGGTATTGACAACGATTCTAGCATTTTCAAGAACTGGTCCGAACAGTTTTTCGATACTCGCACGGATTTTACCTTTTCCCGGTACTGTCCCGGATTCTTCCATTTTCCGGTATTGACACCGATTGTAGTATTTTCAGGAACTGGTCCGAACAGTTTTTCGATACGCGCACGGATTCTACCTTTTCCCGGTACTGTCCCGGATTCTTCCATTTTCCAGTACTGACACCGATTCTCCCCTTTTCAGGAGCTGGTCCGGACAGTTTTTTGGTACTCGCACGGATTCTATCTTTTCCTGGTACTATCCCGGATTCTTTCATTTTCCGGTACTGACCCCGATTGTAGCATTTTGAGGAACTGGTCCGAACAGTTTTTCGATACGCGCCCGGATTCTACCTTTTCCCGGTACTGTCCCGGATTCTTCCATTTTCCGGTACTGACCCCGATTCTAGCATTTTGAGGAACTGGTCCGAACAGTTTTTCGATACTCGCACGGATTCTACCTTTTCATGGTACTGTCTCGGATTCTTCCATTTTCCGGTACTGACCCCGATTCTAGCATTTTCAGGAACTGGTCCGAACAGTTTTTCGATACTCGCACGGATTCTACCTTTTCCCGGTACTGTCCCGGATTCTTCCATTTTCCGGTACTGACCCCGATTCTAGCATTTTGAGGAACTGGTCCGAACAGTTTTTCGATACTCGCACGGATTCTACCTTTTCATGGTACTGTCCCGGATTCTTCCATTTTCCGGTACTGACCCCGATTCTAGCATTTTGAGGAACTGGTCCGAACAGTTTTTCGATACTCGCACGGATTCTACCTTTTCCCGGTACTGTCCCGGATTCTTCCATTTTCCGGTACTGACACCGATTCTAATATTTTCAGGAACTGGTCCGAACAGTTTTTCGATACGCGCCCGGATTCTACTCTTTCCCGGTACTGTCCCGGATTCTTCCATTTTCCGGTACTGACCCCGATTCTAGCATTTTGAGGAACTGGTCCGAACAGTTTTTCGATACTCGCACGGATTTTACCTTTTCCCGGTACTGTCCCGGATTCTTCCATTTTCCGGTATTGACACCGATTGTAGTATTTTCAGGAACTGGTCCGAACAGTTTTTCGATACGCGCACGGATTCTACCTTTTCCCGGTACTGTCCCGGATTCTTCCATTTTCCGGTACTGACCCCGATTGTAGTATTTTCAGGAACTGGTCCGAACAGTTTTTCGATACGCGCCCGGATTCTACCTTTTCCCGGTACTGTCCCGGATTCTTCCATTTTCCGGTACTGACCCCGATTCTAGCATTTTGAGGAACTGGTCCGAACAGTTTTTCGATACTCGCACGGATTCTACCTTTTCCCGGTACTGTCCCGGATTCTTCCATTTTCCGGTACTGACACCGATTCTAATATTTTCAGGAACTGGTCCGAACAGTTTTTCGATACGCGCCCGGATTCTACTCTTTCCCGGTACTATCCCGGATTCTTCCATTTTCCGGTACTGACCCCGATTCTAGCATTTTGAGGAACTGGTCCGAACAGTTTTTCGATACTCGCACGGATTCTACCTTTTCCCGGTACTGTCCGGGATTCTTCCATTTTCCGGTACTGACCCCGATTGTAGCATTTTGAGGAACTGGTCCGAACAGTTTTTCGATACGCGCCCGGATTCTACCTTTTCCCAGTACTGTCCCGGATTCTTCCATTTTCCGGTACTGACCCCGATTCTAGCATTTTGAGGAACTGGTCCGAACAGTTTTTCGATACTCGCACGGATTTTACCTTTTCCCGGTACTGTCCCGGATTCTTCCATTTTCCGGTATTGACACCGATTGTAGTATTTTCAGGAACTGGTCCGAACAGTTTTTCGATACGCGCACGGATTCTACCTTTTCCCGGTACTGTCCCGGATTCTTCCATTTTCCAGTACTGACACCGATTCTCCCCTTTTCAGGAGCTGGTCCGGACAGTTTTTTGGTACTCGCACGGATTCTATCTTTTCCTGGTATTATCCCGGATTCTTTCATTTTCCGGTACTGACCCCGATTGTAGCATTTTGAGGAACTGGTCCGAACAGTTTTTCGATACGCGCCCGGATTCTACCTTTTCCCGGTACTGTCCCGGATTCTTCCATTTTCCGGTACTGACCCCGATTCTAGCATTTTGAGGAACTGGTCCGAACAGTTTTTCGATACTCGCACGGATTCTACCTTTTCATGGTACTGTCTCGGATTCTTCCATTTTCCGGTACTGACCCCGATTCTAGCATTTTCAGGAACTGGTCCGAACAGTTTTTCGATACTCGCACGGATTCTACCTTTTCCCGGTACTGTCCCGGATTCTTCCATTTTCCGGTACTGACCCCGATTCTAGCATTTTGAGGAACTGGTCCGAACAGTTTTTCGATACTCGCACGGATTCTACCTTTTCATGGTACTGTCCCGGATTCTTCCATTTTCCGGTACTGACCCCGATTCTAGCATTTTGAGGAACTGGTCCGAACAGTTTTTCGATACTCGCACGGATTCTACCTTTTCCCGGTACTGTCCCGGATTCTTCCATTTTCCGGTACTGACACCGATTCTAATATTTTCAGGAACTGGTCCGAACAGTTTTTCGATACGCGCCCGGATTCTACTCTTTCCCGGTACTATCCCGGATTCTTCCATTTTCCGGTACTGACCCCGATTCTAGCATTTTGAGGAACTGGTCCGAACAGTTTTTCGATACTCGCACGGATTCTACCTTTTCCCGGTACTGTCCGGGATTCTTCCATTTTCCGGTACTGACCCCGATTGTAGCATTTTGAGGAACTGGTCCGAACAGTTTTTCGATACGCGCCCGGATTCTACCTTTTCCCAGTACTGTCCCGGATTCTTCCATTTTCCGGTACTGACCCCGATTCTAGCATTTTGAGGAACTGGTCCGAACAGTTTTTCGATACTCGCACGGATTTTACCTTTTCCCGGTACTGTCCCGGATTCTTCCATTTTCCGGTATTGACACCGATTGTAGTATTTTCAGGAACTGGTCCGAACAGTTTTTCGATACGCGCACGGATTCTACCTTTTCCCGGTACTGTCCCGGATTCTTCCATTTTCCAGTACTGACACCGATTCTCCCCTTTTCAGGAGCTGGTCCGGACAGTTTTTTGGTACTCGCACGGATTCTATCTTTTCCTGGTATTATCCCGGATTCTTTCATTTTCCGGTACTGACCCCGATTGTAGCATTTTGAGGAACTGGTCCGAACAGTTTTTCGATACGCGCCCGGATTCTACCTTTTCCCGGTACTGTCCCGGATTCTTCCATTTTCCGGTACTGACCCCGATTCTAGCATTTTGAGGAACTGGTCCGAACAGTTTTTCGATACTCGCACGGATTCTACCTTTTCATGGTACTGTCTCGGATTCTTCCATTTTCCGGTACTGACCCCGATTCTAGCATTTTCAGGAACTGGTCCGAACAGTTTTTCGATACTCGCACGGATTCTACCTTTTCCCGGTACTGTCCCGGATTCTTCCATTTTCCGGTACTGACCCCGATTCTAGCATTTTGAGGAACTGGTCCGAACAGTTTTTCGATACTCGCACGGATTCTACCTTTTCATGGTACTGTCCCGGATTCTTCCATTTTCCGGTACTGACCCCGATTCTAGCATTTTGAGGAACTGGTCCGAACAGTTTTTCGATACTCGCACGGATTCTACCTTTTCCCGGTACTGTCCCGGATTCTTCCATTTTCCGGTACTGACACCGATTCTAATATTTTCAGGAACTGGTCCGAACAGTTTTTCGATACGCGCCCGGATTCTACTCTTTCCCGGTACTATCCCGGATTCTTCCATTTTCCGGTACTGACCCCGATTCTAGCATTTTGAGGAACTGGTCCGAACAGTTTTTCGATACTCGCACGGATTCTACCTTTTCCCGCTACTGTCCCGGATTCTTCCATTTTCCGGTATTGACAACGATTCTAGCATTTTCAAGAACTGGTCCGAACAGTTTTTCGATACTCGCACGGATTTTACCTTTTCCCGGTACTGTCCCGGATTCTTCCATTTTCCGGTATTGACACCGATTGTAGTATTTTCAGGAACTGGTCCGAACAGTTTTTCGATACGCGCACGGATTCTACCTTTTCCCGGTACTGTCCCGGATTCTTCCATTTTCCAGTACTGACACCGATTCTCCCCTTTTCAGGAGCTGGTCCGGACAGTTTTTTGGTACTCGCACGGATTCTATCTTTTCCTGGTACTATCCCGGATTCTTTCATTTTCCGGTACTGACCCCGATTGTAGCATTTTGAGGAACTGGTCCGAACAGTTTTTCGATACGCGCCCGGATTCTACCTTTTCCCGGTACTGTCCCGGATTCTTCCATTTTCCGGTACTGACCCCGATTCTAGCATTTTGAGGAACTGGTCCGAACAGTTTTTCGATACTCGCACGGATTCTACCTTTTCATGGTACTGTCTCGGATTCTTCCATTTTCCGGTACTGACCCCGATTCTAGCATTTTCAGGAACTGGTCCGAACAGTTTTTCGATACTCGCACGGATTCTACCTTTTCCCGGTACTGTCCCGGATTCTTCCATTTTCCGGTACTGACCCCGATTCTAGCATTTTGAGGAACTGGTCCGAACAGTTTTTCGATACTCGCACGGATTCTACCTTTTCATGGTACTGTCCCGGATTCTTCCATTTTCCGGTACTGACCCCGATTCTAGCATTTTGAGGAACTGGTCCGAACAGTTTTTCGATACTCGCACGGATTCTACCTTTTCCCGGTACTGTCCCGGATTCTTCCATTTTCCAGTACTGACACCGATTCTCCCCTTTTCAGGAGCTGGTCCGGACAGTTTTTTGGTACTCGCACGGATTCTACCTTTTCATGGTACTATCCCGGATTCTTCCATTTTCCGGTACAGACCCCGATTCTAGCATTTTGAGGAACTGGTCCGAACTGTTTTTCGATACTCGCACGGATTCTAGCTTTTCCCGGTACTGTCCCGGATTCTTCCATTTTCCGGTACTGACACCGATTCTAGCATTTTCAGGAACTGGTCCGAACAGTTTTTCGATACTCGCACGGATTTTACCTTTTCCCGTTACTGTCCCGGATTCTTCCATTTTCCGGTATTGACACCGATTGTAGTATTTTCAGGAACTGGTCCGAACAGTTTTTCGATACGCGCACGGATTCTACCTTTTCCCGGTACTGTCCCGGATTCTTCCATTTTCCAGTACTGACACCGATTCTCCCCTTTTCAGGAGCTGGTCCGGACAGTTTTTTGGTACTCGCACGGATTCTATCTTTTCCTGGTACTATCCCGGATTCTTTCATTTTCCGGTACTGACCCCGATTGTAGCATTTTGAGGAACTGGTCCGAACAGTTTTTCGATACGCGCCCGGATTCTACCTTTTCCCGGTACTGTCCCGGATTCTTCCATTTTCCGGTACTGACCCCGATTCTAGCATTTTGAGGAACTGGTCCGAACAGTTTTTCGATACTCGCACGGATTCTACCTTTTCATGGTACTGTCTCGGATTCTTCCATTTTCCGGTACTGACCCCGATTCTAGCATTTTCAGGAACTGGTCCGAACAGTTTTTCGATACTCGCACGGATTCTACCTTTTCCCGGTACTGTCCCGGATTCTTCCATTTTCCGGTACTGACCCCGATTCTAGCATTTTGAGGAACTGGTCCGAACAGTTTTTCGATACTCGCACGGATTCTACCTTTTCATGGTACTGTCCCGGATTCTTCCATTTTCCGGTACTGACCCCGATTCTAGCATTTTGAGGAACTGGTCCGAACAGTTTTTCGATACTCGCACGGATTCTACCTTTTCCCGGTACTGTCCCGGATTCTTCCATTTTCCGGTACTGACACCGATTCTAATATTTTCAGGAACTGGTCCGAACAGTTTTTCGATACGCGCCCGGATTCTACTCTTTCCCGGTACTGTCCCGGATTCTTCCATTTTCCGGTACTGACCCCGATTCTAGCATTTTGAGGAACTGGTCCGAACAGTTTTTCGATACTCGCACGGATTCTACCTTTTCCCGGTACTGTCCGGGATTCTTCCATTTTCCGGTACTGACCCCGATTGTAGCATTTTGAGGAACTGGTCCGAACAGTTTTTCGATACGCGCCCGGATTCTACCTTTTCCCGGTACTGTCCCGGATTCTTCCATTTTCCGGTACTGACCCCGATTCTAGCATTTTGAGGAACTGGTCCGAACAGTTTTTCGATACTCGCACGGATTCTACCTTTTCCCGCTACTGTCCCGGATTCTTCCATTTTCCGGTATTGACAACGATTCTAGCATTTTCAAGAACTGGTCCGAACAGTTTTTCGATACTCGCACGGATTTTACCTTTTCCCGGTACTGTCCCGGATTCTTCCATTTTCCGGTATTGACACCGATTGTAGTATTTTCAGGAACTGGTCCGAACAGTTTTTCGATACGCGCACGGATTCTACCTTTTCCCGGTACTGTCCCGGATTCTTCCATTTTCCAGTACTGACACCGATTCTCCCCTTTTCAGGAGCTGGTCCGAACAGTTTTTTGGTACTCGCACGGATTCTATCTTTTCCTGGTACTATCCCGGATTCTTTCATTTTCCGGTACTGACCCCGATTGTAGCATTTTGAGGAACTGGTCCGAACAGTTTTTCGATACTCGCACGGATTCTACCTTTTCCCGGTACTGTCCGGGATTCTTCCATTTTCCGGTACTGACCCCGATTGTAGCATTTTGAGGAACTGGTCCGAACTGTTTTTCGATACTCGCACGGATTCGAGCTTTTCCCGGTACTGTCCGGGATTCTTCCATTTTCCGGTACTGACCCCGATTGTAGCATTTTGAGGAACTGGTCCGAACAGTTTTTCGATACGCGCCCGGATTCTACCTTTTCCCAGTACTGTCCCGGATTCTTCCATTTTCCGGTACTGACCCCGATTCTAGCATTTTGAGGAACTGGTCCGAACAGTTTTTCGATACTCGCACGGATTTTACCTTTTCCCGGTACTGTCCCGGATTCTTCCATTTTCCGGTATTGACACCGATTGTAGTATTTTCAGGAACTGGTCCGAACAGTTTTTCGATACGCGCACGGATTCTACCTTTTCCCGGTACTGTCCCGGATTCTTCCATTTTCCAGTACTGACACCGATTCTCCCCTTTTCAGGAGCTGGTCCGGACAGTTTTTTGGTACTCGCACGGATTCTATCTTTTCCTGGTATTATCCCGGATTCTTTCATTTTCCGGTACTGACCCCGATTGTAGCATTTTGAGGAACTGGTCCGAACAGTTTTTCGATACGCGCCCGGATTCTACCTTTTCCCGGTACTGTCCCGGATTCTTCCATTTTCCGGTACTGACCCCGATTCTAGCATTTTGAGGAACTGGTCCGAACAGTTTTTCGATACTCGCACGGATTCTACCTTTTCATGGTACTGTCTCGGATTCTTCCATTTTCCGGTACTGACCCCGATTCTAGCATTTTCAGGAACTGGTCCGAACAGTTTTTCGATACTCGCACGGATTCTACCTTTTCCCGGTACTGTCCCGGATTCTTCCATTTTCCGGTACTGACCCCGATTCTAGCATTTTGAGGAACTGGTCCGAACAGTTTTTCGATACTCGCACGGATTCTACCTTTTCATGGTACTGTCCCGGATTCTTCCATTTTCCGGTACTGACCCCGATTCTAGCATTTTGAGGAACTGGTCCGAACAGTTTTTCGATACTCGCACGGATTCTACCTTTTCCCGGTACTGTCCCGGATTCTTCCATTTTCCGGTACTGACACCGATTCTAATATTTTCAGGAACTGGTCCGAACAGTTTTTCGATACGCGCCCGGATTCTACTCTTTCCCGGTACTATCCCGGATTCTTCCATTTTCCGGTACTGACCCCGATTCTAGCATTTTGAGGAACTGGTCCGAACAGTTTTTCGATACTCGCACGGATTCTACCTTTTCCCGCTACTGTCCCGGATTCTTCCATTTTCCGGTATTGACAACGATTCTAGCATTTTCAAGAACTGGTCCGAACAGTTTTTCGATACTCGCACGGATTTTACCTTTTCCCGGTACTGTCCCGGATTCTTCCATTTTCCGGTATTGACACCGATTGTAGTATTTTCAGGAACTGGTCCGAACAGTTTTTCGATACGCGCACGGATTCTACCTTTTCCCGGTACTGTCCCGGATTCTTCCATTTTCCAGTACTGACACCGATTCTCCCCTTTTCAGGAGCTGGTCCGGACAGTTTTTTGGTACTCGCACGGATTCTATCTTTTCCTGGTACTATCCCGGATTCTTTCATTTTCCGGTACTGACCCCGATTGTAGCATTTTGAGGAACTGGTCCGAACAGTTTTTCGATACTCGCACGGATTCGAGCTTTTCCCGGTACTGTCCCGGATTCTTCCATTTTCCGGTACTGACACCGATTCTAGCATTTTCAGGAACAGGTCCGAACAGTTTTTCGATACTCGCACGGATTTTACCTTTTCCCGGTACTGTCCCGGATTCTTCCATTTTCCGGTACTGACCCCGATTCTAGCATTTTGAGGAACTGGTCCGAACAGTTTTTCGATACTCGCACGGATTCTACCTTTTCCCGGTACTGTCCGGGATTCTTCCATTTTCCGGTACTGACCCCGATTGTAGCATTTTGAGGAACTGGTCCGAACTGTTTTTCGATACTCGCACGGATTCGAGCTTTTCCCGGTACTGTCCGGGATTCTTCCATTTTCCGGTACTGACCCCGATTGTAGCATTTTGAGGAACTGGTCCGAACAGTTTTTCGATACGCGCCCGGATTCTACCTTTTCCCAGTACTGTCCCGGATTCTTCCATTTTCCGGTACTGACCCCGATTCTAGCATTTTGAGGAACTGGTCCGAACAGTTTTTCGATACTCGCACGGATTTTACCTTTTCCCGGTACTGTCCCGGATTCTTCCATTTTCCGGTATTGACACCGATTGTAGTATTTTCAGGAACTGGTCCGAACAGTTTTTCGATACGCGCACGGATTCTACCTTTTCCCGGTACTGTCCCGGATTCTTCCATTTTCCAGTACTGACACCGATTCTCCCCTTTTCAGGAGCTGGTCCGGACAGTTTTTTGGTACTCGCACGGATTCTATCTTTTCCTGGTATTATCCCGGATTCTTTCATTTTCCGGTACTGACCCCGATTGTAGCATTTTGAGGAACTGGTCCGAACAGTTTTTCGATACGCGCCCGGATTCTACCTTTTCCCGGTACTGTCCCGGATTCTTCCATTTTCCGGTACTGACCCCGATTCTAGCATTTTGAGGAACTGGTCCGAACAGTTTTTCGATACTCGCACGGATTCTACCTTTTCATGGTACTGTCTCGGATTCTTCCATTTTCCGGTACTGACCCCGATTCTAGCATTTTCAGGAACTGGTCCGAACAGTTTTTCGATACTCGCACGGATTCTACCTTTTCCCGGTACTGTCCCGGATTCTTCCATTTTCCGGTACTGACCCCGATTCTAGCATTTTGAGGAACTGGTCCGAACAGTTTTTCGATACTCGCACGGATTCTACCTTTTCATGGTACTGTCCCGGATTCTTCCATTTTCCGGTACTGACCCCGATTCTAGCATTTTGAGGAACTGGTCCGAACAGTTTTTCGATACTCGCACGGATTCTACCTTTTCCCGGTACTGTCCCGGATTCTTCCATTTTCCGGTACTGACACCGATTCTAATATTTTCAGGAACTGGTCCGAACAGTTTTTCGATACGCGCCCGGATTCTACTCTTTCCCGGTACTATCCCGGATTCTTCCATTTTCCGGTACTGACCCCGATTCTAGCATTTTGAGGAACTGGTCCGAACAGTTTTTCGATACTCGCACGGATTCTACCTTTTCCCGCTACTGTCCCGGATTCTTCCATTTTCCGGTATTGACAACGATTCTAGCATTTTCAAGAACTGGTCCGAACAGTTTTTCGATACTCGCACGGATTTTACCTTTTCCCGGTACTGTCCCGGATTCTTCCATTTTCCGGTATTGACACCGATTGTAGTATTTTCAGGAACTGGTCCGAACAGTTTTTCGATACGCGCACGGATTCTACCTTTTCCCGGTACTGTCCCGGATTCTTCCATTTTCCAGTACTGACACCGATTCTCCCCTTTTCAGGAGCTGGTCCGGACAGTTTTTTGGTACTCGCACGGATTCTATCTTTTCCTGGTACTATCCCGGATTCTTTCATTTTCCGGTACTGACCCCGATTGTAGCATTTTGAGGAACTGGTCCGAACAGTTTTTCGATACGCGCCCGGATTCTACCTTTTCCCGGTACTGTCCCGGATTCTTCCATTTTCCGGTACTGACCCCGATTCTAGCATTTTGAGGAACTGGTCCGAACAGTTTTTCGATACTCGCACGGATTCTACCTTTTCATGGTACTGTCTCGGATTCTTCCATTTTCCGGTACTGACCCCGATTCTAGCATTTTCAGGAACTGGTCCGAACAGTTTTTCGATACTCGCACGGATTCTACCTTTTCCCGGTACTGTCCCGGATTCTTCCATTTTCCGGTACTGACCCCGATTCTAGCATTTTGAGGAACTGGTCCGAACAGTTTTTCGATACTCGCACGGATTCTACCTTTTCATGGTACTGTCCCGGATTCTTCCATTTTCCGGTACTGACCCCGATTCTAGCATTTTGAGGAACTGGTCCGAACAGTTTTTCGATACTCGCACGGATTCTACCTTTTCCCGGTACTGTCCCGGATTCTTCCATTTTCCAGTACTGACACCGATTCTCCCCTTTTCAGGAGCTGGTCCGGACAGTTTTTTGGTACTCGCACGGATTCTACCTTTTCATGGTACTATCCCGGATTCTTCCATTTTCCGGTACAGACCCCGATTCTAGCATTTTGAGGAACTGGTCCGAACAGTTTTTCGATACTCGCACGGATTCGAGCTTTTCCCGGTACTGTCCGGGATTCTTCCATTTTCCGGTACTGACCCCGATTGTAGCATTTTGAGGAACTGGTCCGAACAGTTTTTCGATACGCGCCCGGATTCTACCTTTTCCCGGTACTGTCCCGGATTCTTCCATTTTCCGGTACTGACCCCGATTCTAGCATTTTGAGGAACTGGTCCGAACAGTTTTTCGATACTCGCACGGATTCTACCTTTTCATGGTACTATCCCGGATTCTTCCATTTTCCGGTACAGACCCCGATTCTAGCATTTTGAGGAACTGGTCCGAACTGTATTTCGATACTCGCACGGATTCGAGCTTTTCCCGGTACTGTCCCGGATTCTTCCATTTTCCGGTACTGACACCGATTCTAGCATTTTCAGGAACTGGTCCGAACAGTTTTTCGATACTCGCACGGATTTTACCTTTTCCCGGTACTGTCCCGGATTCTTCCATTTTCCGGTATTGACACCGATTGTAGTATTTTCAGGAACTGGTCCGAACAGTTTTTCGATACGCGCACGGATTCTACCTTTTCCCGGTACTGTCCCGGATTCTTCCATTTTCCAGTACTGACACCGATTCTCCCCTTTTCAGGAGCTGGTCCGGACAGTTTTTTGGTACTCGCACGGATTCTATCTTTTCCTGGTACTATCCCGGATTCTTTCATTTTTCGGTACTGACCCCGATTGTAGCATTTTGAGGAACTGGTCCGAACAGTTTTTCGATACTCGCACGGATTCTACCTTTTCCCGGTACTGTCCGGGATTCTTCCATTTTCCGGTACTGACCCCGATTGTAGCATTTTGAGGAACTGGTCCGAACTGTTTTTCGATACTCGCACGGATTCGAGCTTTTCCCGGTACTGTCCGGGATTCTTCCATTTTCCGGTACTGACCCCGATTGTAGCATTTTGAGGAACTGGTCCGAACAGTTTTTCGATACGCGCCCGGATTCTACCTTTTCCCGGTACTGTCCCGGATTCTTCCATTTTCCGGTACTGACCCCGATTCTAGCATTTTGAGGAACTGGTCCGAACAGTTTTTCGATACTCGCACGGATTCTACCTTTTCCCGCTACTGTCCCGGATTCTTCCATTTTCCGGTATTGACAACGATTCTAGCATTTTCAGGAACTGGTCCGAACAGTTTTTCGATACTCGCACGGATTTTACCTTTTCCCGGTACTGTCCCGGATTCTTCCATTTTCCGGTATTGACACCGATTGTAGTATTTTCAGGAACTGGTCCGAACAGTTTTTCGATACGCGCACGGATTCTACCTTTTCCCGGTACTGTCCCGGATTCTTCCATTTTCCAGTACTGACACCGATTCTGCCCTTTTCAGGAGCTGGTCCGGACAGTTTTTTGGTACTCGCACGGATTCTATCTTTTCCTGGTACTATCCCGGATTCTTTCATTTTCCGGTACTGACCCCGATTGTAGCATTTTGAGGAACTGGTCCGAACAGTTTTTCGATACTCGCATGGATTCTACCTTTTCCCGGTACTGTCCGGGATTCTTCCATTTTCCGGTACTGACCCCGATTGTAGCATTTTGAGGAACTGGTCCGAACTGTTTTTCGATACTCGCACGGATTCGAGCTTTTCCCGGTACTGTCCGGGATTCTTCCATTTTCCGGTACTGACCCCGATTGTAGCATTTTGAGGAACTGGTCCGAACAGTTTTTCGATACGCGCCCGGATTCTACCTTTTCCCGGTACTGTCCCGGATTCTTCCATTTTCCGGTACTGACCCCGATTCTAGCATTTTGAGGAACTGGTCCGAACAGTTTTTCGATACTCGCACGGATTCTACCTTTTCATGGTACTATCCCGGATTCTTCCATTTTCCGGTACAGACCCCGATTCTAGCATTTTGAGGAACTGGTCCGAACTGTTTTTCGATACTCGCACGGATTCTACCTTTTCATGGTACTATCCCGGATTCTTCCATTTTCCGGTACAGACCCCGATTCTAGCATTTTGAGGAACTGGTCCGAACTGTTTTTCGATACTCGCACGGATTCGAGCTTTTCCCGGTACTGTCCGGGATTCTTCCATTTTCCGGTACTGACCCCGATTGTAGCATTTTGAGGAACTGGTCCGAACAGTTTTTCGATACGCGCACGGATTCTACCTTTTCCCGGTACTGTCCCGGATTCTTCCATTTTCCGGTACTGACCCCGATTCTAGCATTTTCAGGAACTGGTCCGAACAGTTTTTCGATACTCGCACGGATTTTACCTTTTCCCGGTACTGTCCGGGATTCTTCCATTTTCCGGTACTGACCCCGATTGTAGCATTTTGAGGAACTGGTCCGAACAGTTTTTCGATACGCGCCCGGATTCTACCTTTTCCCGGTACTGTCCCGGATTCTTCCATTTTCCGGTACTGACCCCGATTCTAGCATTTTGAGGAACTGGTCCGAACAGTTTTTCGATACTCGCACGGATTCTACCTTTTCATGGTACTATCCCGGATTCTTCCATTTTCCGGTACAGACCCCGATTCTAGCATTTTGAGGAACTGGTCCGAACTGTTTTTCGATACTCGCACGGATTCGAGCTTTTCCCGGTACTGTCCCGGATTCTTCCATTTTCCGGTACTGACACCGATTCTAGCATTTTCAGGAACTGGTCCGAACAGTTTTTCGATACTCGCACGGATTTTACCTTTTCCCGGTACTGTCCCGGATTCTTCCATTTTCCGGTATTGACACCGATTGTAGTATTTTCAGGAACTGGTCCGAACAGTTTTTCGATACGCGCACGGATTCTACCTTTTCCCGGTACTGTCCCGGATTCTTCCATTTTCCAGTACTGACACCGATTCTGCCCTTTTCAGGAGCTGGTCCGGACAGTTTTTTGGTACTCGCACGGATTCTATCTTTTCCTGGTACTATCCCGGATTCTTTCATTTTCCGGTACTGACCCCGATTGTAGCATTTTGAGGAACTGGTCCGAACAGTTTTTCGATACTCGCATGGATTCTACCTTTTCCCGGTACTGTCCGGGATTCTTCCATTTTCCGGTACTGACCCCGATTGTAGCATTTTGAGGAACTGGTCCGAACTGTTTTTCGATACTCGCACGGATTCGAGCTTTTCCCGGTACTGTCCGGGATTCTTCCATTTTCCGGTACTGACCCCGATTGTAGCATTTTGAGGAACTGGTCCGAACAGTTTTTCGATACGCGCCCGGATTCTACCTTTTCCCGGTACTGTCCCGGATTCTTCCATTTTCCGGTACTGACCCCGATTCTAGCATTTTGAGGAACTGGTCCGAACAGTTTTTCGATACTCGCACGGATTCTACCTTTTCATGGTACTATCCCGGATTCTTCCATTTTCCGGTACAGACCCCGATTCTAGCATTTTGAGGAACTGGTCCGAACTGTTTTTCGATACTCGCACGGATTCTACCTTTTCATGGTACTATCCCGGATTCTTCCATTTTCCGGTACAGACCCCGATTCTAGCATTTTGAGGAACTGGTCCGAACTGTTTTTCGATACTCGCACGGATTCGAGCTTTTCCCGGTACTGTCCGGGATTCTTCCATTTTCCGGTACTGACCCCGATTGTAGCATTTTGAGGAACTGGTCCGAACAGTTTTTCGATACGCGCACGGATTCTACCTTTTCCCGGTACTGTCCCGGATTCTTCCATTTTCCGGTACTGACCCCGATTCTAGCATTTTCAGGAACTGGTCCGAACAGTTTTTCGATACTCGCACGGATTTTACCTTTTCCCGGTACTGTCCGGGATTCTTCCATTTTCCGGTACTGACCCCGATTGTAGCATTTTGAGGAACTGGTCCGAACAGTTTTTCGATACGCGCCCGGATTCTACCTTTTCCCGGTACTGTCCCGGATTCTTCCATTTTCCGGTACTGACCCCGATTCTAGCATTTTGAGGAACTGGTCCGAACAGTTTTTCGATACTCGCACGGATTCTACCTTTTCATGGTACTATCCCGGATTCTTCCATTTTCCGGTACAGACCCCGATTCTAGCATTTTGAGGAACTGGTCCGAACTGTTTTTCGATACTCGCACGGATTCGAGCTTTTCCCGGTACTGTCCCGGATTCTTCCATTTTCCGGTACTGACACCGATTCTAGCATTTTCAGGAACTGGTCCGAACAGTTTTTCGATACTCGCACGGATTTTACCTTTTCCCGGTACTGTCCCGGATTCTTCCATTTTCCGGTATTGACACCGATTGTAGTATTTTCAGGAACTGGTCCGAACAGTTTTTCGATACGCGCACGGATTCTACCTTTTCCCGGTACTGTCCCGGATTCTTCCATTTTCCAGTACTGACACCGATTCTCCCCTTTTCAGGAGCTGGTCCGGACAGTTTTTTGGTACTCGCACGGATTCTATCTTTTCCTGGTACTATCCCGGATTCTTTCATTTTCCGGTACTGACCCCGATTGTAGCATTTTGAGGAACTGGTCCGAACAGTTTTTCGATACTCGCACGGATTCTACCTTTTCCCGGTACTGTCCGGGATTCTTCCATTTTCCGGTACTGACCCCGATTGTAGCATTTTGAGGAACTGGTCCGAACAGTTTTTCGATACGCGCCCGGATTCTACCTTTTCCCGGTACTGTCCCGGATTCTTCCATTTTCCGGTACTGACCCCGATTCTAGCATTTTGAGGAACTGGTCCGAACAGTTTTTCGATACTCGCACGGATTCTACCTTTTCATGGTACTGTCTCGGATTCTTCCATTTTCCGGTACTGACCCCGATTCTAGCATTTTCAGGAACTGGTCCCAACAGTTTTTCGATACTCGCACGGATTCTTCCTTTTCCCGGTACTGTCCCGGATTCTTCCATTTTCCGGTACTGACCCCGATTCTAGCATTTTCAGGAACTGGTCCGAACAGTTTTTCGATACTCGCACGGATTTTACCTTTTCCCGGTACTGTCCCGGATTCTTCCATTTTCCGGTACTGACCCCGATTCTAGCATTTTCAGGAACTGGTCCGAACAGTTTTTCGATACTCGCACGGATTTTACCTTTTCCCGGTACTGTCCGGGATTCTTCCATTTTCCGGTACTGACCCCGATTGTAGCATTTTGAGGAACTGGTCCGAACAGTTTTTCGATACGCGCCCGGATTCTACCTTTTCCCGGTACTGTCCCGGATTCTTCCATTTTCCGGTACTGACCCCGATTCTAGCATTTTGAGGAACTGGTCCGAACAGTTTTTCGATACTCGCACGGATTCTACCTTTTCATGGTACTATCCCGGATTCTTCCATTTTCCGGTACAGACCCCGATTCTAGCATTTTGAGGAACTGGTCCGAACTGTTTTTCGATACTCGCACGGATTCGAGCTTTTCCCGGTACTGTCCCGGATTCTTCCATTTTCCGGTACTGACACCGATTCTAGCATTTTCAGGAACTGGTCCGAACAGTTTTTCGATACTCGCACGGATTTTACCTTTTCCCGGTACTGTCCCGGATTCTTCCATTTTCCGGTATTGACACCGATTGTAGTATTTTCAGGAACTGGTCCGAACAGTTTTTCGATACGCGCACGGATTCTACCTTTTCCCGGTACTGTCCCGGATTCTTCCATTTTCCAGTACTGACACCGATTCTCCCCTTTTCAGGAGCTGGTCCGGACAGTTTTTTGGTACTCGCACGGATTCTATCTTTTCCTGGTACTATCCCGGATTCTTTCATTTTCCGGTACTGACCCCGATTGTAGCATTTTGAGGAACTGGTCCGAACAGTTTTTCGATACTCGCACGGATTCTACCTTTTCCCGGTACTGTCCGGGATTCTTCCATTTTCCGGTACTGACCCCGATTGTAGCATTTTGAGGAACTGGTCCGAACAGTTTTTCGATACGCGCCCGGATTCTACCTTTTCCCGGTACTGTCCCGGATTCTTCCATTTTCCGGTACTGACCCCGATTCTAGCATTTTGAGGAACTGGTCCGAACAGTTTTTCGATACTCGCACGGATTCTACCTTTTCATGGTACTGTCTCGGATTCTTCCATTTTCCGGTACTGACCCCGATTCTAGCATTTTCAGGAACTGGTCCCAACAGTTTTTCGATACTCGCACGGATTCTTCCTTTTCCCGGTACTGTCCCGGATTCTTCCATTTTCCGGTACTGACCCCGATTCTAGCATTTTCAGGAACTGGTCCGAACAGTTTTTCGATACTCGCACGGATTTTACCTTTTCCCGGTACTGTCCGGGATTCTTCCATTTTCCGGTACTGACCCCGATTGTAGCATTTTGAGGAACTGGTCCGAACAGTTTTTCGATACGCGCCCGGATTCTACCTTTTCCCGGTACTGTCCCGGATTCTTCCATTTTCCGGTACTGACCCCGATTCTAGCATTTTGAGGAACTGGTCCGAACAGTTTTTCGATACTCGCACGGATTCTACCTTTTCATGGTACTATCCCGGATTCTTCCATTTTCCGGTACAGACCCCGATTCTAGCATTTTGAGGAACTGGTCCGAACTGTTTTTCGATACTCGCACGGATTCGAGCTTTTCCCGGTACTGTCCCGGATTCTTCCATTTTCCGGTACTGACACCGATTCTAGCATTTTCAGGAACTGGTCCGAACAGTTTTTCAATACTCGCACGGATTTTACCTTTTCCCGGTACTGTCCCGGATTCTTCCATTTTCCGGTATTGACACCGATTGTAGTATTTTCAGGAACTGGTCCGAACAGTTTTTCGATACGCGCACGGATTCTACCTTTTCCCGATACTGTCCCGGATTCTTCCATTTTCCAGTACTGACACCGATTCTCCCCTTTTCAGGAGCTGGTCCGGACAGTTTTTTGGTACTCGCACGGATTCTATCTTTTCCTGGTACTATCCCGGATTCTTTCATTTTCCGGTACTGACCCCGATTGTAGCATTTTGAGGAACTCGTCCGAACAGTTTTTCGATACTCGCACGGATTCGAGCTTTTCCCGGTACTGTCCCGGATTCTTCCATTTTCCGGTACTGACACCGATTCTAGCATTTTCAGGAACTGGTCCGAACAGTTTTTCGATACTCGCACGGATTTTACCTTTTCCCGGTACTGTCCCGGATTCTTCCATTTTCCGGTATTGACACCGATTGTAGTATTTTCAGGAACTGGTCCGAACAGTTTTTCGATACGCGCACGGATTCTACCTTTTCCCGGTACTGTCCCGGATTCTTCCATTTTCCAGTACTGACACCGATTCTGCCCTTTTCAGGAGCTGGTCCGGACAGTTTTTTGGTACTCGCACGGATTCTATCTTTTCCTGGTACTATCCCGGATTCTTTCATTTTCCGGTACTGACCCCGATTGTAGCATTTTGAGGAACTGGTCCGAACAGTTTTTCGATACTCGCACGGATTCTACCTTTTCCCGGTACTGTCCGGGATTCTTCCATTTTCCGGTACTGACCCCGATTGTAGCATTTTGAGGAACTGGTCCGAACTGTTTTTCGATACTCGCACGGATTCGAGCTTTTCCCGGTACTGTCCGGGATTCTTCCATTTTTCGGTACTGACCCCGATTGTAGCATTTTGAGGAACTGGTCCGAACAGTTTTTCGATACGCGCCCGGATTCTACCTTTTCCCGGTACTGTCCCGGATTCTTCCATTTTCCGGTACTGACCCCGATTCTAGCATTTTGAGGAACTGGTCCGAACAGTTTTTCGATACTCGCACGGATTCTACCTTTTCATGGTACTATCCCGGATTCTTCCATTTTCCGGTACAGACCCCGATTCTAGCATTTTGAGGAACTGGTCCGAACTGTTTTTCGATACTCGCACGGATTCTACCTTTTCATGGTACTATCCCGGATTCTTCCATTTTCCGGTACAGACCCCGATTCTAGCATTTTGAGGAACTGGTCCGAACTGTTTTTCGATACTCGCACGGATTCGAGCTTTTCCCGGTACTGTCCGGGATTCTTCCATTTTCCGGTACTGACCCCGATTGTAGCATTTTGAGGAACTGGTCCGAACAGTTTTTCGATACGCGCACGGATTCTACCTTTTCCCGGTACTGTCCCGGATTCTTCCATTTTCCGGTACTGACCCCGATTCTAGCATTTTCAGGAACTGGTCCGAACAGTTTTTCGATACTCGCACGGATTTTACCTTTTCCCGGTACTGTCCGGGATTCTTCCATTTTCCGGTACTGACCCCGATTGTAGCATTTTGAGGAACTGGTCCGAACAGTTTTTCGATACGCGCCCGGATTCTACCTTTTCCCGGTACTGTCCCGGATTCTTCCATTTTCCGGTACTGACCCCGATTCTAGCATTTTGAGGAACTGGTCCGAACAGTTTTTCGATACTCGCACGGATTCTACCTTTTCATGGTACTATCCCGGATTCTTCCATTTTCCGGTACAGACCCCGATTCTAGCATTTTGAGGAACTGGTCCGAACTGTTTTTCGATACTCGCACGGATTCGAGCTTTTCCCGGTACTGTCCCGGATTCTTCCATTTTCCGGTACTGACACCGATTCTAGCATTTTCAGGAACTGGTCCGAACAGTTTTTCGATACTCGCACGGATTTTACCTTTTCCCGGTACTGTCCCGGATTCTTCCATTTTCCGGTATTGACACCGATTGTAGTATTTTCAGGAACTGGTCCGAACAGTTTTTCGATACGCGCACGGATTCTACCTTTTCCCGGTACTGTCCGGGATTCTTCCATTTTCCGGTACTGACACCGATTCTAGCATTTTCATGAACTGGTCCGAATAGTTTTTCGATACGCGCACGGATTCTACCTTTTCCCGGTACTGTCCCGGATTCTTCCATTTTCCGGTATTGACACCGATTGTAGTATTTTCAGGAACTGGTCCGAACAGTTTTTCGATACGCGCACGGATTCTACCTTTTCCCGGTACTGTCCCGGATTCTTCCATTTTCCAGTACTGACACCGATTCTCCCCTTTTCAGGAGCTGGTCCGGACAGTTTTTTGGTACTCGCACGGATTCTATCTTTTCCCGGTACTATCCCGGATTCTTTCATTTTCCGGTACTGACCCCGATTGTAGCATTTTGAGGAACTGGTCCGAACAGTTTTTCGATACTCGCACGGATTCTACCTTTTCCCGGTACTGTCCGGGATTCTTCCATTTTCCGGTACTGACCCCGATTGTAGCATTTTGAGGAACTGGTCCGAACAGTTTTTCGATACGCGCCCGGATTCTATCTTTTCCAGGTACTGTCCGGGATTCTTCCATTTTCCGGTACTGACCCCGATTGTAGCATTTTGAGGAACTGGTCCGAACAGTTTTTCGATACGCGCCCGGATTCTACCTTTTCCCGGTACTGTCCGGGATTCTTCCATTTTCCGGTACTGACCCCGATTGTAGCATTTTGAGGAACTGGTCCGAACAGTTTTTCGATACGCGCCCGGATTCTACCTTTTCCCGGTACTGTCCCGGATTCTTCCATTTTCCGGTACTGACCCCGATTCTAGCATTTTGAGGAACTGGTCCGAACAGTTTTTCGATACTCGCACGGATTCTACCTTTTCATGGTACTGTCTCGGATTCTTCCATTTTCCGGTACTGACCCCGATTCTAGCATTTTCAGGAACTGGTCCGAACAGTTTTTCGATACTCGCACGGATTCTACCTTTTCCCGGTACTGTCCCGGATTCTTCCATTTTCCGGTACTGACCCCGATTCTAGCATTTTCAGGAACTGGTCCGAACAGTTTTTCGATACTCGCACGGATTTTACCTTTTCCCGGTACTGTCCGGGATTCTTCCATTTTCCGGTACTGACCCCGATTGTAGCATTTTGAGGAACTGGTCCGAACAGTTTTTCGATACGCGCCCGGATTCTACCTTTTCCCGGTACTGTCCCGGATTCTTCCATTTTCCGGTACTGACCCCGATTCTAGCATTTTGAGGAACTGGTCCGAACAGTTTTTCGATACTCGCACGGATTCTACCTTTTCATGGTACTATCCCGGATTCTTCCATTTTCCGGTACAGACCCCGATTCTAGCATTTTGAGGAACTGGTCCGAACTGTTTTTCGATACTCGCACGGATTCGAGCTTTTCCCGGTACTGTCCCGGATTCTTCCATTTTCCGGTACTGACACCGATTCTAGCATTTTCAGGAACTGGTCCGAACAGTTTTTCGATACTCGCACGGATTTTACCTTTTCCCGGTACTGTCCCGGATTCTTCCATTTTCCGGTATTGACACCGATTGTAGTATTTTCAGGAACTGGTCCGAACAGTTTTTCGATACGCGCACGGATTCTACCTTTTCCCGGTACTGTCCCGGATTCTTCCATTTTCCAGTACTGACACCGATTCTCCCCTTTTCAGGAGCTGGTCCGGACAGTTTTTTGGTACTCGCACGGATTCTATCTTTTCCTGGTACTATCCCGGATTCTTTCATTTTCCGGTACTGACCCCGATTGTAGCATTTTGAGGAACTAGTCCGAACAGTTTTTCGATACTCGCACGGATTCGAGCTTTTCCCGGTACTGTCCCGGATTCTTCCATTTTCCGGTACTGACACCGATTCTAGCATTTTCAGGAACTGGTCCGAACAGTTTTTCGATACTCGCACGGATTTTACCTTTTCCCGGTACTGTCCCGGATTCTTCCATTTTCCGGTATTGACACCGATTGTAGTATTTTCAGGAACTGGTCCGAACAGTTTTTCGATACGCGCACGGATTCTACCTTTTCCCGGTACTGTCCCGGATTCTTCCATTTTCCAGTACTGACACCGATTCTCCCCTTTTCAGGAGCTGGTCCGGACAGTTTTTTGGTACTCGCACGGATTCTATCTTTTCCTGGTACTATCCCGGATTCTTTCATTTTCCGGTACTGACCCCGATTGTAGCATTTTGAGGAACTAGTCCGAACAGTTTTTCGATACTCGCACGGATTCTACCTTTTCCCGGTACTGTCCCGGATTCTTCCATTTTCCGGTACTGACCCCGATTCTAGCATTTTGAGGAACTGGTCCGAACTGGTTTTCGATACTCGCACGGATTCTACCTTTTCCCGGTACTGTCCCGGATTCTTCCATTTTCCGGTACTGACCCCGATTCTAGCATTTTGAGGAACTGGTCCGAACAGTTTTTCGATACTCGCACGGATTCTACCTTTTCCCGCTACTGTCCCGGATTCTTCCATTTTCCGGTATTGACAACGATTCTAGCATTTTCAGGAACTGGTCCGAACAGTTTTTCGATACTCGCACGGATTTTACCTTTTCCCGGTACTGTCCCGGATTCTTCCATTTTCCGGTATTGACACCGATTGTAGTATTTTCTGGAACTGGTCCGAACAGTTTTTCGATACGCGCACGGATTCTACCTTTTCCCGTTACTGTCCCGGATTCTTCCATTTTCCAGTACTGACACCGATTCTCCCCTTTTCAGGAGCTGGTCCGGACAGTTTTTTGGTACTCGCACGGATTCTATCTTTTCCCGGTACTATCCCGGATTCTTTCATTTTCCGGTACTGACCCCGATTCTAGCATTTTGAGGAACTGGTCCGAAAAGTTTTTCGATACTCGCACGGATTCTACCTTTTCCCGGTACTGTCCGGGATTCTTCCATTTTCCGATACTGACCCCGATTGTAGCATTTTGAGGAACTGGTCCGAACAGTTTTTCGATACGCGCCCGGATTCTACCTTTTCCCGGTACTGTCCCGGATTCTTCCATTTTCCGGTACTGACCCCGATTCTAGCATTTTGAGGAACTGGTCCGAACAGTTTTTCGATACACGCCCGGATTCTACCTTTTCATGGTACTGTCCCGGATTCTTCCATTTTCCGGTACTGACCCCGATTCTAGCATTTTGAGGAACTGGACCGAACAGTTTTTCGATACTCGCACGGATTCTACCTTTTCCCGGTACTGTCCGGGATTCTTCCATTTTCCGGTACTGACACCGATTCTAGCATTTTCATGAACTGGTCCGAATAGTTTTTCGATACGCGCACGGATTCTACCTTTTCCCGGTACTATCCCGGATTCTTCCATTTTCCGGTATTGACACCGATTGTAGTATTTTCAGGAACTGGTCCGAACAGTTTTTCGATACGCGCACGGATTCTACCTTTTCCCGGTACTGTCCCGGATTCTTCCATTTTCCAGTACTGACACCGATTCTCCCCTTTTCAGGAGCTGGTCCGGACAGTTTTTTGGTACTCGCACGGATTCTATCTTTTCCCGGTACTATCCCGGATTCTTTCATTTTCCGGTACTGACCCCGATTCTAGCATTTTGAGGAACTGGTCCGAAAAGTTTTTCGATACTCGCACGGATTCTACCTTTTCCCGGTACTGTCCGGGATTCTTCCATTTTCCGATACTGACCCCGATTGTAGCATTTTGAGGAACTGGTCCGAACAGTTTTTCGATACGCGCCCGGATTCTACCTTTTCCCGGTACTGTCCCGGATTCTTCCATTTTCCGGTACTGACCCCGATTCTAGCATTTTGAGGAACTGGTCCGAACAGTTTTTCGATACACGCCCGGATTCTACCTTTTCATGGTACTGTCCCGGATTCTTCCATTTTCCGGTACTGACCCCGATTCTAGCATTTTGAGGAACTGGACCGAACAGTTTTTCGATACTCGCACGGATTCTACCTTTTCCCGGTACTGTCCGGGATTCTTCCATTTTCCGGTACTGACACCGATTCTAGCATTTTCATGAACT
Source organism: Vitis cinerea var. helleri x Vitis riparia (assembly GCA_946000715.1). Taxonomy (NCBI): domain Eukaryota; kingdom Viridiplantae; phylum Streptophyta; class Magnoliopsida; order Vitales; family Vitaceae; genus Vitis; species Vitis cinerea var. helleri x Vitis riparia. The sequence continues at coordinate 15,873,448 of OX254027.1, read as the reverse complement.
GGTCCGAATAGTTTTTCGATACGCGCACGGATTCTACCTTTTCCCGGTACTGTCCCGGATTCTTCCATTTTCCGGTATTGACACCGATTGTAGTATTTTCAGGAACTGGTCCGAACAGTTTTTCGATACGCGCACGGATTCTACCTTTTCCCGGTACTGTCCCGGATTCTTCCATTTTCCAGTACTGACACCGATTCTCCCCTTTTCAGGAGCTGGTCCGGACAGTTTTTTGGTACTCGCACGGATTCTATCTTTTCCCGGTACTATCCCGGATTCTTTCATTTTCCGGTACTGACCCCGATTGTAGCATTTTGAGGAACTGGTCCGAACAGTTTTTCGATACTCGCACGGATTCTACCTTTTCCCGGTACTGTCCGGGATTCTTCCATTTTCCGGTACTGACCCCGATTGTAGCATTTTGAGGAACTGGTCCGAACAGTTTTTCGATACGCGCCCGGATTCTATCTTTTCCAGGTACTGTCCCGGATTCTTCCATTTTCCGGTACTGACCCCGATTCTAGCATTTTGAGGAACTGGTCCGAACAGTTTTTCGATACTCGCACGGATTCTACCTTTTCATGGTACTGTCCCGGATTCTTCCATTTTCCGGTACTGACCCCGATTCTAGCATTTTGAGGAACTGGTCCGAACAGTTTTTCGATACGCGCACGGATTCTACCTTTTCCCGGTACTGTCCCGGATTCTTCCATTTTCCAGTACTGACACCGATTCTCCCCTTTTCAGGAGCTGGTCCGGACAGTTTTTTGGTACTCGCACGGATTCTATCTTTTCCCGGTACTATCCCGGATTCTTTCATTTTCCGGTACTGACCCCGATTCTAGCATTTTGAGGAACTGGTCCGAAAAGTTTTTCGATACTCGCACGGATTCTACCTTTTCCCGGTACTGTCCGGGATTCTTCCATTTTCCGATACTGACCCCGATTGTAGCATTTTGAGGAACTGGTCCGAACAGTTTTTCGATACGCGCCCGGATTCTACCTTTTCCCGGTACTGTCCCGGATTCTTCCATTTTCCGGTACTGACCCCGATTCTAGCATTTTGAGGAACTGGTCCGAACAGTTTTTCGATACACGCCCGGATTCTACCTTTTCATGGTACTGTCCCGGATTCTTCCATTTTCCGGTACTGACCCCGATTCTAGCATTTTGAGGAACTGGACCGAACAGTTTTTCGATACTCGCACGGATTCTACCTTTTCCCGGTACTGTCCGGGATTCTTCCATTTTCCGGTACTGACACCGATTCTAGCATTTTCATGAACTGGTCCGAATAGTTTTTCGATACGCGCACGGATTCTACCTTTTCCCGGTACTGTCCCGGATTCTTCCATTTTCCGGTATTGACACCGATTGTAGTATTTTCAGGAACTGGTCCGAACAGTTTTTCGATACGCGCACGGATTCTACCTTTTCCCGGTACTGTCCCGGATTCTTCCATTTTCCAGTACTGACACCGATTCTCCCCTTTTCAGGAGCTGGTCCGGACAGTTTTTTGGTACTCGCACGGATTCTATCTTTTCCCGGTACTATCCCGGATTCTTTCATTTTCCGGTACTGACCCCGATTGTAGCATTTTGAGGAACTGGTCCGAACAGTTTTTCGATACTCGCACGGATTCTACCTTTTCCCGGTACTGTCCGGGATTCTTCCATTTTCCGGTACTGACCCCGATTGTAGCATTTTGAGGAACTGGTCCGAACAGTTTTTCGATACGCGCCCGGATTCTATCTTTTCCAGGTACTGTCCCGGATTCTTCCATTTTCCGGTACTGACCCCGATTCTAGCATTTTGAGGAACTGGTCCGAACAGTTTTTCGATACTCGCACGGATTCTACCTTTTCATGGTACTGTCCCGGATTCTTCCATTTTCCGGTACTGACCCCGATTCTAGCATTTTGAGGAACTGGTCCGAACAGTTTTTCGATACGCGCACGGATTCTACCTTTTCCCGGTACTGTCCCGGATTCTTCCATTTTCCAGTACTGACACCGATTCTCCCCTTTTCAGGAGCTGGTCCGGACAGTTTTTTGGTACTCGCACGGATTCTATCTTTTCCCGGTACTATCCCGGATTCTTTCATTTTCCGGTACTGACCCCGATTCTAGCATTTTGAGGAACTGGTCCGAAAAGTTTTTCGATACTCGCACGGATTCTACCTTTTCCCGGTACTGTCCGGGATTCTTCCATTTTCCGATACTGACCCCGATTGTAGCATTTTGAGGAACTGGTCCGAACAGTTTTTCGATACGCGCCCGGATTCTACCTTTTCCCGGTACTGTCCCGGATTCTTCCATTTTCCGGTACTGACCCCGATTCTAGCATTTTGAGGAACTGGTCCGAACAGTTTTTCGATACACGCCCGGATTCTACCTTTTCATGGTACTGTCCCGGATTCTTCCATTTTCCGGTACTGACCCCGATTCTAGCATTTTGAGGAACTGGACCGAACAGTTTTTCGATACTCGCACGGATTCTACCTTTTCCCGGTACTGTCCGGGATTCTTCCATTTTCCGGTACTGACACCGATTCTAGCATTTTCATGAACTGGTCCGAATAGTTTTTCGATACGCGCACGGATTCTACCTTTTCCCGGTACTGTCCCGGATTCTTCCATTTTCCGGTATTGACACCGATTGTAGTATTTTCAGGAACTGGTCCGAACAGTTTTTCGATACGCGCACGGATTCTACCTTTTCCCGGTACTGTCCCGGATTCTTCCATTTTCCAGTACTGACACCGATTCTCCCCTTTTCAGGAGCTGGTCCGGACAGTTTTTTGGTACTCGCACGGATTCTATCTTTTCCCGGTACTATCCCGGATTCTTTCATTTTCCGGTATTGACACCGATTGTAGTATTTTCAGGAACTGGTCCGAATAGTTTTTCGATACGCGCCCGGATTCTACCTTTTCCCGGTACTGTCCCGGATTCTTCCATTTTCCGGTACTGACCCCGATTCTAGCATTTTCAGGAACTGGTCCGAACAGTTTTTCGATACTCGCACGGATTCTACCTTTTCCCCGTACTGTCCCGGATTCTTCCATTTTCCGGTACTGACCCCGATTCTAGCATTTTGAGGAACTGGTCCGAACAGTTTTTCGATACTCGCACGGATTCTACCTTTTCCCGGTACTGTCCCGGATTCTTCCATTTTCCGGTACTGACACCGATTCTAATATTTTCAGGAACTGGTCCGAACAGTTTTTCGATACGCGCCCGGATTCTACTCTTTCCCGGTACTGTCCCGGATTCTTCCATTTTCCGGTACTGACCCCGATTCTAGCATTTTGAGGAACTGGTCCGAAAAGTTTTTCGATACTCGCACGGATTATACCTTTTCCCGGTACTGTCCCGGATTCTTCCATTTTCCGGTACTGACACCGATTCTAATATTTTCAGGAACTGGTCCGAACAGTTTTTCGATACTCGCACGGATTTTACCTTTTCCCGGTACTGTCCCGGATTCTTCCATTTTCCGGTATTGACACCGATTGTAGTATTTTCTGGAACTGGTCCGAAAGTTTTTCGATACGCGCACGGATTCTACCTTTTCCCGGTACTGTCCCGGATTCTTCCATTTTCCAGTACTGACACCGATTCTCCCCTTTTCAGGAGCTGGTCCGGACAGTTTTTTGGTACTCGCACGGATTCTATCTTTTCCCGGTACTATCCCGGATTCTTTCATTTTCCGGTACTGACCCCGATTCTAGCATTTTGAGGAACTGGTCCGAACAGTTTTTCGATACTCGCACGGATTCTACCTTTTCATGGTACTGTCCCGGATTCTTCCATTTTCCAATACTGACCCCGATTCTAGCATTTTGAGGAACTGGTCCGAACAGTTTTTCGATACTCGCACGGATTCTACCTTTTCATGGTACTGTCCCGGATTCTTCCATTTTCCGGTACTGACCCCGATTGTAGCATTTTGAGGAACTGGTCCGAACAGTTTTTCGATACGCGCCCGGATTCTACCTTTTCCCGGTACTGTCCGGGATTCTTCCATTTTCCGGTACTGACCCCGATTGTAGCATTTTGAGGAACTGGTCCGAACAGTTTTTCGATACGCGCCCGGATTCTACCTTTTCCCGGTACTGTCCCGGATTCTTCCATTTTCCGGTACTGACCCCGATTCTAGCATTTTGAGGAATTGGTCCGAACAGTTTTTCGATACTCGCACGGATTCTACCTTTTCATGGTACTGTCTCGGATTCTTCCATTTTCCGGTACTGACCCCGATTCTAGCATTTTCAGGAACTGGTCCGAACAGTTTTTCGATACTCGCACGGATTCTACCTTTTCCCGGTACTGTCCGGGATTCTTCCATTTTCCGATACTGACCCCGATTGTAGCATTTTGAGGAACTGGTCCGAACAGTTTTTCGATACGCGCCCGGATTCTACCTTTTCCCGGTACTGTCCCGGATTCTTCCATTTTCCGGTACTGACCCCGATTCTAGCATTTTGAGGAACTGGTCCGAACAGTTTTTCGATACACGCCCGGATTCTACCTTTTCATGGTACTGTCCCGGATTCTTCCATTTTCCGGTACTGACCCCGATTCTAGCATTTTGAGGAACTGGACCGAACAGTTTTTCGATACTCGCACGGATTCTACCTTTTCCCGGTACTGTCCGGGATTCTTCCATTTTCCGGTACTGACACCGATTCTAGCATTTTCATGAACTGGTCCGAATAGTTTTTCGATACGCGCACGGATTCTACCTTTTCCCGGTACTGTCCCGGATTCTTCCATTTTCCGGTATTGACACCGATTGTAGTATTTTCAGGAACTGGTCCGAACAGTTTTTCGATACGCGCACGGATTCTACCTTTTCCCGGTACTGTCCCGGATTCTTCCATTTTCCAGTACTGACACCGATTCTCCCCTTTTCAGGAGCTGGTCCGGACAGTTTTTTGGTACTCGCACGGATTCTATCTTTTCCCGGTACTATCCCGGATTCTTTCATTTTCCGGTACTGACCCCGATTGTAGCATTTTGAGGAACTGGTCCGAACAGTTTTTCGATACTCGCACGGATTCTACCTTTTCCCGGTACTGTCCGGGATTCTTCCATTTTCCGGTACTGACCCCGATTGTAGCATTTTGAGGAACTGGTCCGAACAGTTTTTCGATACGCGCCCGGATTCTATCTTTTCCAGGTACTGTCCCGGATTCTTCCATTTTCCGGTACTGACCCCGATTCTAGCATTTTGAGGAACTGGTCCGAACAGTTTTTCGATACTCGCACGGATTCTACCTTTTCATGGTACTGTCTCGGATTCTTCCATTTTCCGGTACTGACCCCGATTCTAGCATTTTGAGGAACTGGTCCGAACAGTTTTTCGATACTCGCACGGATTCTACCTTTTCCCGGTACTGTCCCGGATTCTTCCATTTTCCGGTACTGACACCGATTCTAATATTTTCAGGAACTGGTCCGAACAGTTTTTCGATACGCGCCCGGATTCTACTCTTTCCCGGTACTGTCCCGGATTCTTCCATTTTCCGGTACTGACCCCGATTCTAGCATTTTGAGGAACTGGTCCGAAAAGTTTTTCGATACTCGCACGGATTATACCTTTTCCCGGTACTGTCCCGGATTCTTCCATTTTCCGGTACTGACACCGATTCTAATATTTTCAGGAACTGGTCCGAACAGTTTTTCGATACTCGCACGGATTTTACCTTTTCCCGGTACTGTCCCGGATTCTTCCATTTTCCGGTATTGACACCGATTGTAGTATTTTCTGGAACTGGTCCGAAAGTTTTTCGATACGCGCACGGATTCTACCTTTTCCCGGTACTGTCCCGGATTCTTCCATTTTCCAGTACTGACACCGATTCTCCCCTTTTCAGGAGCTGGTCCGGACAGTTTTTTGGTACTCGCACGGATTCTATCTTTTCCCGGTACTATCCCGGATTCTTTCATTTTCCGGTACTGACCCCGATTCTAGCATTTTGAGGAACTGGTCCGAACAGTTTTTCGATACTCGCACGGATTCTACCTTTTCATGGTACTGTCCCGGATTCTTCAATTTTCCAATACTGACCCCGATTCTAGCATTTTGAGGAACTGGTCCGAACAGTTTTTCGATACTCGCACGGATTCTACCTTTTCATGGTACTGTCCCGGATTCTTCCATTTTCCGGTACTGACCCCGATTGTAGCATTTTGAGGAACTGGTCCGAACAGTTTTTCGATACGCGCCCGGATTCTACCTTTTCCCGGTACTGTCCGGGATTCTTCCATTTTCCGGTACTGACCCCGATTGTAGCATTTTGAGGAACTGGTCCGAACAGTTTTTCGATACGCGCCCGGATTCTACCTTTTCCCGGTACTGTCCCGGATTCTTCCATTTTCCGGTACTGACCCCGATTCTAGCATTTTGAGGAATTGGTCCGAACAGTTTTTCGATACTCGCACGGATTCTACCTTTTCATGGTACTGTCTCGGATTCTTCCATTTTCCGGTACTGACCCCGATTCTAGCATTTTCAGGAACTGGTCCGAACAGTTTTTCGATACTCGCACGGATTCTACCTTTTCCCGGTACTGTCCGGGATTCTTCCATTTTCCGATACTGACCCCGATTGTAGCATTTTGAGGAACTGGTCCGAACAGTTTTTCGATACGCGCCCGGATTCTACCTTTTCCCGGTACTGTCCCGGATTCTTCCATTTTCCGGTACTGACCCCGATTCTAGCATTTTGAGGAACTGGTCCGAACAGTTTTTCGATACACGCCCGGATTCTACCTTTTCATGGTACTGTCCCGGATTCTTCCATTTTCCGGTACTGACCCCGATTCTAGCATTTTGAGGAACTGGACCGAACAGTTTTTCGATACTCGCACGGATTCTACCTTTTCCCGGTACTGTCCGGGATTCTTCCATTTTCCGGTACTGACACCGATTCTAGCATTTTCATGAACTGGTCCGAATAGTTTTTCGATACGCGCACGGATTCTACCTTTTCCCGGTACTGTCCCGGATTCTTCCATTTTCCGGTATTGACACCGATTGTAGTATTTTCAGGAACTGGTCCGAACAGTTTTTCGATACGCGCACGGATTCTACCTTTTCCCGGTACTGTCCCGGATTCTTCCATTTTCCAGTACTGACACCGATTCTCCCCTTTTCAGGAGCTGGTCCGGACAGTTTTTTGGTACTCGCACGGATTCTATCTTTTCCCGGTACTATCCCGGATTCTTTCATTTTCCGGTACTGACCCCGATTGTAGCATTTTGAGGAACTGGTCCGAACAGTTTTTCGATACTCGCACGGATTCTACCTTTTCCCGGTACTGTCCGGGATTCTTCCATTTTCCGGTACTGACCCCGATTGTAGCATTTTGAGGAACTGGTCCGAACAGTTTTTCGATACGCGCCCGGATTCTATCTTTTCCAGGTACTGTCCCGGATTCTTCCATTTTCCGGTACTGACCCCGATTCTAGCATTTTGAGGAACTGGTCCGAACAGTTTTTCGATACTCGCACGGATTCTACCTTTTCATGGTACTGTCTCGGATTCTTCCATTTTCCGGTACTGACCCCGATTCTAGCATTTTGAGGAACTGGTCCGAACAGTTTTTCGATACTCGCACGGATTCTACCTTTTCCCGGTACTATCCCGGATTCTTCCATTTTCCGGTACTGACACCGATTCTAATATTTTCAGGAACTGGTCCGAACAGTTTTTCGATACGCGCCCGGATTCTACTCTTTCCCGGTACTGTCCCGGATTCTTCCATTTTCCGGTACTGACCCCGATTCTAGCATTTTGAGGAACTGGTCCGAAAAGTTTTTCGATACTCGCACGGATTATACCTTTTCCCGGTACTGTCCCGGATTCTTCCATTTTCCGGTACTGACACCGATTCTAATATTTTCAGGAACTGGTCCGAACAGTTTTTCGATACTCGCACGGATTTTACCTTTTCCCGGTACTGTCCCGGATTCTTCCATTTTCCGGTATTGACACCGATTGTAGTATTTTCTGGAACTGGTCCGAAAGTTTTTCGATACGCGCACGGATTCTACCTTTTCCCGGTACTGTCCCGGATTCTTCCATTTTCCAGTACTGACACCGATTCTCCCCTTTTCAGGAGCTGGTCCGGACAGTTTTTTGGTACTCGCACGGATTCTATCTTTTCCCGGTACTATCCCGGATTCTTTCATTTTCCGGTACTGACCCCGATTGTAGCATTTTGAGGAACTGGTCCGAACAGTTTTTCGATACTCGCACGGATTCTACCTTTTCCCGGTACTGTCCGGGATTCTTCCATTTTCCGGTACTGACCCCGATTGTAGCATTTTGAGGAACTGGTCCGAACAGTTTTTCGATACGCGCCCGGATTCTATCTTTTCCAGGTACTGTCCCGGATTCTTCCATTTTCCGGTACTGACCCCGATTCTAGCATTTTGAGGAACTGGTCCGAAAAGTTTTTCGATACTCGCACGGATTATACCTTTTCCCGGTACTGTCCCGGATTCTTCCATTTTCCGGTACTGACACCGATTCTAATATTTTCAGGAACTGGTCCGAACAGTTTTTCGATACTCGCACGGATTTTACCTTTTCCCGGTACTGTCCCGGATTCTTCCATTTTCCGGTATTGACACCGATTGTAGTATTTTCTGGAACTGGTCCGAAAGTTTTTCGATACGCGCACGGATTCTACCTTTTCCCGGTACTGTCCCGGATTCTTCCATTTTCCAGTACTGACACCGATTCTCCCCTTTTCAGGAGCTGGTCCGGACAGTTTTTTGGTACTCGCACGGATTCTATCTTTTCCCGGTACTATCCCGGATTCTTTCATTTTCCGGTACTGACCCCGATTCTAGCATTTTGAGGAACTGGTCCGAACAGTTTTTCGATACTCGCACGGATTCTACCTTTTCATGGTACTGTCCCGGATTCTTCCATTTTCCAATACTGACCCCGATTCTAGCATTTTGAGGAACTGGTCCGAACAGTTTTTCGATACTCGCACGGATTCTACCTTTTCATGGTACTGTCCCGGATTCTTCCATTTTCCGGTACTGACCCCGATTGTAGCATTTTGAGGAACTGGTCCGAACAGTTTTTCGATACGCGCCCGGATTCTACCTTTTCCCGGTACTGTCCGGGATTCTTCCATTTTCCGGTACTGACCCCGATTGTAGCATTTTGAGGAACTGGTCCGAACAGTTTTTCGATACGCGCCCGGATTCTACCTTTTCCCGGTACTGTCCCGGATTCTTCCATTTTCCGGTACTGACCCCGATTCTAGCATTTTGAGGAATTGGTCCGAACAGTTTTTCGATACTCGCACGGATTCTACCTTTTCATGGTACTGTCTCGGATTCTTCCATTTTCCGGTACTGACCCCGATTCTAGCATTTTCAGGAACTGGTCCGAACAGTTTTTCGATACTCGCACGGATTCTACCTTTTCCCGGTACTGTCCCGGATTCTTCCATTTTCCGGTACTGACCCCGATTCTAGCATTTTGAGGAACTGGTCCGAACAGTTTTTCGATACTCGCACGGATTCTACCTTTTCATGGTACTGTCCCGGATTCTTCCATTTTCCGGTACTGACCCCGATTCTAGCATTTTGAGGAACTGGTCCGAACAGTTTTTCGATACTCGCACGGATTCTACCTTTTCCCGGTACTGTCCCGGATTCTTCCATTTTCCGGTACTGACACCGATTCTAATATTTTCAGGAACTGGTCCGAACAGTTTTTCGATACGCGCCCGGATTCTACTCTTTCCCGGTACTGTCCCGGATTCTTCCATTTTCCGGTACTGACCCCGATTCTAGCATTTTGAGGAACTGGTCCGAACAGTTTTTCGATACTCGCACGGATTCTACCTTTTAATGGTACTGTCCCGGATTCTTCCATTTTCCGGTACTGACCCCGATTCTAGCATTTTCAGGAACTGGTCCGAACAGTTTTTCGATACTCGCACGGATTCTACCTTTTCCCCGTACTGTCCCGGATTCTTCCATTTTCCGGTACTGACCCCGATTCTAGCATTTTGAGGAACTGGTCCGAACTGGTTTTCGATACTCGCACAGATTCTACCTTTTCCCGGTACTGTCCCGGATTCTTCCATTTTCCGGTACTGACCCCGATTCTAGCATTTTGAGGAACTGGTCCGAACAGTTTTTCGATACTCACACGGATTCTACCTTTTCCCGGTACTGTCCCGGATTCTTCCATTTTCCGGTACTGACACCGATTCTAATATTTTCAGGAACTGGTCCGAACAGTTTTTCGATACGCGCCCGGATTCTACTCTTTCCCGGTACTGTCCCGGATTCTTCCATTTTCCGGTACTGACCCCGATTCTAGCATTTTGAGGAACTGGTCCGAAAAGTTTTTCGATACTCGCACGGATTCTACCTTTTCCCGGTACTGTCCGGGATTCTTCCATTTTCCGGTACTGACCCCGATTGTAGCATTTTGAGGAACTGGTTCGAACAGTTTTTCGATACGTGCCCGGATTCTACCTTTTCCCGGTACTGTCCCGGATTCTTCCATTTTCCGGTACTGACCCCGATTCTAGCATTTTGAGGAACTGGTCCGAACAGTTTTTCGATACACGCCCGGATTCTACCTTTTCATGGTACTGTCCCGGATTCTTCCATTTTCCGGTACTGACCCCGATTCTAGCATTTTGAGGAACTGGACCGAACAGTTTTTCGATACTCGCACGGATTCTACCTTTTCCCGGTACTGTCCGGGATTCTTCCATTTTCCGGTACTGACACCGATTCTAGCATTTTCATGAACTGGTCCGAATAGTTTTTCGATACGCACACGGATTCTACCTTTTCCCGGTACTGTCCCGGATTCTTCCATTTTCCGGTATTGACACCGATTGTAGTATTTTCAGGAACTGGTCCGAACAGTTTTTCGATACGCGCACGGATTCTACCTTTTCCCGGTACTGTACCGGATTCTTCCATTTTCCAGTACTGACACCGATTCTCCCCTTTTCAGGAGCTGGTCCGGACAGTTTTTTGGTACTCGCACGGATTCTATCTTTTCCCGGTACTATCCCGGATTCTTTCATTTTCCGGTACTAACCCCGATTGTAGCATTTTGAGGAACTGGTCCGAACAGTTTTTCGATACTCGCACGGATTCTACCTTTTCCCGGTACTGTCCGGGATTCTTCCATTTTCCGGTACTGACCCCGATTCTAGCATTTTGAGGAACTGGTCCGAACAGTTTTTCGATACTCGCACGGATTCTACCTTTTCCCGGTACTGTCCCGGATTCTTCCATTTTCCGGTACTGACCCCGATTCTAGCATTTTGAGGAACTGGTCCGAAAAGTTTTTCGATACTCGCACGGATTCTACCTTTTCCCGGTACTGTCCGGGATTCTTCCATTTTCCGGTACTGACCCCGATTGTAGCATTTTGAGGAACTGGTTCGAACAGTTTTTCGATACGCGCCCGGATTCTACCTTTTCCCGGTACTGTCCCGGATTCTTCCATTTTCCGGTACTGACCCCGATTCTAGCATTTTGAGGAACTGGTCCGAACAGTTTTTCGATACACGCCCGGATTCTACCTTTTCATGGTACTGTCCCGGATTCTTCCATTTTCCGGTACTGACCCCGATTCTAGCATTTTGAGGAACTGGACCGAACAGTTTTTCGATACTCGCACGGATTCTACCTTTTCCCGGTACTGTCCGGGATTCTTCCATTTTCCGGTACTGACACCGATTCTAGCATTTTCATGAACTGGTCCGAATAGTTTTTCGATACGCGCACGGATTCTACCTTTTCCCGGTACTGTCCCGGATTCTTCCATTTTCCGGTATTGACACCGATTGTAGTATTTTCAGGAACTGGTCCGAACAGTTTTTCGATACGCGCACGGATTCTACCTTTTCCCGGTACTGTCCCGGATTCTTCCATTTTCCAGTACTGACACCGATTCTCCCCTTTTCAGGAGCTGGTCCGGACAGTTTTTTGGTACTCGCACGGATTCTATCTTTTCCCGGTACTATCCCGGATTCTTTCATTTTCCGGTACTGACCCCGATTGTAGCATTTTGAGGAACTGGTCCGAACAGTTTTTCGATACTCGCACGGATTCTACCTTTTCCCGGTACTGTCCGGGATTCTTCCATTTTCCGGTACTGACCCCGATTGTAGCATTTTGAGGAACTGGTCCGAACAGTTTTTCGATACGCGCCCGGATTCTATCTTTTCCAGGTACTGTCCCGGATTCTTCCATTTTCCGGTACTGACCCCGATTCTAGCATTTTGAGGAACTGGTCCGAAAAGTTTTTCGATACTCGCACGGATTATACCTTTTCCCGGTACTGTCCCGGATTCTTCCATTTTCCGGTACTGACACCGATTCTAATATTTTCAGGAACTGGTCCGAACAGTTTTTCGATACTCGCACGGATTTTACCTTTTCCCGGTACTGTCCCGGATTCTTCCATTTTCCGGTATTGACACCGATTGTAGTATTTTCTGGAACTGGTCCGAAAGTTTTTCGATACGCGCACGGATTCTACCTTTTCCCGGTACTGTCCCGGATTCTTCCATTTTCCAGTACTGACACCGATTCTCCCCTTTTCAGGAGCTGGTCCGGACAGTTTTTTGGTACTCGCACGGATTCTATCTTTTCCCGGTACTATCCCGGATTCTTTCATTTTCCGGTACTGACCCCGATTCTAGCATTTTGAGGAACTGGTCCGAACAGTTTTTCGATACTCGCACGGATTCTACCTTTTCATGGTACTGTCCCGGATTCTTCCATTTTCCAATACTGACCCCGATTCTAGCATTTTGAGGAACTGGTCCGAACAGTTTTTCGATACTCGCACGGATTCTACCTTTTCATGGTACTGTCCCGGATTCTTCCATTTTCCGGTACTGACCCCGATTGTAGCATTTTGAGGAACTGGTCCGAACAGTTTTTCGATACGCGCCCGGATTCTACCTTTTCCCGGTACTGTCCGGGATTCTTCCATTTTCCGGTACTGACCCCGATTGTAGCATTTTGAGGAACTGGTCCGAACAGTTTTTCGATACGCGCCCGGATTCTACCTTTTCCCGGTACTGTCCCGGATTCTTCCATTTTCCGGTACTGACCCCGATTCTAGCATTTTGAGGAATTGGTCCGAACAGTTTTTCGATACTCGCACGGATTCTACCTTTTCATGGTACTGTCTCGGATTCTTCCATTTTCCGGTACTGACCCCGATTCTAGCATTTTCAGGAACTGGTCCGAACAGTTTTTCGATACTCGCACGGATTCTACCTTTTCCCGGTACTGTCCCGGATTCTTCCATTTTCCGGTACTGACCCCGATTCTAGCATTTTGAGGAACTGGTCCGAACAGTTTTTCGATACTCGCACGGATTCTACCTTTTCATGGTACTGTCCCGGATTCTTCCATTTTCCGGTACTGACCCCGATTCTAGCATTTTGAGGAACTGGTCCGAACAGTTTTTCGATACTCGCACGGATTCTACCTTTTCCCGGTACTGTCCCGGATTCTTCCATTTTCCGGTACTGACACCGATTCTAATATTTTCAGGAACTGGTCCGAACAGTTTTTCGATACGCGCCCGGATTCTACTCTTTCCCGGTACTGTCCCGGATTCTTCCATTTTCCGGTACTGACCCCGATTCTAGCATTTTGAGGAACTGGTCCGAACAGTTTTTCGATACTCGCACGGATTCTACCTTTTAATGGTACTGTCCCGGATTCTTCCATTTTCCGGTACTGACCCCGATTCTAGCATTTTCAGGAACTGGTCCGAACAGTTTTTCGATACTCGCACGGATTCTACCTTTTCCCCGTACTGTCCCGGATTCTTCCATTTTCCGGTACTGACCCCGATTCTAGCATTTTGAGGAACTGGTCCGAACTGGTTTTCGATACTCGCACAGATTCTACCTTTTCCCGGTACTGTCCCGGATTCTTCCATTTTCCGGTACTGACCCCGATTCTAGCATTTTGAGGAACTGGTCCGAACAGTTTTTCGATACTCACACGGATTCTACCTTTTCCCGGTACTGTCCCGGATTCTTCCATTTTCCGGTACTGACACCGATTCTAATATTTTCAGGAACTGGTCCGAACAGTTTTTCGATACGCGCCCGGATTCTACTCTTTCCCGGTACTGTCCCGGATTCTTCCATTTTCCGGTACTGACCCCGATTCTAGCATTTTGAGGAACTGGTCCGAAAAGTTTTTCGATACTCGCACGGATTCTACCTTTTCCCGGTACTGTCCGGGATTCTTCCATTTTCCGGTACTGACCCCGATTGTAGCATTTTGAGGAACTGGTTCGAACAGTTTTTCGATACGTGCCCGGATTCTACCTTTTCCCGGTACTGTCCCGGATTCTTCCATTTTCCGGTACTGACCCCGATTCTAGCATTTTGAGGAACTGGTCCGAACAGTTTTTCGATACACGCCCGGATTCTACCTTTTCATGGTACTGTCCCGGATTCTTCCATTTTCCGGTACTGACCCCGATTCTAGCATTTTGAGGAACTGGACCGAACAGTTTTTCGATACTCGCACGGATTCTACCTTTTCCCGGTACTGTCCGGGATTCTTCCATTTTCCGGTACTGACACCGATTCTAGCATTTTCATGAACTGGTCCGAATAGTTTTTCGATACGCACACGGATTCTACCTTTTCCCGGTACTGTCCCGGATTCTTCCATTTTCCGGTATTGACACCGATTGTAGTATTTTCAGGAACTGGTCCGAACAGTTTTTCGATACGCGCACGGATTCTACCTTTTCCCGGTACTGTACCGGATTCTTCCATTTTCCAGTACTGACACCGATTCTCCCCTTTTCAGGAGCTGGTCCGGACAGTTTTTTGGTACTCGCACGGATTCTATCTTTTCCCGGTACTATCCCGGATTCTTTCATTTTCCGGTACTAACCCCGATTGTAGCATTTTGAGGAACTGGTCCGAACAGTTTTTCGATACTCGCACGGATTCTACCTTTTCCCGGTACTGTCCGGGATTCTTCCATTTTCCGGTACTGACCCCGATTCTAGCATTTTGAGGAACTGGTCCGAACAGTTTTTCGATACTCGCACGGATTCTACCTTTTCCCGGTACTGTCCCGGATTCTTCCATTTTCCGGTACTGACCCCGATTCTAGCATTTTGAGGAACTGGTCCGAAAAGTTTTTCGATACTCGCACGGATTCTACCTTTTCCCGGTACTGTCCGGGATTCTTCCATTTTCCGGTACTGACCCCGATTGTAGCATTTTGAGGAACTGGTTCGAACAGTTTTTCGATACGCGCCCGGATTCTACCTTTTCCCGGTACTGTCCCGGATTCTTCCATTTTCCGGTACTGACCCCGATTCTAGCATTTTGAGGAACTGGTCCGAACAGTTTTTCGATACACGCCCGGATTCTACCTTTTCATGGTACTGTCCCGGATTCTTCCATTTTCCGGTACTGACCCCGATTCTAGCATTTTGAGGAACTGGACCGAACAGTTTTTCGATACTCGCACGGATTCTACCTTTTCCCGGTACTGTCCGGGATTCTTCCATTTTCCGGTACTGACACCGATTCTAGCATTTTCATGAACTGGTCCGAATAGTTTTTCGATACTCGCACGGATTCTACCTTTTCATGGTACTGTCCCGGATTCTTCCATTTTCCGGTACTGACCCCGATTCTAGCATTTTGAGGAACTGGTCCGAACAGTTTTTCGATACTCGCACGGATTCTACCTTTTCCCGGTACTGTCCCGGATTCTTCCATTTTCCGGTACTGACCCCGATTCTAGCATTTTGAGGAACTGGTCCGAAAAGTTTTTCGATACTCGCACGGATTCTACCTTTTCCCGGTACTGTCCGGGATTCTTCCATTTTCCGGTACTGACCCCGATTGTAGCATTTTGAGGAACTGGTTCGAACAGTTTTTCGATACGCGCCCGGATTCTACCTTTTCCCGGTACTGTCCCGGATTCTTCCATTTTCCGGTACTGACCCCGATTCTAGCATTTTGAGGAACTGGTCCGAACAGTTTTTCGATACACGCCCGGATTCTACCTTTTCATGGTACTGTCCCGGATTCTTCCATTTTCCGGTACTGACCCCGATTCTAGCATTTTGAGGAACTGGTCCGAACAGTTTTTCGATACTCGCACGGATTCTACCTTTTCCCGGTACTGTCCCGGATTCTTCCATTTTCCGGTACTGACCCCGATTCTAGCATTTTGAGGAACTGGTCCGAACTGTTTTTCGATACTCGCACGGATTCTACCTTTTCATGGTACTGTCCCGGATTCTTCCATTTTCCGGTACTGACCCCGATTCTAGCATTTTGAGGAACTGGTCCGAAAAGTTTTTCGATACTCGCACGGATTCTACCTTTTCCCGGTACTGTCCCGGATTCTTCCATTTTCCGGTACTGACACCGATTCTAATATTTTCAGGAACTGGTCCGAACAGTTTTTCGATACTCGCACGGATTTTACCTTTTCCCGGTACTGTCCCGGATTCTTCCATTTTCCGGTATTGACACCGATTGTAGTATTTTCTGGAACTGGTCCGAAAGTTTTTCGATACGCGCACGGATTCTACCTTTTCCCGGTACTGTCCCGGATTCTTCCATTTTCCAGTACTGACACCGATTCTCCCCTTTTCAGGAGCTGGTCCGGACAGTTTTTTGGTACTCGCACGGATTCTATCTTTTCCCGGTACTATCCCGGATTCTTTCATTTTCCGGTACTGACCCCGATTCTAGCATTTTGAGGAACTGGTCCGAACAGTTTTTCGATACTCGCACGGATTCTACCTTTTCATGGTACTGTCCCGGATTCTTCCATTTTCCAATACTGACCCCGATTCTAGCATTTTGAGGAACTGGTCCGAACAGTTTTTCGATACTCGCACGGATTCTACCTTTTCCCGGTACTGTCCCGGATTCTTCCATTTTCCGGTACTGACACCGATTCTAGCATTTTCATGAACTGGTCCGAATAGTTTTTCGATACGCGCACGGATTCTACCTTTTCCCGGTACTGTCCCGGATTCTTCCATTTTCCAGTACTGACACCGATTCTCTCCTTTTCAGGAGCTTGTCCGGACAGTTTTTCGGTACTCGCACGGATTCTATCTTTTCCCGGTGCTGTCCCGGATTCTTCCATTTTCCGGTACTGACACCGATTCTAGCATTTTCAGGAACTGGTCCGAACAGTTTTTCGATACTCGCACGGATTCTACCTTTTCCCGGTACTGTCCCTGATTCTTCCATTTTCCGGTATTGACACCGATTCTAGTATTTTCAGGAACTGGTCAGAACAGTTTTTCGATACGCGCACGGATTCTACCTTTTCCCGGTACTGTCCCGGATTCTTCCATTTTCCAGTACTGACACCGATTCTTCCCTTTTCAGGAGCTGGTCCGGACAGTTTTTTGGTACTCGCACGGATTCTATCTTTTCCCGGTACTATCCCGGATTCTTTCATTTTCCGGTACTGACCCCGATTCTAGCATTTTGAGGAACTGGTCCGAACAGTTTTTCGATACTCGCACGGATTCTACCTTTTCATGGTACTGTCCCGGATTCTTCCATTTTCCGGTACTGACCCCGATTGTAGCATTTTGAGGAACTGGTCCGAATAGTTTTTCGATACTCGCACGGATTCTACCTTTTCCCGGTACTGTCCGGGATTCTTCCATTTTCCGGTACTGACCCCGATTGTAGCATTTTAAGGAACTGGTCCGAACAGTTTTTCGATACACGCCCGGATTCTACCTTTTCCCGGTACTGTCCCGGATTCTTCCATTTTCCGGTACTGACCCCGATTCTAGCATTTTGAGGAACTGGTCCGAACTGGTTTTCGATACTCGCACGGATTCTACCTTTTCCCGGTACTGTCCGGGATTCTTCCATTTTCCGGTACTGACCCCGATTGTAGCATTTTGAGGAACTGGTTCGAACAGTTTTTCGATACGCGCCCGGATTCTACCTTTTCCCGGTACTGTCCCGGATTCTTCCATTTTCCGGTACTGACCCCGATTCTAGCATTTTGAGGAACTGGTCCGAACAGTTTTTCGATACACGCCCGGATTCTACCTTTTCATGGTACTGTCCCGGATTCTTCCATTTTCCGGTACTGACCCCGATTCTAGCATTTTGAGGAACTGGACCGAACAGTTTTTCGATACTCGCACGGATTCTACCTTTTCCCGGTACTGTCCGGGATTCTTCCATTTTCCGGTACTGACCCCGATTGTAGCATTTTGAGGAACTGGTTCGAACAGTTTTTCGATACGTGCCCGGATTCTACCTTTTCCCGGTACTGTCCCGGATTCTTCCATTTTCCGGTACTGACCCCGATTCTAGCATTTTGAGGAACTGGTCCGAACAGTTTTTCGATACACGCCCGGATTCTACCTTTTCATGGTACTGTCCCGGATTCTTCCATTTTCCGGTACTGACCCCGATTCTAGCATTTTGAGGAACTGGACCGAACAGTTTTTCGATACTCGCACGGATTCTACCTTTTCCCGGTACTGTCCGGGATTCTTCCATTTTCCGGTACTGACACCGATTCTAGCATTTTCATGAACTGGTCCGAATAGTTTTTCGATACGCACACGGATTCTACCTTTTCCCGGTACTGTCCCGGATTCTTCCATTTTCCGGTATTGACACCGATTGTAGTATTTTCAGGAACTGGTCCGAACAGTTTTTCGATACGCGCACGGATTCTACCTTTTCCCGGTACTGTACCGGATTCTTCCATTTTCCAGTACTGACACCGATTCTCCCCTTTTCAGGAGCTGGTCCGGACAGTTTTTTGGTACTCGCACGGATTCTATCTTTTCCCGGTACTATCCCGGATTCTTTCATTTTCCGGTACTAACCCCGATTGTAGCATTTTGAGGAACTGGTCCGAACAGTTTTTCGATACTCGCACGGATTCTACCTTTTCCCGGTACTGTCCGGGATTCTTCCATTTTCCGGTACTGACCCCGATTCTAGCATTTTGAGGAACTGGTCCGAACAGTTTTTCGATACTCGCACGGATTCTACCTTTTCCCGGTACTGTCCCGGATTCTTCCATTTTCCGGTACTGACCCCGATTCTAGCATTTTGAGGAACTGGTCCGAAAAGTTTTTCGATACTCGCACGGATTCTACCTTTTCCCGGTACTGTCCGGGATTCTTCCATTTTCCGGTACTGACCCCGATTGTAGCATTTTGAGGAACTGGTTCGAACAGTTTTTCGATACGCGCCCGGATTCTACCTTTTCCCGGTACTGTCCCGGATTCTTCCATTTTCCGGTACTGACCCCGATTCTAGCATTTTGAGGAACTGGTCCGAACAGTTTTTCGATACACGCCCGGATTCTACCTTTTCATGGTACTGTCCCGGATTCTTCCATTTTCCGGTACTGACCCCGATTCTAGCATTTTGAGGAACTGGACCGAACAGTTTTTCGATACTCGCACGGATTCTACCTTTTCCCGGTACTGTCCGGGATTCTTCCATTTTCCGGTACTGACACCGATTCTAGCATTTTCATGAACTGGTCCGAATAGTTTTTCGATACTCGCACGGATTCTACCTTTTCATGGTACTGTCCCGGATTCTTCCATTTTCCGGTACTGACCCCGATTCTAGCATTTTGAGGAACTGGTCCGAACAGTTTTTCGATACTCGCACGGATTCTACCTTTTCCCGGTACTGTCCCGGATTCTTCCATTTTCCGGTACTGACCCCGATTCTAGCATTTTGAGGAACTGGTCCGAAAAGTTTTTCGATACTCGCACGGATTCTACCTTTTCCCGGTACTGTCCGGGATTCTTCCATTTTCCGGTACTGACCCCGATTGTAGCATTTTGAGGAACTGGTTCGAACAGTTTTTCGATACGCGCCCGGATTCTACCTTTTCCCGGTACTGTCCCGGATTCTTCCATTTTCCGGTACTGACCCCGATTCTAGCATTTTGAGGAACTGGTCCGAACAGTTTTTCGATACACGCCCGGATTCTACCTTTTCATGGTACTGTCCCGGATTCTTCCATTTTCCGGTACTGACCCCGATTCTAGCATTTTGAGGAACTGGTCCGAACAGTTTTTCGATACTCGCACGGATTCTACCTTTTCCCGGTACTGTCCCGGATTCTTCCATTTTCCGGTACTGACCCCGATTCTAGCATTTTGAGGAACTGGTCCGAACTGTTTTTCGATACTCGCACGGATTCTACCTTTTCATGGTACTGTCCCGGATTCTTCCATTTTCCGGTACTGACCCCGATTCTAGCATTTTGAGGAACTGGTCCGAAAAGTTTTTCGATACTCGCACGGATTCTACCTTTTCCCGGTACTGTCCCGGATTCTTCCATTTTCCGGTACTGACACCGATTCTAATATTTTCAGGAACTGGTCCGAACAGTTTTTCGATACTCGCACGGATTTTACCTTTTCCCGGTACTGTCCCGGATTCTTCCATTTTCCGGTATTGACACCGATTGTAGTATTTTCTGGAACTGGTCCGAAAGTTTTTCGATACGCGCACGGATTCTACCTTTTCCCGGTACTGTCCCGGATTCTTCCATTTTCCAGTACTGACACCGATTCTCCCCTTTTCAGGAGCTGGTCCGGACAGTTTTTTGGTACTCGCACGGATTCTATCTTTTCCCGGTACTATCCCGGATTCTTTCATTTTCCGGTACTGACCCCGATTCTAGCATTTTGAGGAACTGGTCCGAACAGTTTTTCGATACTCGCACGGATTCTACCTTTTCATGGTACTGTCCCGGATTCTTCCATTTTCCAATACTGACCCCGATTCTAGCATTTTGAGGAACTGGTCCGAACAGTTTTTCGATACTCGCACGGATTCTACCTTTTCCCGGTACTGTCCCGGATTCTTCCATTTTCCGGTACTGACACCGATTCTAGCATTTTCATGAACTGGTCCGAATAGTTTTTCGATACGCGCACGGATTCTACCTTTTCCCGGTACTGTCCCGGATTCTTCCATTTTCCAGTACTGACACCGATTCTCTCCTTTTCAGGAGCTTGTCCGGACAGTTTTTCGGTACTCGCACGGATTCTATCTTTTCCCGGTGCTGTCCCGGATTCTTCCATTTTCCGGTACTGACACCGATTCTAGCATTTTCAGGAACTGGTCCGAACAGTTTTTCGATACTCGCACGGATTCTACCTTTTCCCGGTACTGTCCCTGATTCTTCCATTTTCCGGTATTGACACCGATTCTAGTATTTTCAGGAACTGGTCAGAACAGTTTTTCGATACGCGCACGGATTCTACCTTTTCCCGGTACTGTCCCGGATTCTTCCATTTTCCAGTACTGACACCGATTCTTCCCTTTTCAGGAGCTGGTCCGGACAGTTTTTTGGTACTCGCACGGATTCTATCTTTTCCCGGTACTATCCCGGATTCTTTCATTTTCCGGTACTGACCCCGATTCTAGCATTTTGAGGAACTGGTCCGAACAGTTTTTCGATACTCGCACGGATTCTACCTTTTCATGGTACTGTCCCGGATTCTTCCATTTTCCGGTACTGACCCCGATTGTAGCATTTTGAGGAACTGGTCCGAATAGTTTTTCGATACTCGCACGGATTCTACCTTTTCCCGGTACTGTCCGGGATTCTTCCATTTTCCGGTACTGACCCCGATTGTAGCATTTTAAGGAACTGGTCCGAACAGTTTTTCGATACACGCCCGGATTCTACCTTTTCCCGGTACTGTCCCGGATTCTTCCATTTTCCGGTACTGACCCCGATTCTAGCATTTTGAGGAACTGGTCCGAACTGGTTTTCGATACTCGCACGGATTCTACCTTTTCCCGGTACTGTCCGGGATTCTTCCATTTTCCGGTACTGACCCCGATTGTAGCATTTTGAGGAACTGGTTCGAACAGTTTTTCGATACGCGCCCGGATTCTACCTTTTCCCGGTACTGTCCCGGATTCTTCCATTTTCCGGTACTGACCCCGATTCTAGCATTTTGAGGAACTGGTCCGAACAGTTTTTCGATACACGCCCGGATTCTACCTTTTCATGGTACTGTCCCGGATTCTTCCATTTTCCGGTACTGACCCCGATTCTAGCATTTTGAGGAACTGGACCGAACAGTTTTTCGATACTCGCACGGATTCTACCTTTTCCCGGTACTGTCCGGGATTCTTCCATTTTCCGGTACTGACACCGATTCTAGCATTTTCATGAACTGGTCCGAATAGTTTTTCGATACGCGCACGGATTCTACCTTTTCCCGGTACTGTCCCGGATTCTTCCATTTTCCGGTATTGACACCGATTGTAGTATTTTCAGGAACTGGTCCGAACAGTTTTTCGATACGCGCACGGATTCTACCTTTTCCCGGTACTGTACCGGATTCTTCCATTTTCCAGTACTGACACCGATTCTCCCCTTTTCAGGAGCTGGTCCGGACAGTTTTTTGGTACTCGCACGGATTCTATCTTTTCCCGGTACTATCCCGGATTCTTTCATTTTCCGGTACTAACCCCGATTGTAGCATTTTGAGGAACTGGTCCGAACAGTTTTTCGATACTCGCACGGATTCTACCTTTTCCCGGTACTGTCCGGGATTCTTCCATTTTCCGGTACTGACCCCGATTCTAGCATTTTGAGGAACTGGTCCGAACAGTTTTTCGATACTCGCACGGATTCTACCTTTTCCCGGTACTGTCCCGGATTCTTCCATTTTCCGGTACTGACCCCGATTCTAGCATTTTGAGGAACTGGTCCGAACTGTTTTTCGATACTCGCACGGATTCTACCTTTTCATGGTACTGTCCCGGATTCTTCCATTTTCCGGTACTGACCCCGATTCTAGCATTTTGAGGAACTGGTCCGAAAAGTTTTTCGATACTCGCACGGATTCTACCTTTTCCCGGTACTGTCCCGGATTCTTCCATTTTCCGGTACTGACACCGATTCTAATATTTTCAGGAACTGGTCCGAACAGTTTTTCGATACTCGCACGGATTTTACCTTTTCCCGGTACTGTCCCGGATTCTTCCATTTTCCGGTATTGACACCGATTGTAGTATTTTCTGGAACT
This sequence comes from Vitis cinerea var. helleri x Vitis riparia, assembly GCA_946000715.1. Taxonomy (NCBI): domain Eukaryota; kingdom Viridiplantae; phylum Streptophyta; class Magnoliopsida; order Vitales; family Vitaceae; genus Vitis; species Vitis cinerea var. helleri x Vitis riparia. Next base: position 15,850,343 of record OX254027.1, on the reverse strand, counting down.
GGTCCGAAAGTTTTTCGATACGCGCACGGATTCTACCTTTTCCCGGTACTGTCCCGGATTCTTCCATTTTCCAGTACTGACACCGATTCTCCCCTTTTCAGGAGCTGGTCCGGACAGTTTTTTGGTACTCGCACGGATTCTATCTTTTCCCGGTACTATCCCGGATTCTTTCATTTTCCGGTACTGACCCCGATTCTAGCATTTTGAGGAACTGGTCCGAACAGTTTTTCGATACTCGCACGGATTCTACCTTTTCATGGTACTGTCCCGGATTCTTCCATTTTCCAATACTGACCCCGATTCTAGCATTTTGAGGAACTGGTCCGAACAGTTTTTCGATACTCGCACGGATTCTACCTTTTCCCGGTACTGTCCCGGATTCTTCCATTTTCCGGTACTGACACCGATTCTAGCAATTTCATGAACTGGTCCGAATAGTTTTTCGATACGCGCACGGATTCTACCTTTTCCCGGTACTGTCCCGGATTCTTCCATTTTCCAGTACTGACACCGATTCTCTCCTTTTCAGGAGCTTGTCCGGACAGTTTTTCGGTACTCGCACGGATTCTATCTTTTCCCGGTGCTGTCCCGGATTCTTCCATTTTCCGGTACTGACACCGATTCTAGCATTTTCAGGAACTGGTCCGAACAGTTTTTCGATACTCGCACGGATTCTACCTTTTCCCGGTACTGTCCCTGATTCTTCCATTTTCCGGTATTGACACCGATTCTAGTATTTTCAGGAACTGGTCAGAACAGTTTTTCGATACGCGCACGGATTCTACCTTTTCCCGGTACTGTCCCGGATTCTTCCATTTTCCAGTACTGACACCGATTCTTCCCTTTTCAGGAGCTGGTCCGGACAGTTTTTTGGTACTCGCACGGATTCTATCTTTTCCCGGTACTATCCCGGATTCTTTCATTTTCCGGTACTGACCCCGATTCTAGCATTTTGAGGAACTGGTCCGAACAGTTTTTCGATACACGCCCGGATTCTACCTTTTCCCGGTACTGTCCCGGATTCTTCCATTTTCCGGTACTGACCCCGATTCTAGCATTTTGAGGAACTGGTCCGAACTGGTTTTCGATACTCGCACGGATTCTACCTTTTCCCGGTACTGTCCCGGATTCTTCCATTTTCCGGTACTGACCCCGATTCTAGCATTTTGAGGAACTGGTCCGAACAGTTTTTCGATACTCGCACGGATTCTACCTTTTCCCGGTACTGTCCCTGATTCTTCCATTTTCCGGTATTGACACCGATTCTAGTATTTTCAGGAACTGGTCAGAACAGTTTTTCGATACGCGCACGGATTCTACCTTTTCCCGGTACTGTCCCGGATTCTTCCATTTTCCAGTACTGACACCGATTCTTCCCTTTTCAGGAGCTGGTCCGGACAGTTTTTTGGTACTCGCACGGATTCTATCTTTTCCCGGTACTATCCCGGATTCTTTCATTTTCCGGTACTGACCCCGATTCTAGCATTTTGAGGAACTCGTCCGAACAGTTTTTCGATACTCGCACGGATTCTACCTTTTCATGGTACTGTCCCGGATTCTTCCATTTTCCGGTACTGACCCCGATTGTAGCATTTTGAGGAACTGGTCCGAACAGTTTTTCGATACTCGCACGGATTCTACCTTTTCCCGGTACTGTCCGGGATTCTTCCATTTTCCGGTACTGACCCCGATTGTAGCATTTTAAGGAACTGGTCCGAACAGTTTTTCGATACACGCCCGGATTCTACCTTTTCCCGGTACTGTCCCGGATTCTTCCATTTTCCGGTACTGACCCCGATTCTAGCATTTTGAGGAACTGGTCCGAACAGTTTTTCGATACTCGCACGGATTCTACCTTTTCCCGGTACTGTCCCGGATTCTTCCATTTTCCGGTACTGACCCCGATTCTAGCATTTTGAGGAACTGGTCCGAACTGTTTTTCGATACTCGCACGGATTCGAGCTTTTCCCGGTACTGTCCCGGATTCTTCCATTTTCCGGTACTGACACCGATTCTAGCATTTTCAGGAACTGGTCCGAACAGTTTTTCGATACGCGCCCGGATTCTACTCTTTCCCGGTACTGTCCCGGATTCTTCCATTTTCCGGTACTGACCCCGATTCTAGCATTTTGAGGAACTGGTCCGAACAGTTTTTCGATACTCGCACGGATTCTATCTTTTCCCGGTGCTGTCCCGGATTCTTCCATTTTCCGGTACTGACACCGATTCTCTCCTTTTCAGGAGCTTGTCCGGACAGTTTTTCGGTACTCGCACGGATTCTATCTTTTCCCGGTGCTGTCCCGGATTCTTCCATTTTCCGGTACTGACACCGATTCTAGCATTTTCAGGAACTGGTCCGAACAGTTTTTCGATACTCGCACGGATTCTACCTTTTCCCGGTACTGTCCCTGATTCTTCCATTTTCCGGTATTGACACCGATTCTAGTATTTTCAGGAACTGGTCAGAACAGTTTTTCGATACGCGCACGGATTCTACCTTTTCCCGGTACTGTCCCGGATTCTTCCATTTTCCAGTACTGACACCGATTCTTCCCTTTTCAGGAGCTGGTCCGGACAGTTTTTTGGTACTCGCACGGATTCTATCTTTTCCCGGTACTATCCCGGATTCTTTCATTTTTCGGTACTGACCCCGATTCTAGCATTGTGAGGAACTGGTCCGAACAGTTTTTCGATACACGCCCGGATTCTACCTTTTCCCGGTACTGTCCCGGATTCTTCCATTTTCCGGTACTGACCCCGATTCTAGCATTTTGAGGAACTGGTCCGAACTGGTTTTCGATACTCGCACGGATTCTACCTTTTCCCGGTACTGTCCCGGATTCTTCCATTTTCCGGTACTGACCCCGATTCTAGCATTTTGAGGAACTGGTCCGAACAGTTTTTCGATACTCGCACGGATTCTACCTTTTCCCGGTACTGTCCCTGATTCTTCCATTTTCCGGTATTGACACCGATTCTCTCCTTTTCAGGAGCTTGTCCGGACAGTTTTTCGGTACTCGCACGGATTCTATCTTTTCCCGGTGCTGTCCCGGATTCTTCCATTTTCCGGTACTGACACCGATTCTAGCATTTTCAGGAACTGGTCCGAACAGTTTTTCGATACTCGCACGGATTCTACCTTTTCCCGGTACTGTCCCTGATTCTTCCATTTTCCGGTATTGACACCGATTCTAGCAATTTCATGAACTGGTCCGAATAGTTTTTCGATACGCGCACGGATTCTACCTTTTCCCGGTACTGTCCCGGATTCTTCCATTTTCCAGTACTGACACCGATTCTCTCCTTTTCAGGAGCTTGTCCGGACAGTTTTTCGGTACTCGCACGGATTCTATCTTTTCCCGGTGCTGTCCCGGATTCTTCCATTTTCCGGTACTGACACCGATTCTAGCATTTTCAGGAACTGGTCCGAACAGTTTTTCGATACTCGCACGGATTCTACCTTTTCCCGGTACTGTCCCTGATTCTTCCATTTTCCGGTATTGACACCGATTCTAGTATTTTCAGGAACTGGTCAGAACAGTTTTTCGATACGCGCACGGATTCTACCTTTTCCCGGTACTGTCCCGGATTCTTCCATTTTCCAGTACTGACACCGATTCTTCCCTTTTCAGGAGCTGGTCCGGACAGTTTTTTGGTACTCGCACGGATTCTATCTTTTCCCGGTACTATCCCGGATTCTTTCATTTTCCGGTACTGACCCCGATTCTAGCATTTTGAGGAACTGGTCCGAACAGTTTTTCGATACACGCCCGGATTCTACCTTTTCCCGGTACTGTCCCGGATTCTTCCATTTTCCGGTACTGACCCCGATTCTAGCATTTTGAGGAACTGGTCCGAACTGGTTTTCGATACTCGCACGGATTCTACCTTTTCCCGGTACTGTCCCGGATTCTTCCATTTTCCGGTACTGACCCCGATTCTAGCATTTTGAGGAACTGGTCCGAACAGTTTTTCGATACTCGCACGGATTCTACCTTTTCCCGGTACTGTCCCTGATTCTTCCATTTTCCGGTATTGACACCGATTCTAGTATTTTCAGGAACTGGTCAGAACAGTTTTTCGATACGCGCACGGATTCTACCTTTTCCCGGTACTGTCCCGGATTCTTCCATTTTCCAGTACTGACACCGATTCTTCCCTTTTCAGGAGCTGGTCCGGACAGTTTTTTGGTACTCGCACGGATTCTATCTTTTCCCGGTACTATCCCGGATTCTTTCATTTTCCGGTACTGACCCCGATTCTAGCATTTTGAGGAACTCGTCCGAACAGTTTTTCGATACTCGCACGGATTCTACCTTTTCATGGTACTGTCCCGGATTCTTCCATTTTCCGGTACTGACCCCGATTGTAGCATTTTGAGGAACTGGTCCGAACAGTTTTTCGATACTCGCACGGATTCTACCTTTTCCCGGTACTGTCCGGGATTCTTCCATTTTCCGGTACTGACCCCGATTGTAGCATTTTAAGGAACTGGTCCGAACAGTTTTTCGATACACGCCCGGATTCTACCTTTTCCCGGTACTGTCCCGGATTCTTCCATTTTCCGGTACTGACCCCGATTCTAGCATTTTGAGGAACTGGTCCGAACAGTTTTTCGATACTCGCACGGATTCTACCTTTTCCCGGTACTGTCCCGGATTCTTCCATTTTCCGGTACTGACCCCGATTCTAGCATTTTGAGGAACTGGTCCGAACTGTTTTTCGATACTCGCACGGATTCGAGCTTTTCCCGGTACTGTCCCGGATTCTTCCATTTTCCGGTACTGACACCGATTCTAGCATTTTCAGGAACTGGTCCGAACAGTTTTTCGATACGCGCCCGGATTCTACTCTTTCCCGGTACTGTCCCGGATTCTTCCATTTTCCGGTACTGACCCCGATTCTAGCATTTTGAGGAACTGGTCCGAACAGTTTTTCGATACTCGCACGGATTCTACCTTTTCATGGTACTGTCCCGGATTCTTCCATTTTCCGGTACTGACCCCGATTCTAGCATTTTCAGGAACTGGTCCGAACAGTTTTTCGATACTCGCACGGATTCTACCTTTTCCCGGTACTGTCCCTGATTCTTCCATTTTCCGGTATTGACACCGATTCTAGTATTTTCAGGAACTGGTCAGAACAGTTTTTCGATACGCGCACGGATTCTACCTTTTCCCGGTACTGTCCCGGATTCTTCCATTTTCCAGTACTGACACCGATTCTTCCCTTTTCAGGAGCTGGTCCGGACAGTTTTTTGGTACTCGCACGGATTCTATCTTTTCCCGGTACTATCCCGGATTCTTTCATTTTCCGGTACTGACCCCGATTCTAGCATTTTGAGGAACTGGTCCGAACAGTTTTTCGATACACGCCCGGATTCTACCTTTTCCCGGTACTGTCCCGGATTCTTCCATTTTCCGGTACTGACCCCGATTCTAGCATTTTGAGGAACTGGTCCGAACTGGTTTTCGATACTCGCACGGATTCTACCTTTTCCCGGTACTGTCCCGGATTCTTCCATTTTCCGGTACTGACCCCGATTCTAGCATTTTGAGGAACTGGTCCGAACAGTTTTTCGATACTCGCACGGATTCTACCTTTTCCCGGTACTGTCCCTGATTCTTCCATTTTCCGGTATTGACACCGATTCTAGTATTTTCAGGAACTGGTCAGAACAGTTTTTCGATACGCGCACGGATTCTACCTTTTCCCGGTACTGTCCCGGATTCTTCCATTTTCCAGTACTGACACCGATTCTTCCCTTTTCAGGAGCTGGTCCGGACAGTTTTTTGGTACTCGCACGGATTCTATCTTTTCCCGGTACTATCCCGGATTCTTTCATTTTCCGGTACTGACCCCGATTCTAGCATTTTGAGGAACTCGTCCGAACAGTTTTTCGATACTCGCACGGATTCTACCTTTTCATGGTACTGTCCCGGATTCTTCCATTTTCCGGTACTGACCCCGATTGTAGCATTTTGAGGAACTGGTCCGAACAGTTTTTCGATACTCGCACGGATTCTACCTTTTCCCGGTACTGTCCGGGATTCTTCCATTTTCCGGTACTGACCCCGATTGTAGCATTTTAAGGAACTGGTCCGAACAGTTTTTCGATACACGCCCGGATTCTACCTTTTCCCGGTACTGTCCCGGATTCTTCCATTTTCCGGTACTGACCCCGATTCTAGCATTTTGAGGAACTGGTCCGAACAGTTTTTCGATACTCGCACGGATTCTACCTTTTCCCGGTACTGTCCCGGATTCTTCCATTTTCCGGTACTGACCCCGATTCTAGCATTTTGAGGAACTGGTCCGAACTGTTTTTCGATACTCGCACGGATTCGAGCTTTTCCCGGTACTGTCCCGGATTCTTCCATTTTCCGGTACTGACACCGATTCTAGCATTTTCAGGAACTGGTCCGAACAGTTTTTCGATACGCGCCCGGATTCTACTCTTTCCCGGTACTGTCCCGGATTCTTCCATTTTCCGGTACTGACCCCGATTCTAGCATTTTGAGGAACTGGTCCGAACAGTTTTTCGATACTCGCACGGATTCTACCTTTTCATGGTACTGTCCCGGATTCTTCCATTTTCCGGTACTGACCCCGATTCTAGCATTTTCAGGAACTGGTCCGAACAGTTTTTCGATACTCGCACGGATTCTACCTTTTCCCCGTACTGTCCCGGATTCTTCCATTTTCCGGTACTGACCCCGATTCTAGCATTTTGAGGAACTGGTCCGAACTGGTTTTCGATACTCGCACGGATTCTACCTTTTCCCGGTACTGTCCCGGATTCTTCCATTTTCCGGTACTGACCCCGATTCTAGCATTTTGAGGAACTGGTCCGAACAGTTTTTCGATACTCGCACGGATTCTACCTTTTCCCGCTACTGTCCCGGATTCTTCCATTTTCCGGTATTGACAACGATTCTAGCATTTTCAGGAACTGGTCCGAACAGTTTTTCGATACTCGCACGGATTTTACCTTTTCCCGGTACTGTCCCGGATTCTTCCATTTTCCGGTATTGACACCGATTGTAGTATTTTCTGGAACTGGTCCGAACAGTTTTTCGATACGCGCACGGATTCTACCTTTTCCCGTTACTGTCCCGGATTCTTCCATTTTCCAGTACTGACACCGATTCTCCCCTTTTCAGGAGCTGGTCCGGACAGTTTTTTGGTACTCGCACGGATTCTATCTTTTCCCGGTACTATCCCGGATTCTTGCATTTTCCGGTACTGACCCCGATTCTAGCATTTTGAGGAACTGGTCCGAAAAGTTTTTCGATACTCGCACGGATTCTACCTTTTCCCGGTACTGTCCGGGATTCTTCCATTTTCCGGTACTGACCCCGATTGTAGCATTTTGAGGAACTGGTCCGAACAGTTTTTCGATACGCGCCCGGATTCTACCTTTTCCCGGTACTGTCCCGGATTCTTCCATTTTCCGGTACTGACCCCGATTCTAGCATTTTGAGGAACTGGTCCGAACAGTTTTTCGATACACGCCCGGATTCTACCTTTTCATGGTACTGTCCCGGATTCTTCCATTTTCCGGTACTGACCCCGATTCTAGCATTTTGAGGAACTGGACCGAACAGTTTTTCGATACTCGCACGGATTCTACCTTTTCCCGGTACTGTCCGGGATTCTTCCATTTTCCGGTACTGACACCGATTCTAGCATTTTCATGAACTGGTCCGAATAGTTTTTCGATACGCGCACGGATTCTACCTTTTCCCGGTACTGTCCCGGATTCTTCCATTTTCCGGTATTGACACCGATTGTAGTATTTTCAGGAACTGGTCCGAACAGTTTTTCGATACGCGCACGGATTCTACCTTTTCCCGGTACTGTCCCGGATTCTTCCATTTTCCAGTACTGACACCGATTCTCCCCTTTTCAGGAGCTGGTCCGGACAGTTTTTTGGTACTCGCACGGATTCTATCTTTTCCCGGTACTATCCCGGATTCTTTCATTTTCCGGTACTAACCCCGATTGTAGCATTTTGAGGAACTGGTCCGAACAGTTTTTCGATACTCGCACGGATTCTACCTTTTCCCGGTACTGTCCGGGATTCTTCCATTTTCCGGTACTGACCTCGATTGTAGCATTTTGAGGAACTGGTCCGAACAGTTTTTCGATACGCGCCCGGATTCTATCTTTTCCAGGTACTGTCCCGGATTCTTCCATTTTCCGGTACTGACCCCGATTCTAGCATTTTGAGGAACTGGTCCGAACAGTTTTTCGATACTCGCACGGATTCTACCTTTTAATGGTACTGTTCCGGATTCCTCCATTTTCCGGTACTGACCCCGATTCTAGCATTTTGAGGAACTGCTCCGAACAGTTTTTCGATACTCGCACGGATTCTACCTTTTCCCGGTACTGTCCCGGATTCTTCAATTTTCCGGTACTGACACCGATTCTAGCATTTTCAGGAACTGGTCCGAACAGTTTTTCGATACGCGCACGGATTCTACCTTTTCCCGGTACTGTCCCGGATTCTTCCATTTTCCAGTACTGACACCGATTCTCCCCTTTTCAGGAGCTGGTCCGGACAGTTTTTTGGTACTCGCACGGATTCTATCTTTTCCCGGTACTATCTCGGATTCCTTCATTTTCCGGTACTAACCCCGATTGTAGCATTTTGAGGAACTGGTCCGAACAGTTTTTCGATACTCGCACGGATTCTACCTTTTCCCGGCACTGTCCGGGATTCTTCCATTTTCCGGTACTGACCCCGATTGTAGCATTTTGAGGAACTGGTCCGAACAGTTTTTCGATACGCGCCCGGATTCTATCTTTTCCAGGTACTGTCCCGGATTCTTCCATTTTCCGGTACTGACCCCGATTCTAGCATTTTGAGGAACTGGTCCGAACAGTTTTTCGATACTCGCACGGATTCTACCTTTTCATGGTACTGTCCCGGATTCTTCCATTTTCCGGTACTGACCCCGATTCTAGCATTTTCAGGAACTGGTCCGAACAGTTTTTCGATACTCGCACGGATTATACCTTTTCCCGGTACTGTCCCGGATTCTTCCATTTTCCGGTACTGACCCCGATTCTAGCATTTTGAGGAACTGGTCCGAACAGTTTTTCGATACTCGCACGGATTCTACCTTTTCATGGTACTGTCCCGGATTCTTCCATTTTCCGGTACTGACCCCGATTCTAGCATTTTCAGGAACTGGTCCGAACAGTTTTTCGATACTCGCACGGATTATACCTTTTCCCGGTACTGTCCCGGATTCTTCCATTTTCCGGTACTGACCCCGATTCTAGCATTTAGATGAACTGGTCCGAACAGTTTTTCGATACTCGCACGGATTCTACCTTTTCCTGGTACTGTCCCGGATTCTTCCATTTTCCGGTACTGACCCCGATTCTAGCATTTTGAGGAACTGGTCCGAAAAGTTTTTCGATACTCGCACGGATTCTACCTTTTCCCGGTACTGTCCCGGATTCTTCCATTTTCCGGTACTGACACCGATTCTAATATTTTCAGGAACTGGTCCGAACAGTTTTTCGATACTCGCACGGATTTTACCTTTTCCCGGTACTGTCCCGGATTCTTCCATTTTCCGGTATTGACACCGATTGTAGTATTTTCTGGAACTGGTCCGAAAGTTTTTCGATACGCGCACGGATTCTACCTTTTCCCGGTACTGTCCCGGATTCTTCCATTTTCCGGTACTGACACCGATTCTCCCCTTTTCAGGAGCTGGTCCGGACAGTTTTTTGGTACTCGCACGGATTCTATCTTTTCCCGGTACTATCCCGGATTCTTTCATTTTCCGGTACTGACCCCGATTCTAGCATTTTGAGGAACTGGTCTGAACAGTTTTTCGATACTCGCACGGATTCTACCTTTTCATGGTACTGTCCCGGATTCTTCCATTTTCCAATACTGACCCCGATTCTAGCATTTTGAGGAACTGGTCCGAACAGTTTTTCGATACTCGCACGGATTCTACCTTTTCATGGTACTGTCCCGGATTCTTCCATTTTCCGGTACTGACCCCGATTGTAGCATTTTGAGGAACTGGTCCGAAAAGTTTTTCGATACGCGCCCGGATTCTACCTTTTCCCGGTACTGTCCCGGATTCTTCCATTTTCCGGTACTGACCCCGATTCTAGCATTTTGAGGAACTCGTCCGAACAGTTTTTCGATACTCGCACGGATTCTACCTTTTCCCGGTACTGTCCGGGATTCTTCCATTTTCCGGTACTGACACCGATTCTAGCATTTTCAGGAACTGGTCCGAACAGTTTTTCGATACTCACACGGATTCTACCTTTTCCCGGTACTGTCCCTGATTCTTCCATTTTCCGGTATTGACACCGATTCTAGTATTTTCAGGAACTGGTCAGAACAGTTTTTCGATACGCGCACGGATTCTACCTTTTCCCGGTACTGTCCCGGATTCTTCCATTTTCCAGTACTGACACCGATTCTTCCCTTTTCAGGAGCTGGTCCGGACAGTTTTTTGGTACTCGCACGGATTCTATCTTTTCCCGGTACTATCCCGGATTCTTTCATTTTCCGGTACTGACCCCGATTCTAGCATTTTGAGGAACTGGTCCGAACAGTTTTTCGATACTCGCACAGATTCTACCTTTTCATGGTACTGTCCCGGATTCTTCCATTTTCCGGTACTGACCCCGATTCTAGCATTTTGAGGAACTGGTCCGAACAGTTTTTCGATACTCGCACGGATTCTACCTTTTCATGGTACTATCCCGGATTCTTCCATTTTCCGGTACTGACCCCGATTCTAGCATTTTGAGGAACTGGTCCGAACAGTTTTTCGATACTCGCACGGATTCTACCTTTTCATGGTACTGTCCCGGATTCTTCCATTTTCCGGTACTGACCCCGATTCTAGCATTTTGAGGAACTGGTCCGAACAGTTTTTCGATACTCGCACGGATTCTACCTTTTCCCGGTACTGTCCCGGATTCTTCCATTTTCCAGTACTGACACCGATTCTTCCCTTTTCAGGAGCTGGTCCGGACAGTTTTTTGGTACTCGCACGGATTCTATCTTTTCCCGGTACTATCCCGGATTCTTTCATTTTCCGGTACTGACCCCGATTCTAGCATTTTGAGGAACTGGTCCGAACAGTTTTTCGATACTCGCACGGATTCTACCTTTTCATGGTACTGTCCCGGATTCTTCCATTTTCCGGTACTGACCCCGATTCTAGCATTTTGAGGAACTGGTCCGAACAGTTTTTCGATACTCGCACGGATTCTACCTTTTCATGGTACTGTCCCGGATTCTTCCATTTTCCGGTACTGACCCCGATTGTAGCATTTTGAGGAACTGGTCCGAACAGTTTTTCGATACTCGCACGGATTCTACCTTTTCCCGGTACTGTCCGGGATTCTTCCATTTTCCGGTACTGACCCCGATTGTAGCATTTTAAGGAACTGGTCCGAACAGTTTTTCGATACACGCCCGGATTCTACCTTTTCCCGGTACTGTCCCGGATTCTTCCATTTTCCGGTACTGACCCCGATTCTAGCATTTTGAGGAACTGGTCCGAACAGTTTTTCGATACTCGCACGGATTCTACCTTTTCCCGGTACTGTCCCGGATTCTTCCATTTTCCGGTACTGACACCGATTCTAATATTTTCAGGAACTGGTGCGAACAGTTTTTCGATACTCGCACGGATTCTACCTTTTCCCGGTACTGTCCCGGATTCTTCCATTTTCCGGTACTGACACCGATTCTAGCATTTTCAGGAACTGGTCCGAACAGTTTTTCGATACGCGCACGGATTCTACCTTTTCCTGGTACTGTCCCGGATTCTTCCATTTTCCGGTACTGACCCCGATTCTAGCATTTTCAGGAACTGGTCCGAACAGTTTTTCGATACGCGCATGGATTCTACCTTTTCCTGGTACTGTATCGGATTCTTCCATTTTCCGATACTGACCCCGATTCTAGCATTTTGAGGAACTCGTCCGAACAGTTTTTCGATACTCGCACGGATTCTACCTTTTCCCGGTACTGTCCCGGATTCTTCCATTTTCCGGTACTGACACCGATTCTAGCATTTTCATGAACTGGTCCGAATAGTTTTTCGATACGCGCACGGATTCTACCTTTTCCCGGTACTGTCCCGGATTCTTCCATTTTCCAGTACTGACACCGATTCTCTCCTTTTCAGGAGCTTGTCCGGACAGTTTTTCGGTACTCGCACGGATTCTATCTTTTCCCGGTACTGTCCCGGATTCTTCCATTTTCCGGTACTGACACCGATTCTAGCATTTTGAGGAACTGGTCCGAACAGTTTTTCGATACTCGCACGGATTCTACCTTTTCCCGGTACTGTCCCTGATTCTTCCATTTTCCGGTATTGACACCGATTCTAGTATTTTCAGGAACTGGTCAGAACAGTTTTTCGATACGCGCACGGATTCTACCTTTTCCCGGTACTGTCCCGGATTCTTCCATTTTCCGGTACTGACACCGATTCTAGCATTTTCAGGAACTGGTCCGAACAGTTTTTCGATACGCGCACGGATTCTACCTTTTCCCGGTACTGTCCCGGATTCTTCCATTTTCCGGTACTGACACCGATTCTAGCATTTTCAGGAACTGGTCCGAACAGTTTTTCGATACACGCCCGGATTCTACCTTTTCCCGGTACTGTCCCGGATTCTTCCATTTTCCGGTACTGACCCCGATTCTAGCATTTTGAGGAACTGGTCCGAACAGTTTTTCGATACTCGCACGGATTCTACCTTTTCCCGGTACTGTCCCGGATTCTTCCATTTTCCGGTACAGACACCGATTCTAATATTTTCAGGAACTGGTGCGAACAGTTTTTCGATACTCGCACGGATTCTACCTTTTCCCGGTACTGTCCCGGATTCTTCCATTTTCCGGTACTGACACCGATTCTAGCATTTTCAGGAACTGGTCCGAACAGTTTTTCGATACGCGCACGGATTCTACCTTTTCCTGGTACTGTCCCGGATTCTTCCATTTTCCGGTACTGACCCCGATTCTAGCATTTTCAGGAACTGGTCCGAACAGTTTTTCGATACGCGCATGGATTCTACCTTTTCCTGGTACTGTATCGGATTCTTCCATTTTCCGGTACTGACCCCGATTCTAGCATTTTGAGGAACTCGTCCGAACAGTTTTTCGATACTCGCACGGATTCTACCTTTTCCCGGTACTGTCCCGGATTCTTCCATTTTCCGGTACTGACACCGATTCTAGCATTTTCATGAACTGGTCCGAATAGTTTTTCGATACGCGCACGGATTCTACCTTTTCCCGGTACTGTCCCGGATTCTTCCATTTTCCAGTACTGACACCGATTCTCTCCTTTTCAGGAGCTTGTCCGGACAGTTTTTCGGTACTCGCACGGATTCTATCTTTTCCCGGTACTGTCCCGGATTCTTCCATTTTCCGGTACTGACACCGATTCTAGCATTTTGAGGAACTGGTCCGAACAGTTTTTCGATACTCGCACGGATTCTACCTTTTCCCGGTACTGTCCCTGATTCTTCCATTTTCCGGTATTGACACCGATTCTAGTATTTTCAGGAACTGGTCAGAACAGTTTTTCGATACGCGCACGGATTCTACCTTTTCCCGGTACTGTCCCGGATTCTTCCATTTTCCGGTACTGACACCGATTCTAGCATTTTCAGGAACTGGTCCGAACAGTTTTTCGATACGCGCACGGATTCTACCTTTTCCCGGTACTGTCCCGGATTCTTCCATTTTCCGGTACTGACACCGATTCTAGCATTTTCAGGAACTGGTCCGAATAGATTTTCGATACACGCACGGATTCTACCTTTTCCCGGTACTGTCCCGGATTCTTCCATTTTCCAGTACTGACACCGATTCTCTCCTTTTCAGGAGCTGGTCCGGACAGTTTTTCGGTACTCGCACGGATTCTACCTTTTCCCGGTACTTTCCGGGATTCTTCCATTTTCCGGTACTGACCCCGATTCTAGCATTTGGAGGTACTGGTCCGAACAGTTTTTCGATACTCGCACGGATTCTACCTTTTCATGGTACTGTCCCGAATTCTTCCATTTTCCGGTACTGACCCCGATTCTAGCATTTTGAGGAACTGGTCCGAACAGTTTTTCGATACACGCCCGGATTCTACCTTTTCCCGGTACTGTCCCGGATTCTTCCATTTTCCGGTACTGAGACCGATTCTAGCATTTTCAGGAACTGGTCCGAACAGTTTTTCGATACTCGCACGGATTCTACCTTTTCCCGGTACTGTCTGGGATTCTTCCATTTTCCGGTACTGACCCCGATTGTAGCATTTTAAGGAACTGGTCCGAACAGTTTTTCGATACACGTCCGGATTCTACCTTTTCCCGGTACTGTCCCGGATTCTTCCATTTTCCGGTACTGACCCCGATTCTAGCATTTTGAGGAACTGGTCCGAACAGTTTTTCGATACTCGCACGGATTCTACCTTTTCCCGGTACTGTCCCGGATTCTTCCATTTTCCGGTACTGACACCGATTCTAATATTTTCAGGAACTGGTGCGAACAGTTTTTCGATACTCGCACGGATTCTACCTTTTCCCGGTACTGTCCCGGATTCTTCCATTTTCCGGTACTGACACCGATTCTAGCATTTTCAGGAACTGGTCCGAACAGTTTTTCGATACGCGCACGGATTCTACCTTTTCCTGGTACTGTCCCGGATTCTTCCATTTTCCGGTACTGACCCCGATTCTAGCATTTTCAGGAACTGGTCCGAACAGTTTTTCGATACGCGCACGGATTCTACCTTTTCCTGGTACTGTCCCGGATTCTTCCATTTTCCGGTACTGACCCCGATTCTAGCATTTTGAGGAACTCGTCCGAACAGTTTTTCGATACTCGCACGGATTCTACCTTTTCCCGGTACTGTCCCGGATTCTTCCATTTTCCTGTACTGACACCGATTCTAGCATTTTCATGAACTGGTCCGAATAGTTTTTCGATACGCGCACGGATTCTACCTTTTCCCGGTACTGTCCCGGATTCTTCCATTTTCCAGTACTGACACCGATTCTCTCCTTTTCAGGAGCTTGTCCGGACAGTTTTTCGGTACTCGCACGGATTCTATCTTTTCCCGGTACTGTCCCGGATTCTTCCATTTTCCGGTACTGACACCGATTCTAGCATTTTGAGGAACTGGTCCGAACAGTTTTTCGATACTCGCACGGATTCTACCTTTTCCCGGTACTGTCCCTGATTCTTCCATTTTCCGGTATTGACACCGATTCTAGTATTTTCAGGAACTGGTCAGAACAGTTTTTCGATACGCGCACGGATTCTACCTTTTCCCGGTACTGTCCCGGATTCTTCCATTTTCCGGTACTGACACCGATTCTAGCATTTTCAGGAACTGGTCCGAACAGTTTTTCGATACGCGCACGGATTCTACCTTTTCCCGGTACTGTCCCGGATTCTTCCATTTTCCGGTACTGACACCGATTGTAGCATTTTCAGGAACTGGTCCGAATAGATTTTCGATACACGCACGGATTCTACCTTTTCCCGGTACTGTCCCGGATTCTTCCATTTTCCAGTACTGACACCGATTCTCTCCTTTTCAGGAGCTGGTCCGGACAGTTTTTCGGTACTCGCACGGATTCTACCTTTTCCCGGTACTTTCCGGGATTCTTCCATTTTCCGGTACTGACCCCGATTCTAGCATTTGGAGGTACTGGTCCGAACAGTTTTTCGATACTCGCACGGATTCTACCTTTTCATGGTACTGTCCCGGATTCTTCCATTTTCCGGTACTGACCCCGATTCTAGCATTTTGAGGAACTGGTCCGAACAGTTTTTCGATACACGCCCGGATTCTACCTTTTCCCGGTACTGTCCCGGATTCTTCCATTTTCCGGTACTGAGACCGATTCTAGCATTTTCAGGAACTGGTCCGAACAGTTTTTCGATACTCGCACGGATTCTACCTTTTCCCGGTACTGTCTGGGATTCTTCCATTTTCCGGTACTGACCCCGATTGTAGCATTTTAAGGAACTGGTCCGAACAGTTTTTCGATACACGTCCGGATTCTACCTTTTCCCGGTACTGTCCCGGATTCTTCCATTTTCCGGTACTGACCCCGATTCTAGCATTTTGAGGAACTGGTCCGAACAGTTTTTCGATACTCGCACGGATTCTACCTTTTCCCGGTACTGTCCCGGATTCTTCCATTTTCCGGTACTGACACCGATTCTAATATTTTCAGGAACTGGTGCGAACAGTTTTTCGATACTCGCACGGATTCTACCTTTTCCCGGTACTGTCCCGGATTCTTCCATTTTCCGGTACTGACACCGATTCTAGCATTTTCAGGAACTGGTCCGAACAGTTTTTCGATACGCGCACGGATTCTACCTTTTCCTGGTACTGTCCCGGATTCTTCCATTTTCCGGTACTGACCCCGATTCTAGCATTTTCAGGAACTGGTCCGAACAGTTTTTCGATACGCGCACGGATTCTACCTTTTCCTGGTACTGTCCCGGATTCTTCCATTTTCCGGTACTGACCCCGATTCTAGCATTTTGAGGAACTCGTCCGAACAGTTTTTCGATACTCGCACGGATTCTACCTTTTCCCGGTACTGTCCCGGATTCTTCCATTTTCCTGTACTGACACCGATTCTAGCATTTTCATGAACTGGTCCGAATAGTTTTTCGATACGCGCACGGATTCTACCTTTTCCCGGTACTGTCCCGGATTCTTCCATTTTCCAGTACTGACACCGATTCTCTCCTTTTCAGGAGCTTGTCCGGACAGTTTTTCGGTACTCGCACGAATTCTATCTTTTCCCGGTACTGTCCCGGATTCTTCCATTTTCCGGTACTGACACCGATTCTAGCATTTTCAGGAACTGGTCCGAACAGTTTTTCGATACTCGCACGGATTCTACCTTTTCCCGGTACTGTCCGGGATTCTTCCATTTTCCGGTACTGACCCCGATTGTAGCATTTTGAGGAACTGGTCCGAACAGTTTTTCGATACGCGCCCGGATTCTATCTTTTCCAGGTACTGTCCCGCATTCTTCCATTTTCCGGTACTGACCCCGATTCTAGCATTTTGAGGAACTGGTCCGAACAGTTTTTCGATACTCGCACGGATTCTACCTTTTCATGGTATTGTCCCGGATTCTTCCATTTTCCGGTACTGACCCCGATTCTAGCATTTTGAGGAACTGGTCCGAACAGTTTTTCGATACTCGCACGGATTCTACCTTTTCCCGGTACTGTCCCGGATTCTTCCATTTTCCGGTACTGACACCGATTCTAGCATTTTCAGGAACTGGTCGGAACAGTTTTTCGATACGCGCACGGATTCTACCTTTTCCCGGTACTGTCCCGGATTCTTCCATTTTCCGGTACTGACACCGATTCTAGTATTTTTAGGAACTGGTCCGAACAGTTTTTCGATTCGCGCCCGGATTCTACCTTTTCCCGGTACTGTCCCGGATTCTTCCATTTTCCGGTACAGACACCGATTCTAATATTTTCAGGAACTGGTGCGAACAGTTTTTCGATACTCGCACGGATTCTACCTTTTCCCGGTACTGTCCCGGATTCTTCCATTTTCCGGTACTGACACCGATTCTAGCATTTTCAGGAACTGGTCCGAACAGTTTTTCGATACGCGCACGGATTCTACCTTTTCCTGGTACTGTCCCGGATTCTTCCATTTTCCGGTACTGACCCCGATTCTAGCATTTTCAGGAACTGGTCCGAACAGTTTTTCGATACGCGCATGGATTCTACCTTTTCCTGGTACTGTATCGGATTCTTCCATTTTCCGGTACTGACCCCGATTCTAGCATTTTGAGGAACTCGTCCGAACAGTTTTTCGATACTCGCACGGATTCTACCTTTTCCCGGTACTGTCCCGGATTCTTCCATTTTCCGGTACTGACACCGATTCTAGCATTTTCATGAACTGGTCCGAATAGTTTTTCGATACGCGCACGGATTCTACCTTTTCCCGGTACTGTCCCGGATTCTTCCATTTTCCAGTACTGACACCGATTCTCTCCTTTTCAGGAGCTTGTCCGGACAGTTTTTCGGTACTCGCACGGATTCTATCTTTTCCCGGTACTGTCCCGGATTCTTCCATTTTCCGGTACTGACACCGATTCTAGCATTTTGAGGAACTGGTCCGAACAGTTTTTCGATACTCGCACGGATTCTACCTTTTCCCGGTACTGTCCCTGATTCTTCCATTTTCCGGTATTGACACCGATTCTAGTATTTTCAGGAACTGGTCAGAACAGTTTTTCGATACGCGCACGGATTCTACCTTTTCCCGGTACTGTCCCGGATTCTTCCATTTTCCGGTACTGACACCGATTCTAGCATTTTCAGGAACTGGTCCGAACAGTTTTTCGATACGCGCACGGATTCTACCTTTTCCCGGTACTGTCCCGGATTCTTCCATTTTCCGGTACTGACACCGATTCTAGCATTTTCAGGAACTGGTCCGAATAGATTTTCGATACACGCACGGATTCTACCTTTTCCCGGTACTGTCCCGGATTCTTCCATTTTCCAGTACTGACACCGATTCTCTCCTTTTCAGGAGCTGGTCCGGACAGTTTTTCGGTACTCGCACGGATTCTACCTTTTCCCGGTACTTTCCGGGATTCTTCCATTTTCCGGTACTGACCCCGATTCTAGCATTTGGAGGTACTGGTCCGAACAGTTTTTCGATACTCGCACGGATTCTACCTTTTCATGGTACTGTCCCGAATTCTTCCATTTTCCGGTACTGACCCCGATTCTAGCATTTTGAGGAACTGGTCCGAACAGTTTTTCGATACACGCCCGGATTCTACCTTTTCCCGGTACTGTCCCGGATTCTTCCATTTTCCGGTACTGAGACCGATTCTAGCATTTTCAGGAACTGGTCCGAACAGTTTTTCGATACTCGCACGGATTCTACCTTTTCCCGGTACTGTCTGGGATTCTTCCATTTTCCGGTACTGACCCCGATTGTAGCATTTTAAGGAACTGGTCCGAACAGTTTTTCGATACACGTCCGGATTCTACCTTTTCCCGGTACTGTCCCGGATTCTTCCATTTTCCGGTACTGACCCCGATTCTAGCATTTTGAGGAACTGGTCCGAACAGTTTTTCGATACTCGCACGGATTCTACCTTTTCCCGGTACTGTCCCGGATTCTTCCATTTTCCGGTACTGACACCGATTCTAATATTTTCAGGAACTGGTGCGAACAGTTTTTCGATACTCGCACGGATTCTACCTTTTCCCGGTACTGTCCCGGATTCTTCCATTTTCCGGTACTGACACCGATTCTAGCATTTTCAGGAACTGGTCCGAACAGTTTTTCGATACGCGCACGGATTCTACCTTTTCCTGGTACTGTCCCGGATTCTTCCATTTTCCGGTACTGACCCCGATTCTAGCATTTTCAGGAACTGGTCCGAACAGTTTTTCGATACGCGCACGGATTCTACCTTTTCCTGGTACTGTCCCGGATTCTTCCATTTTCCGGTACTGACCCCGATTCTAGCATTTTGAGGAACTCGTCCGAACAGTTTTTCGATACTCGCACGGATTCTACCTTTTCCCGGTACTGTCCCGGATTCTTCCATTTTCCTGTACTGACACCGATTCTAGCATTTTCATGAACTGGTCCGAATAGTTTTTCGATACGCGCACGGATTCTACCTTTTCCCGGTACTGTCCCGGATTCTTCCATTTTCCAGTACTGACACCGATTCTCTCCTTTTCAGGAGCTTGTCCGGACAGTTTTTCGGTACTCGCACGGATTCTATCTTTTCCCGGTACTGTCCCGGATTCTTCCATTTTCCGGTACTGACACCGATTCTAGCATTTTGAGGAACTGGTCCGAACAGTTTTTCGATACTCGCACGGATTCTACCTTTTCCCGGTACTGTCCCTGATTCTTCCATTTTCCGGTATTGACACCGATTCTAGTATTTTCAGGAACTGGTCAGAACAGTTTTTCGATACGCGCACGGATTCTACCTTTTCCCGGTACTGTCCCGGATTCTTCCATTTTCCGGTACTGACACCGATTCTAGCATTTTCAGGAACTGGTCCGAACAGTTTTTCGATACGCGCACGGATTCTACCTTTTCCCGGTACTGTCCCGGATTCTTCCATTTTCCGGTACTGACACCGATTGTAGCATTTTCAGGAACTGGTCCGAATAGATTTTCGATACACGCACGGATTCTACCTTTTCCCGGTACTGTCCCGGATTCTTCCATTTTCCAGTACTGACACCGATTCTCTCCTTTTCAGGAGCTGGTCCGGACAGTTTTTCGGTACTCGCACGGATTCTACCTTTTCCCGGTACTTTCCGGGATTCTTCCATTTTCCGGTACTGACCCCGATTCTAGCATTTGGAGGTACTGGTCCGAACAGTTTTTCGATACTCGCACGGATTCTACCTTTTCATGGTACTGTCCCGGATTCTTCCATTTTCCGGTACTGACCCCGATTCTAGCATTTTGAGGAACTGGTCCGAACAGTTTTTCGATACACGCCCGGATTCTACCTTTTCCCGGTACTGTCCCGGATTCTTCCATTTTCCGGTACTGAGACCGATTCTAGCATTTTCAGGAACTGGTCCGAACAGTTTTTCGATACTCGCACGGATTCTACCTTTTCCCGGTACTGTCTGGGATTCTTCCATTTTCCGGTACTGACCCCGATTGTAGCATTTTAAGGAACTGGTCCGAACAGTTTTTCGATACACGTCCGGATTCTACCTTTTCCCGGTACTGTCCCGGATTCTTCCATTTTCCGGTACTGACCCCGATTCTAGCATTTTGAGGAACTGGTCCGAACAGTTTTTCGATACTCGCACGGATTCTACCTTTTCCCGGTACTGTCCCGGATTCTTCCATTTTCCGGTACTGACACCGATTCTAATATTTTCAGGAACTGGTGCGAACAGTTTTTCGATACTCGCACGGATTCTACCTTTTCCCGGTACTGTCCCGGATTCTTCCATTTTCCGGTACTGACACCGATTCTAGCATTTTCAGGAACTGGTCCGAACAGTTTTTCGATACGCGCACGGATTCTACCTTTTCCTGGTACTGTCCCGGATTCTTCCATTTTCCGGTACTGACCCCGATTCTAGCATTTTCAGGAACTGGTCCGAACAGTTTTTCGATACGCGCACGGATTCTACCTTTTCCTGGTACTGTCCCGGATTCTTCCATTTTCCGGTACTGACCCCGATTCTAGCATTTTGAGGAACTCGTCCGAACAGTTTTTCGATACTCGCACGGATTCTACCTTTTCCCGGTACTGTCCCGGATTCTTCCATTTTCCTGTACTGACACCGATTCTAGCATTTTCATGAACTGGTCCGAATAGTTTTTCGATACGCGCACGGATTCTACCTTTTCCCGGTACTGTCCCGGATTCTTCCATTTTCCAGTACTGACACCGATTCTCTCCTTTTCAGGAGCTTGTCCGGACAGTTTTTCGGTACTCGCACGAATTCTATCTTTTCCCGGTACTGTCCCGGATTCTTCCATTTTCCGGTACTGACACCGATTCTAGCATTTTCAGGAACTGGTCCGAACAGTTTTTCGATACTCGCACGGATTCTACCTTTTCCCGGTACTGTCCGGGATTCTTCCATTTTCCGGTACTGACCCCGATTGTAGCATTTTGAGGAACTGGTCCGAACAGTTTTTCGATACGCGCCCGGATTCTATCTTTTCCAGGTACTGTCCCGCATTCTTCCATTTTCCGGTACTGACCCCGATTCTAGCATTTTGAGGAACTGGTCCGAACAGTTTTTCGATACTCGCACGGATTCTACCTTTTCATGGTATTGTCCCGGATTCTTCCATTTTCCGGTACTGACCCCGATTCTAGCATTTTGAGGAACTGGTCCGAACAGTTTTTCGATACTCGCACGGATTCTACCTTTTCCCGGTACTGTCCCGGATTCTTCCATTTTCCGGTACTGACACCGATTCTAGCATTTTCAGGAACTGGTCGGAACAGTTTTTCGATACGCGCACGGATTCTACCTTTTCCCGGTACTGTCCCGGATTCTTCCATTTTCCGGTACTGACACCGATTCTAGTATTTTTAGGAACTGGTCCGAACAGTTTTTCGATTCGCGCCCGGATTCTACCTTTTCCCGGTACTGTCCCGGATTCTTCCATTTTCCGGTACTGACCCCGATTCTAGCATTTTGAGGAACTGGTCCGAACAGTTTTTCGATACTCGCACGGATTCTACCTTTTCATGGTACTATCCCGGATTCTTCCATTTTCCGGTACTGACCCCGATTCTAGCATTTTGAGGAACTGGTCCGAACAGTTTTTCGATACTCGCACGGATTCTACCTTTTCATGGTACTGTCCCGGATTCTTCCATTTTCCGGTACTGACCCCGATTCTAGCATTTTGAGGAACTGGTCCGAACAGTTTTTCGATACTCGCACGGATTCTACCTTTTCCCGGTACTGTCCCGGATTCTTCCATTTTCCAGTACTGACACCGATTCTTCCCTTTTCAGGAGCTGGTCCGGACAGTTTTTTGGTACTCGCACGGATTCTATCTTTTCCCGGTACTATCCCGGATTCTTTCATTTTCCGGTACTGACCCCGATTCTAGCATTTTGAGGAACTGGTCCGAACAGTTTTTCGATACTCGCACGGATTCTACCATTTAATGGTACTGTCCCGGATTCTTCCATTTTCCGGTACTGACCCCGATTCTAGCATTTTGAGGAACTGGTCCGAACAGTTTTTCGATACTCGCACGGATTCTACCTTTTCATGGTACTGTCCCGGATTCTTCCATTTTCCGGTACTGACCCCGATTGTAGCATTTTGAGGAACTGGTCCGAACAGTTTTTCGATACTCGCACGGATTCTACCTTTTCCCGGTACTGTCCGGGATTCTTCCATTTTCCGGTACTGACCCCGATTGTAGCATTTTAAGGAACTGGTCCGAACAGTTTTTCGATACACGCCCGGATTCTACCTTTTCCCGGTACTGTCCCGGATTCTTCCATTTTCCGGTACTGACCCCGATTCTAGCATTTTGAGGAACTGGTCCGAACAGTTTTTCGATACTCGCACGGATTCTACCTTTTCATGGTACTGTCCCGGATTCTTCCATTTTCCGGTACTGACCCCGATTGTAGCATTTTGAGGAACTGGTCCGAACAGTTTTTCGATACTCGCACGGATTCTACCTTTTCCCGGTACTGTCCGGGATTCTTCCATTTTCCGGTACTGACCCCGATTGTAGCATTTTAAGGAACTGGTCCGAACAGTTTTTCGATACACGCCCGGATTCTACCTTTTCCCGGTACTGTCCCGGATTCTTCCATTTTCCGGTACTGACCCCGATTCTAGCATTTTGAGGAACTGGTCCGAACAGTTTTTCGATACTCGCACGGATTCTACCTTTTCCCGGTACTGTCCCGGATTCTTCCATTTTCCGGTACTGACCCCGATTCTAGCATTTTCAGGAACTGGTCCGAATAGATTTTCGATACTCGCACGGATTCTACCTTTTCCCGGTACTGTCCCGGATTCTTCAATTTTCCGGTACTGACACCGATTCTAGCATTTTCAGGAACTGGTCCGAATAGTTTTTCGATACGCGCACGGATTCTACCTTTTCCCGGTACTGTCCCGGATTCTTCCATTTTCCGGTACTGACCCCGATTCTAGCATTTTGAGGAACTGGTCCGAACAGTTTTTCGATACTCGCACGGATTCTACCTTTTCCCGGTACTGTCCCGGATTCTTCCATTTTCCGGTACTGACACCGATTCTAGCATTTTCAGGAACTGGTCCGAACAGTTTTTGGATACGCGCACGGATTCTACCTTTTCCCGGTACTGTCCCGGATTCTTCCATTTTCCGGTACTGACACCGATTCTAGCATTTTCAGGAACTGGTCCGAATAGATTTTCGATACTCGCACGGATTCTACCTTTTCCCGGTACTGTCCCGGATTCTTCAATTTTCCGGTACTGACACCGATTCTAGCATTTTCAGGAACTGGTCCGAATAGTTTTTCGATACGCGCACGGATTCTACCTTTTCCCGGTACTGTCCCGGATTCTTCCATTTTCCAGTACTGACACAGATTCTCTCCTTTTCAGGAGCTGGTCCGGACAGTTTTTCGTTACTCGCACGGATTCTACCTTTTCCCGGTACTTTCTGGGATTCTTCCATTTTCCGGTACTGACCCCGATTCTAGCATTTGGAGGAACTGGTCCGAACAGTTTTTCGATACTCGCACGGATTCTACCTTTTCATGGTACTGTCCCGGATTCTTCCATTTTCCGGTACTGACACCGATTCTAGCATTTTCAGGAACTGGTCCGAATAGATTTTCGATACTCGCACGGATTCTACCTTTTCCCGGTACTGTCCCGGATTCTTCAATTTTCCGGTACTGACACCGATTCTAGCATTTTCAGGAACTGGTCCGAATAGTTTTTCGATACGCGCACGGATTCTACCTTTTCCCGGTACTGTCCCGGATTCTTCCATTTTCCGGTACTGACCCCGATTCTAGCATTTTGAGGAACTGGTCCGAACAGTTTTTCGATACTCGCACGGATTCTACCTTTTCCCGGTACTGTCCCGGATTCTTCCATTTTCCGGTACTGACACCGATTCTAGCATTTTCAGGAACTGGTCCGAACAGTTTTTGGATACGCGCACGGATTCTACCTTTTCCCGGTACTGTCCCGGATTCTTCCATTTTCCGGTACTGACACCGATTCTAGCATTTTCAGGAACTGGTCCGAATAGATTTTCGATACTCGCACGGATTCTACCTTTTCCCGGTACTGTCCCGGATTCTTCAATTTTCCGGTACTGACACCGATTCTAGCATTTTCAGGAACTGGTCCGAATAGTTTTTCGATACGCGCACGGATTCTACCTTTTCCCGGTACTGTCCCGGATTCTTCCATTTTCCAGTACTGACACTGATTCTCTCCTTTTCAGGAGCTGGTCCGGACAGTTTTTCGTTACTCGCACGGATTCTACCTTTTCCCGGTACTTTCTGGGATTCTTCCATTTTCCGGTACTGACCCCGATTCTAGCATTTGGAGGAACTGGTCCGAACAGTTTTTCGATACTCGCACGGATTCTACCTTTTCATGGTACTGTCCCGGATTCTTCCATTTTCCGGTACTGACCCCGATTCTAGCATTTTGAGGAACTGGTCCGAACAGTTTTTCGATACTCGCACGGATTCTACCTTTTCATGGTACTATCCCGGATTCTTCCATTTTCCGGTACTGACCCCGATTCTAGCATTTTGAGGAACTGGTCCGAACAGTTTTTCGATACTCGCACGGATTCTACCTTTTCCCGGTACTGTCCCGGATTCTTCCATTTTCCGGTACTGACACCGATTCTAGCATTTTCAGGAACTGGTCCGAACAGTTTTTGGATACGCGCACGGATTCTACCTTTTCCCGGTACTGTCCCGGATTCTTCCATTTTCCGGTACTGACACCGATTCTAGCATTTTCAGGAACTGGTCCGAATAGATTTTCGATACTCGCACGGATTCTACCTTTTCCCGGTACTGTCCCGGATTCTTCAATTTTCCGGTACTGACACCGATTCTAGCATTTTCAGGAACTGGTCCGAATAGTTTTTCGATACGCGCACGGATTCTACCTTTTCCCGGTACTGTCCCGGATTCTTCCATTTTCCAGTACTGACACTGATTCTCTCCTTTTCAGGAGCTGGTCCGGACAGTTTTTCGTTACTCGCACGGATTCTACCTTTTCCCGGTACTGTCCGGGATTCTTCCATTTTCCGGTACTGACCCCGATTGTAGCATTTTAAGGAACTGGTCCGAACAGTTTTTCGATACACGCCCGGATTCTACCTTTTCCCGGTACTGTCCCGGATTCTTCCATTTTCCGGTACTGACCCCGATTCTAGCATTTTGAGGAACTGGTCCGAACAGTTTTTCGATACTCGCACGGATTCTACCTTTTCCCGGTACTGTCCCGGATTCTTCCATTTTCCGGTACTGACCCCGATTCTAGCATTTTCAGGAACTGGTCCGAATAGATTTTCGATACTCGCACGGATTCTACCTTTTCCCGGTACTGTCCCGGATTCTTCAATTTTCCGGTACTGACACCGATTCTAGCATTTTCAGGAACTGGTCCGAATAGTTTTTCGATACGCGCACGGATTCTACCTTTTCCCGGTACTGTCCCGGATTCTTCCATTTTCCGGTACTGACCCCGATTCTAGCATTTTGAGGAACTGGTCCGAACAGTTTTTCGATACTCGCACGGATTCTACCTTTTCCCGGTACTGTCCCGGATTCTTCCATTTTCCGGTACTGACACCGATTCTAGCATTTTCAGGAACTGGTCCGAACAGTTTTTGGATACGCGCACGGATTCTACCTTTTCCCGGTACTGTCCCGGATTCTTCCATTTTCCGGTACTGACACCGATTCTAGCATTTTCAGGAACTGGTCCGAATAGATTTTCGATACTCGCACGGATTCTACCTTTTCCCGGTACTGTCCCGGATTCTTCAATTTTCCGGTACTGACACCGATTCTAGCATTTTCAGGAACTGGTCCGAATAGTTTTTCGATACGCGCACGGATTCTACCTTTTCCCGGTACTGTCCCGGATTCTTCCATTTTCCAGTACTGACACAGATTCTCTCCTTTTCAGGAGCTGGTCCGGACAGTTTTTCGTTACTCGCACGGATTCTACCTTTTCCCGGTACTTTCTGGGATTCTTCCATTTTCCGGTACTGACCCCGATTCTAGCATTTGGAGGAACTGGTCCGAACAGTTTTTCGATACTCGCACGGATTCTACCTTTTCATGGTACTGTCCCGGATTCTTCCATTTTCCGGTACTGACACCGATTCTAGCATTTTCAGGAACTGGTCCGAATAGATTTTCGATACTCGCACGGATTCTACCTTTTCCCGGTACTGTCCCGGATTCTTCAATTTTCCGGTACTGACACCGATTCTAGCATTTTCAGGAACTGGTCCGAATAGTTTTTCGATACGCGCACGGATTCTACCTTTTCCCGGTACTGTCCCGGATTCTTCCATTTTCCGGTACTGACCCCGATTCTAGCATTTTGAGGAACTGGTCCGAACAGTTTTTCGATACTCGCACGGATTCTACCTTTTCCCGGTACTGTCCCGGATTCTTCCATTTTCCGGTACTGACACCGATTCTAGCATTTTCAGGAACTGGTCCGAACAGTTTTTGGATACGCGCACGGATTCTACCTTTTCCCGGTACTGTCCCGGATTCTTCCATTTTCCGGTACTGACACCGATTCTAGCATTTTCAGGAACTGGTCCGAATAGATTTTCGATACTCGCACGGATTCTACCTTTTCCCGGTACTGTCCCGGATTCTTCAATTTTCCGGTACTGACACCGATTCTAGCATTTTCAGGAACTGGTCCGAATAGTTTTTCGATACGCGCACGGATTCTACCTTTTCCCGGTACTGTCCCGGATTCTTCCATTTTCCAGTACTGACACTGATTCTCTCCTTTTCAGGAGCTGGTCCGGACAGTTTTTCGTTACTCGCACGGATTCTACCTTTTCCCGGTACTTTCTGGGATTCTTCCATTTTCCGGTACTGACCCCGATTCTAGCATTTGGAGGAACTGGTCCGAACAGTTTTTCGATACTCGCACGGATTCTACCTTTTCATGGTACTGTCCCGGATTCTTCCATTTTCCGGTACTGACCCCGATTCTAGCATTTTGAGGAACTGGTCCGAACAGTTTTTCGATACTCGCACGGATTCTACCTTTTCATGGTACTATCCCGGATTCTTCCATTTTCCGGTACTGACCCCGATTCTAGCATTTTGAGGAACTGGTCCGAACAGTTTTTCGATACTCGCACGGATTCTACCTTTTCCCGGTACTGTCCCGGATTCTTCCATTTTCCGGTACTGACACCGATTCTAGCATTTTCAGGAACTGGTCCGAACAGTTTTTGGATACGCGCACGGATTCTACCTTTTCCCGGTACTGTCCCGGATTCTTCCATTTTCCGGTACTGACACCGATTCTAGCATTTTCAGGAACTGGTCCGAATAGATTTTCGATACTCGCACGGATTCTACCTTTTCCCGGTATTGTCCCGGATTCTTCAATTTTCCGGTACTGACACCGATTCTAGCATTTTCAGGAACTGGTCCGAATAGTTTTTCGATACGCGCACGGATTCTACCTTTTCCCGGTACTGTCCCGGATTCTTCCATTTTCCAGTACTGACACTGATTCTCTCCTTTTCAGGAGCTGGTCCGGACAGTTTTTCGTTACTCGCACGGATTCTACCTTTTCCCGGTACTTTCTGGGATTCTTCCATTTTCCGGTACTGACCCCGATTCTAGCATTTGGAGGAACTGGTCCGAACAGTTTTTCGATACTCGCACGGATTCTACCTTTTCATGGTACTGTCCCGGATTCTTCCATTTTCCGGTACTGACACCGATTCTAGCATTTTCAGGAACTGGTCCGAATAGATTTTCGATACTCGCACGGATTCTACCTTTTCCCGGTACTGTCCCGGATTCTTCAATTTTCCGGTACTGACACCGATTCTAGCATTTTCAGGAACTGGTCCGAATAGTTTTTCGATACGCGCACGGATTCTACCTTTTCCCGGTACTGTCCCGGATTCTTCCATTTTCCGGTACTGACCCCGATTCTAGCATTTTGAGGAACTGGTCCGAACAGTTTTTCGATACTCGCACGGATTCTACCTTTTCCCGGTACTGTCCCGGATTCTTCCATTTTCCGGTACTGACACCGATTCTAGCATTTTCAGGAACTGGTCCGAACAGTTTTTGGATACGCGCACGGATTCTACCTTTTCCCGGTACTGTCCCGGATTCTTCCATTTTCCGGTACTGACACCGATTCTAGCATTTTCAGGAACTGGTCCGAATAGATTTTCGATACTCGCACGGATTCTACCTTTTCCCGGTACTGTCCCGGATTCTTCAATTTTCCGGTACTGACACCGATTCTAGCATTTTCAGGAACTGGTCCGAATAGTTTTTCGATACGCGCACGGATTCTACCTTTTCCCGGTACTGTCCCGGATTCTTCCATTTTCCAGTACTGACACTGATTCTCTCCTTTTCAGGAGCTGGTCCGGACAGTTTTTCGTTACTCGCACGGATTCTACCTTTTCCCGGTACTTTCTGGGATTCTTCCATTTTCCGGTACTGACCCCGATTCTAGCATTTGGAGGAACTGGTCCGAACAGTTTTTCGATACTCGCACGGATTCTACCTTTTCATGGTACTGTCCCGGATTCTTCCATTTTCCGGTACTGACCCCGATTCTAGCATTTTGAGGAACTGGTCCGAACAGTTTTTCGATACTCGCACGGATTCTACCTTTTCATGGTACTATCCCGGATTCTTCCATTTTCCGGTACTGACCCCGATTCTAGCATTTTGAGGAACTGGTCCGAACAGTTTTTCGATACTCGCACGGATTCTACCTTTTCCCGGTACTGTCCCGGATTCTTCCATTTTCCGGTACTGACACCGATTCTAGCATTTTCAGGAACTGGTCCGAACAGTTTTTGGATACGCGCACGGATTCTACCTTTTCCCGGTACTGTCCCGGATTCTTCCATTTTCCGGTACTGACACCGATTCTAGCATTTTCAGGAACTGGTCCGAATAGATTTTCGATACTCGCACGGATTCTACCTTTTCCCGGTATTGTCCCGGATTCTTCAATTTTCCGGTACTGACACCGATTCTAGCATTTTCAGGAACTGGTCCGAATAGTTTTTCGATACGCGCACGGATTCTACCTTTTCCCGGTACTGTCCCGGATTCTTCCATTTTCCAGTACTGACACTGATTCTCTCCTTTTCAGGAGCTGGTCCGGACAGTTTTTCGTTACTCGCACGGATTCTACCTTTTCCCGGTACTTTCTGGGATTCTTCCATTTTCCGGTACTGACCCCGATTCTAGCATTTGGAGGAACTGGTCCGAACAGTTTTTCGATACTCGCACGGATTCTACCTTTTCATGGTACTGTCCCGGATTCTTCCATTTTCCGGTACTGACCCCGATTCTAGCATTTTGAGGAACTGGTCCGAACAGTTTTTCGATACTCGCACGGATTCTACCTTTTCATGGTACTATCCCGGATTCTTCCATTTTCCGGTACTGACCCCGATTCTAGCATTTTGAGGAACTGGTCCGAACAGTTTTTCGATACTCGCACGAATTCTACCTTTTCATGGTACTGTCCCGGATTCTTCCATTTTCCGGTACTGACCCCGATTCTAGCATTTTGAGGAACTGGTCCGAACAGTTTTTCGATACTCGCACGGATTCTACCTTTTCCCGGTACTGTCCCGGATTCTTCCATTTTCCGGTACTGACACCGATTCTAGCATTTTCAGGAACTGGTCGGAACAGTTTTTCGATACGCGCACGGATTCTACCTTTTCCCGGTACTGTCCCGGATTCTTCCATTTTCCGGTACTGACACCGATTCTAGTATTTTTAGGAACTGGTCCGAACAGTTTTTCGATTCGCGCCCGGATTCTACCTTTTCCCGGTACTGTCCCGGATTCTTCCATTTTCCGGTACTGACCCCGATTCTAGCATTTTGAGGAACTGGTCCGAACAGTTTTTCGATACTCGCACGGATTCTACCTTTTCATGGTACTATCCCGGATTCTTCCATTTTCCGGTACTGACCCCGATTCTAGCATTTTGAGGAACTGGTCCGAACAGTTTTTCGATACTCGCACGGATTCTACCTTTTCATGGTACTGTCCCGGATTCTTCCATTTTCCGGTACTGACCCCGATTCTAGCATTTTGAGGAACTGGTCCGAACAGTTTTTCGATACTCGCACGGATTCTACCTTTTCCCGGTACTGTCCCGGATTCTTCCATTTTCCAGTACTGACACCGATTCTTCCCTTTTCAGGAGCTGGTCCGGACAGTTTTTTGGTACTCGCACGGATTCTATCTTTTCCCGGTACTATCCCGGATTCTTTCATTTTCCGGTACTGACCCCGATTCTAGCATTTTGAGGAACTGGTCCGAACAGTTTTTCGATACTCGCACAGATTCTACCTTTTCATGGTACTGTCCCGGATTCTTCCATTTTCCGGTACTGACCCCGATTCTAGCATTTCGAGGAACTGGTCCGAACTGTTTTTCGATACTCGCACGGATTCTACCTTTTCATGGTACTGTCCCGGATTCTTCCATTTTCCGGTACTGACCCCGATTCTAGCATTTTGAGGAACTGGTCCGAACAGTTTTTCGATACTCGCACGGATTCTACCTTTTCATGGTACTATCCCGGATTCTTCCATTTTCCGGTACTGACCCCGATTCTAGCATTTTGAGGAACTGGTCCGAACAGTTTTTCGATACTCGCACGAATTCTACCTTTTCATGGTACTGTCCCGGATTCTTCCATTTTCCGGTACTGACCCCGATTCTAGCATTTTGAGGAACTGGTCCGAACAGTTTTTCGATACTCGCACGGATTCTACCTTTTCCCGGTACTGTCCCGGATTCTTCCATTTTCCGGTACTGACACCGATTCTAGCATTTTCAGGAACTGGTCGGAACAGTTTTTCGATACGCGCACGGATTCTACCTTTTCCCGGTACTGTCCCGGATTCTTCCATTTTCCGGTACTGACACCGATTCTAGTATTTTTAGGAACTGGTCCGAACAGTTTTTCGATTCGCGCCCGGATTCTACCTTTTCCCGGTACTGTCCCGGATTCTTCCATTTTCCGGTACTGACCCCGATTCTAGCATTTTGAGGAACTGGTCCGAACAGTTTTTCGATACTCGCACGGATTCTACCTTTTCATGGTACTATCCCGGATTCTTCCATTTTCCGGTACTGACCCCGATTCTAGCATTTTGAGGAACTGGTCCGAACAGTTTTTCGATACTCGCACGGATTCTACCTTTTCATGGTACTGTCCCGGATTCTTCCATTTTCCGGTACTGACCCCGATTCTAGCATTTTGAGGAACTGGTCCGAACAGTTTTTCGATACTCGCACGGATTCTACCTTTTCCCGGTACTGTCCCGGATTCTTCCATTTTCCAGTACTGACACCGATTCTTCCCTTTTCAGGAGCTGGTCCGGACAGTTTTTTGGTACTCGCACGGATTCTATCTTTTCCCGGTACTATCCCGGATTCTTTCATTTTCCGGTACTGACCCCGATTCTAGCATTTTGAGGAACTGGTCCGAACAGTTTTTCGATACTCGCACAGATTCTACCTTTTCATGGTACTGTCCCGGATTCTTCCATTTTCCGGTACTGACCCCGATTCTAGCATTTTGAGGAACTGGTCCGAACAGTTTTTCGATACTCGCACAGATTCTACCTTTTCATGGTACTGTCCCGGATTCTTCCATTTTCCGGTACTGACCCCGATTCTAGCATTTTGAGGAACTGGTCCGAACAGTTTTTCGATACTCGCACGGATTCTACCTTTTCATGGTACTATCCCGGATTCTTCCATTTTCCGGTACTGACCCCGATTCTAGCATTTTGAGGAACTGGTCCGAACAGTTTTTCGATACTCGCACGGATTCTACCTTTTCATGGTACTGTCCCGGATTCTTCCATTTTCCGGTACTGACCCCGATTCTAGCATTTTGAGGAACTGGTCCGAACAGTTTTTCGATACTCGCACGGATTCTACCTTTTCCCGGTACTGTCCCGGATTCTTCCATTTTCCGGTACTAACACCGATTCTAGCATTTTCAGGAACTGGTCGGAACAGTTTTTCGATACGCGCACGGATTCTACCTTTTCCCGGTACTGTCCCGGATTCTTCCATTTTCCGGTACTGACACCGATTCTAGTATTTTTAGGAACTGGTCCGAACAGTTTTTCGATTCGCGCCCGGATTCTACCTTTTCCCGGTACTGTCCCGGATTCTTCCATTTTCCGGTACTGACCCCGATTCTAGCATTTTGAGGAACTGGTCCGAACAGTTTTTCGATACTCGCACGGATTCTACCTTTTCATGGTACTATCCCGGATTCTTCCATTTTCCGGTACTGACCCCGATTCTAGCATTTTGAGGAACTGGTCCGAACAGTTTTTCGATACTCGCACGGATTCTACCTTTTCATGGTACTGTCCCGGATTCTTCCATTTTCCGGTACTGACCCCGATTCTAGCATTTTGAGGAACTTGTCCGAACAGTTTTTCGATACTCGCACGGATTCTACCTTTTCCCGGTACTGTCCCGGATTCTTCCATTTTCCAGTACTGACACCGATTCTTCCCTTTTCAGGAGCTGGTCCGGACAGTTTTTTGGTACTCGCACGGATTCTATCTTTTCCCGGTACTATCCCGGATTCTTTCATTTTCCGGTACTGACCCCGATTCTAGCATTTTGAGGAACTGGTCCGAACAGTTTTTCGATACTCGCACAGATTCTACCTTTTCATGGTACTGTCCCGGATTCTTCCATTTTCCGGTACTGACCCCGATTCTAGCATTTTGAGGAACTGGTCCGAACAGTTTTTCGATACTCGCACGGATTCTACCTTTTCCCGGTACTGTCCCGGATTCTTCCATTTTCCGGTACTGACACCGATTCTAGCATTTTCAGGAACTGGTCGGAACAGTTTTTCGATACGCGCACGGATTCTACCTTTTCCCGGTACTGTCCCGGATTCTTCCATTTTCCGGTACTGACACCGATTCTAGTATTTTTAGGAACTGGTCCGAACAGTTTTTCGATTCGCGCCCGGATTCTACCTTTTCCCGGTACTGTCCCGGATTCTTCCATTTTCCGGTACTGACCCCGATTCTAGCATTTTGAGGAACTGGTCCGAACAGTTTTTCGATACTCGCACGGATTCTACCTTTTCATGGTACTATCCCGGATTCTTCCATTTTCCGGTACTGACCCCGATTCTAGCATTTTGAGGAACTGGTCCGAACAGTTTTTCGATACTCGCACGGATTCTACCTTTTCATGGTACTGTCCCGGATTCTTCCATTTTCCGGTACTGACCCCGATTCTAGCATTTTGAGGAACTGGTCCGAACAGTTTTTCGATACTCGCACGGATTCTACCTTTTCCCGGTACTGTCCCGGATTCTTCCATTTTCCAGTACTGACACCGATTCTTCCCTTTTCAGGAGCTGGTCCGGACAGTTTTTTGGTACTCGCACGGATTCTATCTTTTCCCGGTACTATCCCGGATTCTTTCATTTTCCGGTACTGACCCCGATTCTAGCATTTTGAGGAACTGGTCCGAACAGTTTTTCGATACTCGCACAGATTCTACCTTTTCATGGTACTGTCCCGGATTCTTCCATTTTCCGGTACTGACCCCGATTCTAGCATTTTGAGGAACTGGTCCGAACAGTTTTTCGATACTCGCACGGATTCTACCTTTTCATGGTACTATCCCGGATTCTTCCATTTTCCGGTACTGACCCCGATTCTAGCATTTTGAGGAACTGGTCCGAACAGTTTTTCGATACTCGCACGGATTCTACCTTTTCATGGTACTGTCCCGGATTCTTCCATTTTCCGGTACTGACCCCGATTCTAGCATTTTGAGGAACTGGTCCGAACAGTTTTTCGATACTCGCACGGATTCTACCTTTTCCCGGTACTGTCCCGGATTCTTCCATTTTCCGGTACTAACACCGATTCTAGCATTTTCAGGAACTGGTCGGAACAGTTTTTCGATACGCGCACGGATTCTACCTTTTCCCGGTACTGTCCCGGATTCTTCCATTTTCCGGTACTGACACCGATTCTAGTATTTTTAGGAACTGGTCCGAACAGTTTTTCGATTCGCGCCCGGATTCTACCTTTTCCCGGTACTGTCCCGGATTCTTCC
Organism: Vitis cinerea var. helleri x Vitis riparia; assembly: GCA_946000715.1. Lineage (NCBI taxonomy): Eukaryota > Viridiplantae > Streptophyta > Magnoliopsida > Vitales > Vitaceae > Vitis > Vitis cinerea var. helleri x Vitis riparia. Next base: position 15,815,397 of record OX254027.1, on the reverse strand, counting down.
ATTTTCCGGTACTGACCCCGATTCTAGCATTTTGAGGAACTGGTCCGAACAGTTTTTCGATACTCGCACGGATTCTACCTTTTCATGGTACTATCCCGGATTCTTCCATTTTCCGGTACTGACCCCGATTCTAGCATTTTGAGGAACTGGTCCGAACAGTTTTTCGATACTCGCACGGATTCTACCTTTTCATGGTACTGTCCCGGATTCTTCCATTTTCCGGTACTGACCCCGATTCTAGCATTTTGAGGAACTGGTCCGAACAGTTTTTCGATACTCGCACGGATTCTACCTTTTCATGGTACTGTCCCGGATTCTTCCATTTTCCGGTACTGACCCCGATTGTAGCATTTTGAGGAACTGGTCCGAACAGTTTTTCGATACTCGCACGGATTCTACCTTTTCCCGGTACTGTCCGGGATTCTTCCATTTTCCGGTACTGACCCCGATTGTAGCATTTTAAGGAACTGGTCCGAACAGTTTTTCGATACACGCCCGGATTCTACCTTTTCCCGGTACTGTCCCGGATTCTTCCATTTTCCGGTACTGACCCCGATTCTAGCATTTTGAGGAACTGGTCCGAACAGTTTTTCGATACTCGCACGGATTCTACCTTTTCCCGGTACTGTCCCGGATTCTTCCATTTTCCGGTACTGACACCGATTCTAGCATTTTCAGGAACTGGTCCGAACAGTTTTTGGATACGCGCACGGATTCTACCTTTTCCCGGTACTGTCCCGGATTCTTCCATTTTCCGGTACTGACACCGATTCTAGCATTTTCAGGAACTGGTCCGAATAGATTTTCGATACTCGCACGGATTCTACCTTTTCCCGGTACTGTCCCGGATTCTTCAATTTTCCGGTACTGACACCGATTCTAGCATTTTCAGGAACTGGTCCGAATAGTTTTTCGATACGCGCACGGATTCTACCTTTTCCCGGTACTGTCCCGGATTCTTCCATTTTCCGGTACTGACCCCGATTCTAGCATTTTGAGGAACTGGTCCGAACAGTTTTTCGATACTCGCACGGATTCTACCTTTTCCCGGTACTGTCCCGGATTCTTCCATTTTCCGGTACTGACACCGATTCTAGCATTTTCAGGAACTGGTCCGAACAGTTTTTGGATACGCGCACGGATTCTACCTTTTCCCGGTACTGTCCCGGATTCTTCCATTTTCCGGTACTGACACCGATTCTAGCATTTTCAGGAACTGGTCCGAATAGATTTTCGATACTCGCACGGATTCTACCTTTTCCCGGTACTGTCCCGGATTCTTCAATTTTCCGGTACTGACACCGATTCTAGCATTTTCAGGAACTGGTCCGAATAGTTTTTCGATACGCGCACGGATTCTACCTTTTCCCGGTACTGTCCCGGATTCTTCCATTTTCCAGTACTGACACTGATTCTCTCCTTTTCAGGAGCTGGTCCGGACAGTTTTTCGTTACTCGCACGGATTCTACCTTTTCCCGGTACTTTCTGGGATTCTTCCATTTTCCGGTACTGACCCCGATTCTAGCATTTGGAGGAACTGGTCCGAACAGTTTTTCGATACTCGCACGGATTCTACCTTTTCATGGTACTGTCCCGGATTCTTCCATTTTCCGGTACTGACCCCGATTCTAGCATTTTGAGGAACTGGTCCGAACAGTTTTTCGATACTCGCACGGATTCTACCTTTTCATGGTACTATCCCGGATTCTTCCATTTTCCGGTACTGACCCCGATTCTAGCATTTTGAGGAACTGGTCCGAACAGTTTTTCGATACTCGCACGGATTCTACCTTTTCCCGGTACTGTCCCGGATTCTTCCATTTTCCGGTACTGACACCGATTCTAGCATTTTCAGGAACTGGTCCGAACAGTTTTTGGATACGCGCACGGATTCTACCTTTTCCCGGTACTGTCCCGGATTCTTCCATTTTCCGGTACTGACACCGATTCTAGCATTTTCAGGAACTGGTCCGAATAGATTTTCGATACTCGCACGGATTCTACCTTTTCCCGGTATTGTCCCGGATTCTTCAATTTTCCGGTACTGACACCGATTCTAGCATTTTCAGGAACTGGTCCGAATAGTTTTTCGATACGCGCACGGATTCTACCTTTTCCCGGTACTGTCCCGGATTCTTCCATTTTCCAGTACTGACACTGATTCTCTCCTTTTCAGGAGCTGGTCCGGACAGTTTTTCGTTACTCGCACGGATTCTACCTTTTCCCGGTACTTTCTGGGATTCTTCCATTTTCCGGTACTGACCCCGATTCTAGCATTTGGAGGAACTGGTCCGAACAGTTTTTCGATACTCGCACGGATTCTACCTTTTCATGGTACTGTCCCGGATTCTTCCATTTTCCGGTACTGACCCCGATTCTAGCATTTTGAGGAACTGGTCCGAACAGTTTTTCGATACTCGCACGGATTCTACCTTTTCATGGTACTATCCCGGATTCTTCCATTTTCCGGTACTGACCCCGATTCTAGCATTTTGAGGAACTGGTCCGAACAGTTTTTCGATACTCGCACGAATTCTACCTTTTCATGGTACTGTCCCGGATTCTTCCATTTTCCGGTACTGACCCCGATTCTAGCATTTTGAGGAACTGGTCCGAACAGTTTTTCGATACTCGCACGGATTCTACCTTTTCCCGGTACTGTCCCGGATTCTTCCATTTTCCGGTACTGACACCGATTCTAGCATTTTCAGGAACTGGTCGGAACAGTTTTTCGATACGCGCACGGATTCTACCTTTTCCCGGTACTGTCCCGGATTCTTCCATTTTCCGGTACTGACACCGATTCTAGTATTTTTAGGAACTGGTCCGAACAGTTTTTCGATTCGCGCCCGGATTCTACCTTTTCCCGGTACTGTCCCGGATTCTTCCATTTTCCGGTACTGACCCCGATTCTAGCATTTTGAGGAACTGGTCCGAACAGTTTTTCGATACTCGCACGGATTCTACCTTTTCATGGTACTATCCCGGATTCTTCCATTTTCCGGTACTGACCCCGATTCTAGCATTTTGAGGAACTGGTCCGAACAGTTTTTCGATACTCGCACGGATTCTACCTTTTCATGGTACTGTCCCGGATTCTTCCATTTTCCGGTACTGACCCCGATTCTAGCATTTTGAGGAACTGGTCCGAACAGTTTTTCGATACTCGCACGGATTCTACCTTTTCCCGGTACTGTCCCGGATTCTTCCATTTTCCAGTACTGACACCGATTCTTCCCTTTTCAGGAGCTGGTCCGGACAGTTTTTTGGTACTCGCACGGATTCTATCTTTTCCCGGTACTATCCCGGATTCTTTCATTTTCCGGTACTGACCCCGATTCTAGCATTTTGAGGAACTGGTCCGAACAGTTTTTCGATACTCGCACAGATTCTACCTTTTCATGGTACTGTCCCGGATTCTTCCATTTTCCGGTACTGACCCCGATTCTAGCATTTTGAGGAACTGGTCCGAACAGTTTTTCGATACTCGCACAGATTCTACCTTTTCATGGTACTGTCCCGGATTCTTCCATTTTCCGGTACTGACCCCGATTCTAGCATTTTGAGGAACTGGTCCGAACAGTTTTTCGATACTCGCACGGATTCTACCTTTTCATGGTACTATCCCGGATTCTTCCATTTTCCGGTACTGACCCCGATTCTAGCATTTTGAGGAACTGGTCCGAACAGTTTTTCGATACTCGCACGGATTCTACCTTTTCATGGTACTGTCCCGGATTCTTCCATTTTCCGGTACTGACCCCGATTCTAGCATTTTGAGGAACTGGTCCGAACAGTTTTTCGATACTCGCACGGATTCTACCTTTTCCCGGTACTGTCCCGGATTCTTCCATTTTCCGGTACTAACACCGATTCTAGCATTTTCAGGAACTGGTCGGAACAGTTTTTCGATACGCGCACGGATTCTACCTTTTCCCGGTACTGTCCCGGATTCTTCCATTTTCCGGTACTGACACCGATTCTAGTATTTTTAGGAACTGGTCCGAACAGTTTTTCGATTCGCGCCCGGATTCTACCTTTTCCCGGTACTGTCCCGGATTCTTCCATTTTCCGGTACTGACCCCGATTCTAGCATTTTGAGGAACTGGTCCGAACAGTTTTTCGATACTCGCACGGATTCTACCTTTTCATGGTACTATCCCGGATTCTTCCATTTTCCGGTACTGACCCCGATTCTAGCATTTTGAGGAACTGGTCCGAACAGTTTTTCGATACTCGCACGGATTCTACCTTTTCATGGTACTGTCCCGGATTCTTCCATTTTCCGGTACTGACCCCGATTCTAGCATTTTGAGGAACTTGTCCGAACAGTTTTTCGATACTCGCACGGATTCTACCTTTTCCCGGTACTGTCCCGGATTCTTCCATTTTCCAGTACTGACACCGATTCTTCCCTTTTCAGGAGCTGGTCCGGACAGTTTTTTGGTACTCGCACGGATTCTATCTTTTCCCGGTACTATCCCGGATTCTTTCATTTTCCGGTACTGACCCCGATTCTAGCATTTTGAGGAACTGGTCCGAACAGTTTTTCGATACTCGCACAGATTCTACCTTTTCATGGTACTGTCCCGGATTCTTCCATTTTCCGGTACTGACCCCGATTCTAGCATTTTGAGGAACTGGTCCGAACAGTTTTTCGATACTCGCACGGATTCTACCTTTTCCCGGTACTGTCCCGGATTCTTCCATTTTCCGGTACTGACACCGATTCTAGCATTTTCAGGAACTGGTCGGAACAGTTTTTCGATACGCGCACGGATTCTACCTTTTCCCGGTACTGTCCCGGATTCTTCCATTTTCCGGTACTGACACCGATTCTAGTATTTTTAGGAACTGGTCCGAACAGTTTTTCGATTCGCGCCCGGATTCTACCTTTTCCCGGTACTGTCCCGGATTCTTCCATTTTCCGGTACTGACCCCGATTCTAGCATTTTGAGGAACTGGTCCGAACAGTTTTTCGATACTCGCACGGATTCTACCTTTTCATGGTACTATCCCGGATTCTTCCATTTTCCGGTACTGACCCCGATTCTAGCATTTTGAGGAACTGGTCCGAACAGTTTTTCGATACTCGCACGGATTCTACCTTTTCATGGTACTGTCCCGGATTCTTCCATTTTCCGGTACTGACCCCGATTCTAGCATTTTGAGGAACTGGTCCGAACAGTTTTTCGATACTCGCACGGATTCTACCTTTTCCCGGTACTGTCCCGGATTCTTCCATTTTCCAGTACTGACACCGATTCTTCCCTTTTCAGGAGCTGGTCCGGACAGTTTTTTGGTACTCGCACGGATTCTATCTTTTCCCGGTACTATCCCGGATTCTTTCATTTTCCGGTACTGACCCCGATTCTAGCATTTTGAGGAACTGGTCCGAACAGTTTTTCGATACTCGCACAGATTCTACCTTTTCATGGTACTGTCCCGGATTCTTCCATTTTCCGGTACTGACCCCGATTCTAGCATTTTGAGGAACTGGTCCGAACAGTTTTTCGATACTCGCACGGATTCTACCTTTTCATGGTACTATCCCGGATTCTTCCATTTTCCGGTACTGACCCCGATTCTAGCATTTTGAGGAACTGGTCCGAACAGTTTTTCGATACTCGCACGGATTCTACCTTTTCATGGTACTGTCCCGGATTCTTCCATTTTCCGGTACTGACCCCGATTCTAGCATTTTGAGGAACTGGTCCGAACAGTTTTTCGATACTCGCACGGATTCTACCTTTTCCCGGTACTGTCCCGGATTCTTCCATTTTCCGGTACTAACACCGATTCTAGCATTTTCAGGAACTGGTCGGAACAGTTTTTCGATACGCGCACGGATTCTACCTTTTCCCGGTACTGTCCCGGATTCTTCCATTTTCCGGTACTGACACCGATTCTAGTATTTTTAGGAACTGGTCCGAACAGTTTTTCGATTCGCGCCCGGATTCTACCTTTTCCCGGTACTGTCCCGGATTCTTCCATTTTCCGGTACTGACCCCGATTCTAGCATTTTGAGGAACTGGTCCGAACAGTTTTTCGATACTCGCACGGATTCTACCTTTTCATGGTACTATCCCGGATTCTTCCATTTTCCGGTACTGACCCCGATTCTAGCATTTTGAGGAACTGGTCCGAACAGTTTTTCGATACTCGCACGGATTCTACCTTTTCATGGTACTGTCCCGGATTCTTCCATTTTCCGGTACTGACCCCGATTCTAGCATTTTGAGGAACTGGTCCGAACAGTTTTTCGATACTCGCACGGATTCTACCTTTTCATGGTACTGTCCCGGATTCTTCCATTTTCCGGTACTGACCCCGATTGTAGCATTTTGAGGAACTGGTCCGAACAGTTTTTCGATACTCGCACGGATTCTACCTTTTCCCGGTACTGTCCGGGATTCTTCCATTTTCCGGTACTGACCCCGATTGTAGCATTTTAAGGAACTGGTCCGAACAGTTTTTCGATACACGCCCGGATTCTACCTTTTCCCGGTACTGTCCCGGATTCTTCCATTTTCCGGTACTGACCCCGATTCTAGCATTTTGAGGAACTGGTCCGAACAGTTTTTCGATACTCGCACGGATTCTACGTTTTCCCGGTACTGTCCCGGATTCTTCCATTTTCCGGTACTGACACCGATTCTAGCATTTTCAGGAACTGGTCCGAACAGTTTTTGGATACGCGCACGGATTCTACCTTTTCCCGGTACTGTCCCGGATTCTTCCATTTTCCGGTACTGACACCGATTCTAGCATTTTCAGGAACTGGTCCGAATAGATTTTCGATACTCGCACGGATTCTACCTTTTCCCGGTACTGTCCCGGATTCTTCAATTTTCCGGTACTGACACCGATTCTAGCATTTTCAGGAACTGGTCCGAATAGTTTTTCGATACGCGCACGGATTCTACCTTTTCCCGGTACTGTCCCGGATTCTTCCATTTTCCGGTACTGACCCCGATTCTAGCATTTTGAGGAACTGGTCCGAACAGTTTTTCGATACTCGCACGGATTCTACCTTTTCCCGGTACTGTCCCGGATTCTTCCATTTTCCGGTACTGACACCGATTCTAGCATTTTCAGGAACTGGTCCGAACAGTTTTTGGATACGCGCACGGATTCTACCTTTTCCCGGTACTGTCCCGGATTCTTCCATTTTCCGGTACTGACACCGATTCTAGCATTTTCAGGAACTGGTCCGAATAGATTTTCGATACTCGCACGGATTCTACCTTTTCCCGGTACTGTCCCGGATTCTTCAATTTTCCGGTACTGACACCGATTCTAGCATTTTCAGGAACTGGTCCGAATAGTTTTTCGATACGCGCACGGATTCTACCTTTTCCCGGTACTGTCCCGGATTCTTCCATTTTCCGGTACTGACCCCGATTCTAGCATTTTGAGGAACTGGTCCGAACAGTTTTTCGATACTCGCACGGATTCTACCTTTTCCCGGTACTGTCCCGGATTCTTCCATTTTCCGGTACTGACACCGATTCTAGCATTTTCAGGAACTGGTCCGAATAGATTTTCGATACTCGCACGGATTCTACCTTTTCCCGGTACTGTCCCGGATTCTTCAATTTTCCGGTACTGACACCGATTCTAGCATTTTCAGGAACTGGTCCGAATAGATTTTCGATACGCGCACGGATTCTACCTTTTCCCGGTACTGTCCCGGATTCTTCCATTTTCCAGTACTGACACTGATTCTCTCCTTTTCAGGAGCTGGTCCGAACAGTTTTTCGATACTCGCACGGATTCTACCTTTTCCCGGTACTGTCCCGGATTCTTCCATTTTCCAGTACTGACACCGATTCTTCCCTTTTCAGGAGCTGGTCCGGACAGTTTTTTGGTACTCGCACGGATTCTATCTTTTCCCGGTACTATCCCGGATTCTTTCATTTTTCGGTACTGACCCCGATTCTAGCATTTTGAGGAACTGGTCCGAACAGTTTTTCGATACTCGCACGGATTCTACCTTTTCATGGTACTGTCCCGGATTCTTCCATTTTCCGGTACTGACCCCGATTCTAGCATTTTGAGGAACTGGTCCGAACAGTTTTTCGATACTCGCACGGATTCTACCTTTTCATGGTACTGTCCCGGATTCTTCCATTTTCCGGTACTGACCCCGATTGTAGCATTTTGAGGAACTGGTCCGAACAGTTTTTCGATACTCGCACGGATTCTACCTTTTCCCGGTACTGTCCCGGATTCTTCCATTTTCCGGTACTGACACCGATTCTAGCATTTTCAGGAACTGGTCCGAACAGTTTTTGGATACGCGCACGGATTCTACCTTTTCCCGGTACTGTCCCGGATTCTTCCATTTTCCGGTACTGACACCGATTCTAGCATTTTCAGGAACTGGTCCGAACAGTTTTTGGATACGCGCACGGATTCTACCTTTTCCCGGTACTGTCCCGGATTCTTCCATTTTCCGGTACTGACACCGATTCTAGCATTTTCAGGAACTGGTCCGAATAGATTTTCGATACTCGCACGGATTCTACCTTTTCCCGGTACTGTCCCGGATTCTTCAATTTTCCGGTACTGACACCGATTCTAGCATTTTCAGGAACTGGTCCGAATAGTTTTTCGATACGCGCACGGATTCTACCTTTTCCCGGTACTGTCCCGGATTCTTCCATTTTCCGGTACTGACCCCGATTCTAGCATTTTGAGGAACTGGTCCGAACAGTTTTTCGATACTCGCACGGATTCTACCTTTTCCCGGTACTGTCCCGGATTCTTCCATTTTCCGGTACTGACACCGATTCTAGCATTTTCAGGAACTGGTCCGAATAGATTTTCGATACTCGCACGGATTCTACCTTTTCCCGGTACTGTCCCGGATTCTTCAATTTTCCGGTACTGACACCGATTCTAGCATTTTCAGGAACTGGTCCGAATAGTTTTTCGATACGCGCACGGATTCTACCTTTTCCCGGTACTGTCCCGGATTCTTCCATTTTCCAGTACTGACACTGATTCTCTCCTTTTCAGGAGCTGGTCCGAACAGTTTTTCGATACTCGCACGGATTCTACCTTTTCCCGGTACTGTCCCGGATTCTTCCATTTTCCAGTACTGACACCGATTCTTCCCTTTTCAGGAGCTGGTCCGGACAGTTTTTTGGTACTCGCACGGATTCTATCTTTTCCCGGTACTATCCCGGATTCTTTCATTTTTCGGTACTGACCCCGATTCTAGCATTTTGAGGAACTGGTCCGAACAGTTTTTCGATACTCGCACGGATTCTACCTTTTCCCGGTACTATCCCGGATTCTTTCATTTTTCGGTACTGACCCCGATTCTAGCATTTTGAGGAACTGGTCCGAACAGTTTTTCGATACTCGCACGGATTCTACCTTTTCATGGTACTGTCCCGGATTCTTCCATTTTCCGGTACTGACCCCGATTCTAGCATTTTGAGGAACTGGTCCGAACAGTTTTTCGATACTCGCACGGATTCTACCTTTTCCCGGTACTGTCCCGGATTCTTCCATTTTCCGGTACTGACACCGATTCTAGCATTTTCAGGAACTGGTCCGAATAGATTTTCGATACTCGCACGGATTCTACCTTTTCCCGGTACTGTCCCGGATTCTTCAATTTTCCGGTACTGACACCGATTCTAGCATTTTCAGGAACTGGTCCGAATAGATTTTCGATACGCGCACGGATTCTACCTTTTCCCGGTACTGTCCCGGATTCTTCCATTTTCCAGTACTGACACTGATTCTCTCCTTTTCAGGAGCTGGTCCGAACAGTTTTTCGATACTCGCACGGATTCTACCTTTTCCCGGTACTGTCCCGGATTCTTCCATTTTCCAGTACTGACACCGATTCTTCCCTTTTCAGGAGCTGGTCCGGACAGTTTTTTGGTACTCGCACGGATTCTATCTTTTCCCGGTACTATCCCGGATTCTTTCATTTTTCGGTACTGACCCCGATTCTAGCATTTTGAGGAACTGGTCCGAACAGTTTTTCGATACTCGCACGGATTCTACCTTTTCATGGTACTGTCCCGGATTCTTCCATTTTCCGGTACTGACCCCGATTCTAGCATTTTGAGGAACTGGTCCGAACAGTTTTTCGATACTCGCACGGATTCTACCTTTTCATGGTACTGTCCCGGATTCTTCCATTTTCCGGTACTGACCCCGATTGTAGCATTTTGAGGAACTGGTCCGAACAGTTTTTCGATACTCGCACGGATTCTACCTTTTCCCGGTACTGTCCCGGATTCTTCCATTTTCCGGTACTGACACCGATTCTAGCATTTTCAGGAACTGGTCCGAACAGTTTTTGGATACGCGCACGGATTCTACCTTTTCCCGGTACTGTCCCGGATTCTTCCATTTTCCGGTACTGACACCGATTCTAGCATTTTCAGGAACTGGTCCGAACAGTTTTTGGATACGCGCACGGATTCTACCTTTTCCCGGTACTGTCCCGGATTCTTCCATTTTCCGGTACTGACACCGATTCTAGCATTTTCAGGAACTGGTCCGAATAGATTTTCGATACTCGCACGGATTCTACCTTTTCCCGGTACTGTCCCGGATTCTTCAATTTTCCGGTACTGACACCGATTCTAGCATTTTCAGGAACTGGTCCGAATAGTTTTTCGATACGCGCACGGATTCTACCTTTTCCCGGTACTGTCCCGGATTCTTCCATTTTCCGGTACTGACCCCGATTCTAGCATTTTGAGGAACTGGTCCGAACAGTTTTTCGATACTCGCACGGATTCTACCTTTTCCCGGTACTGTCCCGGATTCTTCCATTTTCCGGTACTGACACCGATTCTAGCATTTTCAGGAACTGGTCCGAATAGATTTTCGATACTCGCACGGATTCTACCTTTTCCCGGTACTGTCCCGGATTCTTCAATTTTCCGGTACTGACACCGATTCTAGCATTTTCAGGAACTGGTCCGAATAGTTTTTCGATACGCGCACGGATTCTACCTTTTCCCGGTACTGTCCCGGATTCTTCCATTTTCCAGTACTGACACTGATTCTCTCCTTTTCAGGAGCTGGTCCGAACAGTTTTTCGATACTCGCACGGATTCTACCTTTTCCCGGTACTGTCCCGGATTCTTCCATTTTCCAGTACTGACACCGATTCTTCCCTTTTCAGGAGCTGGTCCGGACAGTTTTTTGGTACTCGCACGGATTCTATCTTTTCCCGGTACTATCCCGGATTCTTTCATTTTTCGGTACTGACCCCGATTCTAGCATTTTGAGGAACTGGTCCGAACAGTTTTTCGATACTCGCACGGATTCTACCTTTTCCCGGTACTGTCCCGGATTCTTCCATTTTCCGGTACTGACACCGATTCTAGCATTTTCAGGAACTGGTCCGAACAGTTTTTGGATACGCGCACGGATTCTACCTTTTCCCGGTACTGTCCCGGATTCTTCCATTTTCCGGTACTGACACCGATTCTAGCATTTTCAGGAACTGGTCCGAATAGATTTTCGATACTCGCACGGATTCTACCTTTTCCCGGTACTGTCCCGGATTCTTCAATTTTCCGGTACTGACACCGATTCTAGCATTTTCAGGAACTGGTCCGAATAGTTTTTCGATACGCGCACGGATTCTACCTTTTCCCGGTACTGTCCCGGATTCTTCCATTTTCCGGTACTGACCCCGATTCTAGCATTTTGAGGAACTGGTCCGAACAGTTTTTCGATACTCGCACGGATTCTACCTTTTCCCGGTACTGTCCCGGATTCTTCCATTTTCCGGTACTGACACCGATTCTAGCATTTTCAGGAACTGGTCCGAACAGTTTTTGGATACGCGCACGGATTCTACCTTTTCCCGGTACTGTCCCGGATTCTTCCATTTTCCGGTACTGACACCGATTCTAGCATTTTCAGGAACTGGTCCGAATAGATTTTCGATACTCGCACGGATTCTACCTTTTCCCGGTACTGTCCCGGATTCTTCAATTTTCCGGTACTGACACCGATTCTAGCATTTTCAGGAACTGGTCCGAATAGTTTTTCGATACGCGCACGGATTCTACCTTTTCCCGGTACTGTCCCGGATTCTTCCATTTTCCGGTACTGACCCCGATTCTAGCATTTTGAGGAACTGGTCCGAACAGTTTTTCGATACTCGCACGGATTCTACCTTTTCCCGGTACTGTCCCGGATTCTTCCATTTTCCGGTACTGACACCGATTCTAGCATTTTCAGGAACTGGTCCGAATAGATTTTCGATACTCGCACGGATTCTACCTTTTCCCGGTACTGTCCCGGATTCTTCAATTTTCCGGTACTGACACCGATTCTAGCATTTTCAGGAACTGGTCCGAATAGATTTTCGATACGCGCACGGATTCTACCTTTTCCCGGTACTGTCCCGGATTCTTCCATTTTCCAGTACTGACACTGATTCTCTCCTTTTCAGGAGCTGGTCCGAACAGTTTTTCGATACTCGCACGGATTCTACCTTTTCCCGGTACTGTCCCGGATTCTTCCATTTTCCAGTACTGACACCGATTCTTCCCTTTTCAGGAGCTGGTCCGGACAGTTTTTTGGTACTCGCACGGATTCTATCTTTTCCCGGTACTATCCCGGATTCTTTCATTTTTCGGTACTGACCCCGATTCTAGCATTTTGAGGAACTGGTCCGAACAGTTTTTCGATACTCGCACGGATTCTACCTTTTCATGGTACTGTCCCGGATTCTTCCATTTTCCGGTACTGACCCCGATTCTAGCATTTTGAGGAACTGGTCCGAACAGTTTTTCGATACTCGCACGGATTCTACCTTTTCATGGTACTGTCCCGGATTCTTCCATTTTCCGGTACTGACCCCGATTGTAGCATTTTGAGGAACTGGTCCGAACAGTTTTTCGATACTCGCACGGATTCTACCTTTTCCCGGTACTGTCCCGGATTCTTCCATTTTCCGGTACTGACACCGATTCTAGCATTTTCAGGAACTGGTCCGAACAGTTTTTGGATACGCGCACGGATTCTACCTTTTCCCGGTACTGTCCCGGATTCTTCCATTTTCCGGTACTGACACCGATTCTAGCATTTTCAGGAACTGGTCCGAACAGTTTTTGGATACGCGCACGGATTCTACCTTTTCCCGGTACTGTCCCGGATTCTTCCATTTTCCGGTACTGACACCGATTCTAGCATTTTCAGGAACTGGTCCGAATAGATTTTCGATACTCGCACGGATTCTACCTTTTCCCGGTACTGTCCCGGATTCTTCAATTTTCCGGTACTGACACCGATTCTAGCATTTTCAGGAACTGGTCCGAATAGTTTTTCGATACGCGCACGGATTCTACCTTTTCCCGGTACTGTCCCGGATTCTTCCATTTTCCGGTACTGACCCCGATTCTAGCATTTTGAGGAACTGGTCCGAACAGTTTTTCGATACTCGCACGGATTCTACCTTTTCCCGGTACTGTCCCGGATTCTTCCATTTTCCGGTACTGACACCGATTCTAGCATTTTCAGGAACTGGTCCGAACAGTTTTTGGATACGCGCACGGATTCTACCTTTTCCCGGTACTGTCCCGGATTCTTCCATTTTCCGGTACTGACACCGATTCTAGCATTTTCAGGAACTGGTCCGAATAGATTTTCGATACTCGCACGGATTCTACCTTTTCCCGGTACTGTCCCGGATTCTTCAATTTTCCGGTACTGACACCGATTCTAGCATTTTCAGGAACTGATCCGAATAGTTTTTCGATACGCGCACGGATTCTACCTTTTCCCGGTACTGTCCCGGATTCTTCCATTTTCCAGTACTGACACTGATTCTCTCCTTTTCAGGAGCTGGTCCGGACAGTTTTTCGTTACTCGCACGGATTCTACCTTTTCCCGGTACTTTCTGGGATTCTTCCATTTTCCGGTACTGACCCCGATTCTAGCATTTGGAGGAACTGGTCCGAACAGTTTTTCGATACTCGCACGGATTCTACCTTTTCATGGTACTGTCCCGGATTCTTCCATTTTCCGGTACTGACCCCGATTCTAGCATTTTGAGGAACTGGTCCGAACAGTTTTTCGATACTCGCACGGATTCTACCTTTTCATGGTACTATCCCGGATTCTTCCATTTTCCGGTACTGACCCCGATTCTAGCATTTTGAGGAACTGGTCCGAACAGTTTTTCGATACTTGCACGGATTCTACCTTTTCATGGTACTGTCCCGGATTCTTCCATTTTCCGGTACTGACCCCGATTCTAGCATTTTGAGGAACTGGTCCGAACAGTTTTTCGATACTCGCACGGATTCTACCTTTTCCCGGTACTGTCCGGGATTCTTCCATTTTCCGGTACTGACCCCGATTGTAGCATTTTAAGGAACTGGTCCGAACAGTTTTTCGATACACGCCCGGATTCTACCTTTTCCCGGTACTGTCCCGGATTCTTCCATTTTCCGGTACTGACCCCGATTCTAGCATTTTGAGGAACTGGTCCGAACAGTTTTTCGATACTCGCACGGATTCTACCTTTTCCCGGTACTGTCCCGGATTCTTCCATTTTCCGGTACTGACACCGATTCTAGCATTTTCAGGAACTGGTCCGAACAGTTTTTGGATACGCGCACGGATTCTACCTTTTCCCGGTACTGTCCCGGATTCTTCCATTTTCCGGTACTGACACCGATTCTAGCATTTTCAGGAACTGGTCCGAATAGATTTTCGATACTCGCACGGATTCTACCTTTTCCCGGTACTGTCCCGGATTCTTCAATTTTCCGGTACTGACACCGATTCTAGCATTTTCAGGAACTGGTCCGAATAGTTTTTCGATACGCGCACGGATTCTACCTTTTCCCGGTACTGTCCCGGATTCTTCCATTTTCCAGTACTGACACTGATTCTCTCCTTTTCAGGAGCTGGTCCGAACAGTTTTTCGATACTCGCACGGATTCTACCTTTTCCCGGTACTGTCCCGGATTCTTCCATTTTCCAGTACTGACACCGATTCTTCCCTTTTCAGGAGCTGGTCCGGACAGTTTTTTGGTACTCGCACGGATTCTATCTTTTCCCGGTACTATCCCGGATTCTTTCATTTTTCGGTACTGACCCCGATTCTAGCATTTTGAGGAACTGGTCCGAACAGTTTTTCGATACTCGCACGGATTCTACCTTTTCATGGTACTGTCCCGGATTCTTCCATTTTCCGGTACTGACCCCGATTCTAGCATTTTGAGGAACTGGTCCGAACAGTTTTTCGATACTCGCACGGATTCTACCTTTTCATGGTACTGTCCCGGATTCTTCCATTTTCCGGTACTGACCCCGATTGTAGCATTTTGAGGAACTGGTCCGAACAGTTTTTCGATACTCGCACGGATTCTACCTTTTCCCGGTACTGTCCGGGATTCTTCCATTTTCCGGTACTGACCCGGATTGTAGCATTTTAAGGAACTGGTCCGAACAGTTTTTCGATACACGCCCGGATTCTACCTTTTCCCGGTACTGTCCCGGATTCTTCCATTTTCCGGTACTGACCCCGATTCTAGCATTTTGAGGAACTGGTCCGAACAGTTTTTCGATACTCGCACGGATTCTACCTTTTCCCGGTACTGTCCCGGATTCTTCCATTTTCCGGTACTGACACCGATTCTAGCATTTTCAGGAACTGGTCCGAACAGTTTTTGGATACGCGCACGGATTCTACCTTTTCCCGGTACTGTCCCGGATTCTTCCATTTTCCGGTACTGACACCGATTCTAGCATTTTCAGGAACTGGTCCGAATAGATTTTCGATACTCGCACGGATTCTACCTTTTCCCGGTACTGTCCCGGATTCTTCAATTTTCCGGTACTGACACCGATTCTAGCATTTTCAGGAACTGGTCCGAATAGTTTTTCGATACGCGCACGGATTCTACCTTTTCCCGGTACTGTCCCGGATTCTTCCATTTTCCAGTACTGACACTGATTCTCTCCTTTTCAGGAGCTGGTCCGGACAGTTTTTCGTTACTCGCACGGATTCTACCTTTTCCCGGTACTTTCTGGGATTCTTCCATTTTCCGGTACTGACCCCGATTCTAGCATTTGGAGGAACTGGTCCGAACAGTTTTTCGATACTCGCACGGATTCTACCTTTTCATGGTACTGTCCCGGATTCTTCCATTTTCCGGTACTGACCCCGATTCTAGCATTTTGAGGAACTGGTCCGAACAGTTTTTCGATACTCGCACGGATTCTACCTTTTCATGGTACTATCCCGGATTCTTCCATTTTCCGGTACTGACCCCGATTCTAGCATTTTGAGGAACTGGTCCGAACAGTTTTTCGATACTCGCACGGATTCTACCTTTTCATGGTACTGTCCCGGATTCTTCCATTTTCCGGTACTGACCCCGATTCTAGCATTTTGAGGAACTGGTCCGAACAGTTTTTCGATACTCGCACGGATTCTACCTTTTCATGGTACTGTCCCGGATTCTTCCATTTTCCGGTACTGACCCCGATTCTAGCATTTTGAGGAACTGGTCCGAACAGTTTTTCGATACTCGCACGGATTCTACCTTTTCCCGGTACTGTCCCGGATTCTTCCATTTTCCGGTACTGACACCGATTCTAGCATTTTCAGGAACTGGTCCGAACAGTTTTTCGATACGCGCACGGATTCTACCTTTTCCCGGTACTGTCCCGGATTCTTCCATTTTCCGGTACTGACACCGATTCTAGCATTTTCAGGAACTGGTCCGAATAGATTTTCGATACTCGCACGGATTCTACCTTTTCCCGGTACTGTCCCGGATTCTTCAATTTTCCGGTACTGACACCGATTCTAGCATTTTCAGGAACTGGTCCGAATAGTTTTTCGATACGCGCACGGATTCTACCTTTTCTCGGTACTGTCCCGGATTCTTCCATTTTCCAGTACTGACACCGATTCTCTCCTTTTCAGGAGCTGGTCCGGACAGTTTTTCGTTACTCGCACGGATTCTACCTTTTCCCGGTACTTTCTGGGATTCTTCCATTTTCCGGTACTGACCCCGATTCTAGCATTTGGAGGAACTGGTCCGAACAGTTTTTCGATACTCGCACGGATTCTACCTTTTCATGGTACTGTCCCGGATTCTTCCATTTTCCGGTACTGACCCCGATTCTAGCATTTTGAGGAACTGGTCCGAACAGTTTTTCGATACTCGCACGGATTCTACCTTTTCATGGTACTATCCCGGATTCTTCCATTTTCCGGTACTGACCCCGATTCTAGCATTTTGAGGAACTGGTCCGAACAGTTTTTCGATACTCGCACGGATTCTACCTTTTCATGGTACTGTCCCGGATTCTTCCATTTTCCGGTACTGACCCCGATTCTAGCATTTTGAGGAACTGGTCCGAACAGTTTTTCGATACTCGCACGGATTCTACCTTTTCATGGTACTGTCCCGGATTCTTCCATTTTCCGGTACTGACCCCGATTCTAGCATTTTGAGGAACTGGTCCGAACAGTTTTTCGATACACGCCCGGATTCTACCTTTTCCCGGTACTGTCCCGGATTCTTCCATTTTCCGGTACTGAGACCGATTCTAGCATTTTCAGGAACTGGTCCGAACAGTTTTTCGATACTCGCACGGATTTTACCTTTTCCCGGTACTGTCCCGGATTCTTCCATTTTCCGGTATTGACACCGATTCTAGCATTTTCAGGAACTGGTCCGAACAGTTTTTCGATACTCGCACGGATTCTACCTTTTCCCGGTACTGTCCCGGATTCTTCCATTTTCCGGTACTGACACCGATTCTAGCATTTTCAGGAACTGGTCCGAACAGTTTTTCGATACGCGCACGGATTCTACCTTTTCCCGGTACTGTCCCGGATTCTTCCATTTTCCGGTACTGACACCGATTCTAGCATTTTCAGGAACAGGTCCGAATAGATTTTCGATACTCGCACGGATTCTACCTTTTCCCGGTACTGTCCCGGATTCTTCAATTTTCCGGTACTGACACCGATTCTAGCATTTTCAGGAACTGGTCCGAATAGTTTTTCGATACGCGCACGGATTCTACCTTTTCCCGGTACTGTCCCGGATTCTTCCATTTTCCAGTACTGACACCGATTCTCTCCTTTTCAGGAGCTGGTCCGGACAGTTTTTCGGTACTCGCACGGATTCTACCTTTTCCCTGTACTTTCCGGGATTCTTCCATTTTCCGGTACTGACCCCGATTCTAGCATTTGGAGGAACTGGTCCGAACAGTTTTTCGATACTCGCACGGATTCTACCTTTTCATTGTACTGTCCCGGATTCTTCCATTTTCCGGTACTGACCCCGATTCTAGCATTTTGAGGAACTGGTCCGAACAGTTTTTCGATACACGCCCGGATTCTACCTTTTCCCGGTACTGTCCCGGATTCTTCCATTTTCCGGTACTGAGACCGATTCTAGCATTTTCAGGAACTGGTCCGAACAGTTTTTCGATACTCGCACGGATTTTACCTTTTCCCGGTACTGTCCCGGATTCTTCCATTTTCCGGTATTGACACCGATTCTAGCATTTTCAGGAACTGGTCCGAACAGTTTTTCGATACTCGCACGGATTTTACCTTTTCCCGGTACTGTCCCGGATTCTTCCATTTTCCGGTATTGACACCGATTCTAGTATTTTCAGGAACTGGTCCAAACAGTTTTTCGATACGCGCACGGATTCTACCTTTTCCCGGTACAGTCCCGAATTATTCCATTTTCCAGTACTGACACCGATTCTCTCCTTTTCAGGAGCTGGTCCGGACAGTTTTTCGGTACTCGCACGGATTCTATCTTTTCCCGGTACTGTCCCGGATTCTTCCATTTTCCGGTACTGACACCGATTCTAGCATTTTCAGGAACTGGTCCAAACAGTTTTTCGATACTCGCACGGATTCTACCTTTTCATGGTACTATCCCGGATTCTTCCATTTTCCGGTACTGACCCCGATTCTAGCATTTTGAGGAACTGGTCCGAACAGTTTTTCGATACTCGCACGGATTCTACCTTTTCATGGTACTGTCCCGGATTCTTCCATTTTCCGGTACTGACCCCGATTCTAGCATTTTGAGGAACTGGTCCGAACAGTTTTTCGATACTCGCACGGATTCTACCTTTTCCCGGTACTGCCCCGGATTCTTCCATTTTCCGGTACTGACACCGATTCTAGCATTTTCAGGAACTGGTCCGAACAGTTTTTCGATACTCGCACGGATTCTACCTTTTCATGGTACTGTCCCGGATTCTTCCATTTTCCGGTACTGACACCGATTCTAGCATTTTCAGGAACTGGTCCGAACAGTTTTTCGATACGCGCACGGATTCTACCTTTTCCCGGTACTGTCCCGGATTCTTCCATTTTCCGGTACTGACCCCGATTCTAGCATTTTGAGGAACTGGTCCGAACAGTTTTTCGATACACGCCCGGATTCTACCTTTTCCCGGTACTGTCCCGGATTCTTCCATTTTCCGGTACTGAGACCGATTCTAGCATTTTCAGGAACTGGTCCGAACAGTTTTTCGATACTCGCACGGATTTTACCTTTTCCCGGTACTGTCCCGGATTCTTCCATTTTCCGGTATTGACACCGATTCTAGCATTTTCAGGAACTGGTCCGAACAGTTTTTCGATACTCGCACGGATTTTACCTTTTCCCGGTACTGTCCCGGATTCTTCCATTTTCCGGTATTGACACCGATTCTAGTATTTTCAGGAACTGGTCCAAACAGTTTTTCGATACGCGCACGGATTCTACCTTTTCCCGGTACTGTCCCGAATTATTCCATTTTCCAGTACTGACACCGATTCTCTCCTTTTCAGGAGCTGGTCCGGACAGTTTTTCGGTACTCGCACGGATTCTATCTTTTCCCGGTACTGTCCCGGATTCTTCCATTTTCCGGTACTGACACCGATTCTAGCATTTTCAGGAACTGGTCCAAACAGTTTTTCGATACTCGCACGGATTCTACCTTTTCATGGTACTATCCCGGATTCTTCCATTTTCCGGTACTGACCCCGATTCTAGCATTTTGAGGAACTGGTCCGAACAGTTTTTCGATACTCGCACGGATTCTACCTTTTCATGGTACTGTCCCGGATTCTTCCATTTTCCGGTACTGACCCCGATTCTAGCATTTTGAGGAACTGGTCCGAACAGTTTTTCGATACTCGCACGGATTCTACCTTTTCCCGGTACTGTCCCGGATTCTTCCATTTTCCGGTACTGACCCCGATTCTAGCATTTTGAGGAACTGGTCCGAACAGTTTTTCGATACTCGCACGGATTCTACCTTTTCCCGGTACTGCCCCGGATTCTTCCATTTTCCGGTACTTACACCGATTCTAGCATTTTCAGGAACTGGTCCAAACAGTTTTTCGATACTCGCACGGATTCTACCTTTTCATGGTACTATCCCGGATTCTTCCATTTTCCGGTACTGACCCCGATTCTAGCATTTTGAGGAACTGGTCCGAACAGTTTTTCGATACTCGCACGGATTCTACCTTTTCATGGTACTGTCCCGGATTCTTCCATTTTCCGGTACTGACCCCGATTCTAGCATTTTGAGGAACTGGTCCGAACAGTTTTTCGATACTCGCACGGATTCTACCTTTTCCCGGTACTGCCCCGGATTCTTCCATTTTCCGGTACTGACACCGATTCTAGCATTTTCAGGAACTGGTCCGAACAGTTTTTCGATACTCGCACGGATTCTACCTTTTCATGGTACTGTCCCGGATTCTTCCATTTTCCGGTACTGACACCGATTCTAGCATTTTCAGGAACTGGTCCGAACAGTTTTTCGATACGCGCACGGATTCTACCTTTTCCCGGTACTGTCCCGGATTCTTCCATTTTCCGGTACTGACCCCGATTCTAGCATTTCGAGGAACTGGTCCGAACAGTTTTTCGATACTCGCACGGATTCTACCTTTTCCCGGTACTGTCCCGAATTCTTCCATTTTCCAGTACTGACACCGATTCTCTCCTTTTCAGGAGCTGGTCCGGACAGTTTTTCGGTACTCGCACGGATTCTATCTTTTCCCGGTACTGTCCCGGTTTCTTCCATTTTCCGGTACTGACACCGATTCTAGCATTTTCAGGAACTGGTCCAAACAGTTTTTCGATACTCGCACGGATTCTACCTTTTCCCGGTACTGTCCTAGATTCTTCCATTTTTCCGGTACTGACCCCGATTCAAGCATTTTGAGGAACTGGTCCAAACAGTTTTTCGATACTCGCACGGATTCTACCTTTTCATGGTACTGTCCCGGATTCTTCCATTTTCCGGTACTGACCCCGATTCTAGCATTTTGAGGAACTGGTCCGAACAGTTTTTCGATACTCGCACGGATTTTACCTTTTCCCGGTACTGTCCCGGATTCTTCCATTTTCCGGTACTGACCCCGATTCTAGCATTTTGAGGAACTGGTCCGAACAGTTTTTCGATACTCGCACGGATTCTACCTTTTCCCGGTACTGCCCCGGATTCTTCCATTTTCCGGTACTGACACCGATTCTAGCATTTTCAGGAACTGGTCCGAACAGTTTTTCGATACTCGCACGGATTCTACCTTTTCATGGTACTGTCCCGGATTCTTCCATTTTCCGGTACTGACACCGATTCTAGCATTTTCAGGAACTGGTCCGAACAGTTTTTCGATACGCGCACGGATTCTACCTTTTCCCGGTACTGTCCCGGATTCTTCCATTTTCCGGTACTGACCCCGATTCTAGCATTTCGAGGAACTGGTCCGAACAGTTTTTCGATACTCGCACGGATTCTACCTTTTCCCGGTACTGTCCCGAATTCTTCCATTTTCCAGTACTGACACCGATTCTCTCCTTTTCAGGAGCTGGTCCGGACAGTTTTTCGGTACTCGCACGGATTCTATCTTTTCCCGGTACTGTCCCGGTTTCTTCCATTTTCCGGTACTGACACCGATTCTAGCATTTTCAGGAACTGGTCCAAACAGTTTTTCGATACTCGCACGGATTCTACCTTTTCCCGGTACTGTCCTAGATTCTTCCATTTTCCGGTACTGACCCCGATTCTAGCATTTTGAGGAACTGGTCCGAACAGTTTTTCGATACTCGCACGGATTCTACCTTTTCATGGTACTGTCCCGGATTCTTCCATTTTCCGGTACTGACCCCGATTCTAGCATTTTGAGGAACTGGTCCGAACAGTTTTTCGATACTCGCACGGATTCTACCTTTTCCCGGTACTGTCCCGGATTCTTCAATTTTCCGATACTGACACCGATTCTAGCATTTTCAGGAACTGGTCCGAACAGTTTTTCGATACTCGCACGGATTCTACCTTTTCCCGGTACTGTCCCGGATTCTTCCATTTTCCGGTACTGACACCGATTCTAGCATTTTCAGGAACTGGTCCGAACAGTTTTTCGATACGCGCACGGATTCTACCTTTTCCCGGTACTGTCCCGGATTCTTCCATTTTCCGGTACTGACACCGATTCTAGCATTTTCAGGAACTGGTCCGAATAGATTTTCGATACTCGCACGGATTCTACCTTTTCCCGGTACTGTCCCGGATTCTTCAATTTTCCGGTACTGACACCGATTCTAGCATTTTCAGGAACTGGTCCGAATAGTTTTTCGATACGCGCACGGATTCTACCTTTTCCCGGTACTGTCCCGGATTCTTCCATTTTCCAGTACTGACACCGATTCTCTCCTTTTCAGGAGCTGGTCCGGACAGTTTTTCGGTACTCGCACGGATTCTACCTTTTCCCGGTACTTTCCGGGATTCTTCCATTTTCCGGTACTGACCCCGATTCTAGCATTTGGAGGAACTGGTCCGAACAGTTTTTCGATACTCGCACGGATTCTACCTTTTCCCGGTACTGTCCCGGATTCTTCCATTTTCCGGTACTGACACCGATTCTAGTATTTTCAGGAACTGGTCCGAACAGTTTTTCGATACACGCCCGGATTCTACCTTTTCCCGGTACTGTCCCAGATTCTTCCATTTTCCGGTACTGACCCCGATTCTAGCATTTTGAGGAACTGGTCCGAACAGTTTTTCGATACGCGCACGGATTCTACATTTTCCCGGTACTGTCCCGGATTCTTCCATTTTCCGGTACTGACACCGATTCTAGCATTTTCAGGAACTGGTCTGAATAGTTTTTCGATACACGCCCGGATTCTACCTTTTCCCGGTACTGTCCCGGATTCTTCCATTATCCGGTACTGACCCCGATTCTACCATTTTGAGGAACTGGTCCGAACAGTTTTTCGATACTCGCACGGATTCTACCTTTTCATGGTACTGTCCCGGATTCTTCCATTTTCCGGTACTGACCCCGATTCTAGCATTTTGAGGAACTGGTCCGAACTGTTTTTCGATACGCGCACGGATTCTACCTTTTCCCTGTACTGTCCCGGATTCTTCCATTTTCCGGTACTGACACCGATTCTAGCATTTTCAGGAACTGGTCCGAATAGTTTTTCGATACGCGCACGGATTCTACCTTTTCCCGGTACTGTCCCGGATTCTTCCATTTTCCGGTACTGACACCGATTCTCTCCTTTTCAGGAGCTGGTCCGGACAGTTTTTCGGTACTCGCACGGATTCTAACTTTTCCCGGTACTGTCCCGGATTCTTCCATTTTCCGGTACTGAGACCGATTCTAGCATTTTCAGGAACTAGTCCGAACAGTTTTTCGATACTCGCACGGATTCTACCTTTTCCCGGTACTGTCCCGGATTCTTCCATTTTCCGGTACTGACCCCGATTCTAGCATTTTCAGGAACTGGTCCGAACAGTTTTTCGATACTCGCACGGATTCTACCTTTTCCCGGTGTTGTCCCGGATTCTTCCATTTTCTGGTAGTGACACCGATTCTAGTATTTTCAGGAACTGGTCCGAACAGTTTTTCGATACTCGCACGGATTCTACCTTTTCCCGGAACTGTCCCGGATTCTTCCATTTTCCGGTACTGACACCGATTCTAGCATTTTCAGGAACTGGTCCGAACAGTTTTTCGATACGCGCACGGATTCTACACTTTCCCGGTACTGTCCCGGATTCTTCCATTTTCCGGTACTGAGACCGATTCTAGCATTTTCAGGAACTGGTCCGAACAGTTTTTCGATACTCGCACGGATTCTACCTTTTCCCGGTACTGTCCCGGATTCTTCCATTTTCCGGTACTGACACCGATTCTCTCCTTTTCAGGAGCTGGTCCGGACAGTTTTTCGGTACTCGCACAGATTCTAACTTTTCCCGGTACTGTCCCGGATTCTTCCATTTTCCGGTACTGAGACCGATTCTAGCATTTTCAGGAACTAGTCCGAACAGTTTTTCGATACTCGCACGGATTCTACCTTTTCCCAGTACTGTCCCGGATTCTTCCATTTTCCGGTACTGACCCCGATTCTAGCATTTTCAGGAACTGGTCCGAACAGTTTTTCGATACTCGCACGGATTCTACCTTTTCCCGGTATTGTCCCGGATTCTTCCATTTTCTGGTAGTGACACCGATTCTAGTATTTTCAGGAACTGGTCCGAACAGTTTTTCGATACTCGCACGGATTCTACCTTTTCCCGGTACTGTCCCGGATTCTTCCATTTTCCGGTACTGACACCGATTCTAGCATTTTCAGGAACTGGTCCGAACAGTTTTTCGATACGCGCACGGATTCTACACTTTCCCGGTACTGTCCCGGATTCTTCCATTTTCCGGTACTGAGACCGATTCTAGCATTTTCAGGAACTGGTCCGAACAGTTTTTCGATACTCGCACGGATTCTACCTTTTCCCGGTACTGTCCCGGATTCTTCCATTTTCCGGTACTGACACCGATTCTCTCCTTTTCAGGAGCTGGTCCGGACAGTTTTTCGGTACTCGCACGGATTCTAACTTTTCCCGGTACTGTCCCGGATTCTTCCATTTTCCGGTACTGAGACCGATTCTAGCATTTTCAGGAACTAGTCCGAACAGTTTTTCGATACTCGCACGGATTCTACCTTTTCCCGGTACTGTCCCGGATTCTTCCATTTTCCGGTACTGACCCCGATTCTAGCATTTTCAGGAACTGGTCCGAACAGTTTTTCGATACTCGCACGGATTCTACCTTTTCCCGGTATTGTCCCGGATTCTTCCATTTTCTGGTAGTGACACCGATTCTAGTATTTTCAGGAACTGGTCCGAACAGTTTTTCGATACTCGCACGGATTCTACCTTTTCCCGGTACTGTCCCGGATTCTTCCATTTTCCGGTACTGACACCGATTCTAGCATTTTCAGGAACTGGTCCGAACAGTTTTTCGATACGCGCACGGATTCTACACTTTCCCGGTACTGTCCCGGATTCTTCCATTTTCCGGTACTGAGACCGATTCTAGCATTTTCAGGAACTGGTCCGAACAGTTTTTCGATACTCGCACGGATTCTACCTTTTCCCGGTACTGTCCCGGATTCTTCCATTTTCCGGTACTGACACCGATTCTCTCCTTTTCAGGAGCTGGTCCGGACAGTTTTTCGGTACTCGCACGGATTCTAACTTTTCCCGGTACTGTCCCGGATTCTTCCATTTTCCGGTACTGAGACCGATTCTAGCATTTTCAGGAACTAGTCCGAACAGTTTTTCGATACTCGCACGGATTCTACCTTTTCCCGGTACTGTCCCGGATTCTTCCATTTTCCGGTACTGACCCCGATTCTAGCATTTTCAGGAACTGGTCCGAACAGTTTTTCGATACTCGCACGGATTCTACCTTTTCCCGGTATTGTCCCGGATTCTTCCATTTTCTGGTAGTGACACCGATTCTAGTATTTTCAGGAACTGGTCCGAACAGTTTTTCGATACTCGCACGGATTCTACCTTTTCCCGGTACTGTCCCGGATTCTTCCATTTTCCGGTACTGACACCGATTCTAGCATTTTCAGGAACTGGTCCGAACAGTTTTTCGATACGCGCACGGATTCTACACTTTCCCGGTACTGTCCCGGATTCTTCCATTTTCCGGTACTGAGACCGATTCTAGCATTTTCAGGAACTGGTCCGAACAGTTTTTCGATACTCGCACGGATTCTACCTTTTCCCGGTACTGTCCCGGATTCTTCCATTTTCCGGTACTGACACCGATTCTCTCCTTTTCAGGAGCTGGTCCGGACAGTTTTTCGGTACTCGCACAGATTCTAACTTTTCCCGGTACTGTCCCGGATTCTTCCATTTTCCGGTACTGAGACCGATTCTAGCATTTTCAGGAACTAGTCCGAACAGTTTTTCGATACTCGCACGGATTCTACCTTTTCCCAGTACTGTCCCGGATTCTTCCATTTTCCGGTACTGACCCCGATTCTAGCATTTTCAGGAACTGGTCCGAACAGTTTTTCGATACTCGCACGGATTCTACCTTTTCCCGGTATTGTCCCGGATTCTTCCATTTTCTGGTAGTGACACCGATTCTAGTATTTTCAGGAACTGGTCCGAACAGTTTTTCGATACTCGCACGGATTCTACCTTTTCCCGGTACTGTCCCGGATTCTTCCATTTTCCGGTACTGACACCGATTCTAGCATTTTCAGGAACTGGTCCGAACAGTTTTTCGATACGCGCACGGATTCTACACTTTCCCGGTACTGTCCCGGATTCTTCCATTTTCCGGTACTGAGACCGATTCTAGCATTTTCAGGAACTGGTCCGAACAGTTTTTCGATACTCGCACGGATTCTACCTTTTCCCGGTACTGTCCCGGATTCTTCCATTTTCCGGTACTGACACCGATTCTCTCCTTTTCAGGAGCTGGTCCGGACAGTTTTTCGGTACTCGCACGGATTCTAACTTTTCCCGGTACTGTCCCGGATTCTTCCATTTTCCGGTACTGAGACCGATTCTAGCATTTTCAGGAACTAGTCCGAACAGTTTTTCGATACTCGCACGGATTCTACCTTTTCCCGGTACTGTCCCGGATTCTTCCATTTTCCGGTACTGACCCCGATTCTAGCATTTTCAGGAACTGGTCCGAACAGTTTTTCGATACTCGCACGGATTCTACCTTTTCCCGGTATTGTCCCGGATTCTTCCATTTTCTGGTAGTGACACCGATTCTAGTATTTTCAGGAACTGGTCCGAACAGTTTTTCGATACTCGCACGGATTCTACCTTTTCCCGGTACTGTCCCGGATTCTTCCATTTTCCGGTACTGACACCGATTCTAGCATTTTCAGGAACTGGTCCGAACAGTTTTTCGATACGCGCACGGATTCTACACTTTCCCGGTACTGTCCCGGATTCTTCCATTTTCCGGTACTGAGACCGATTCTAGCATTTTCAGGAACTGGTCCGAACAGTTTTTCGATACTCGCACGGATTCTACCTTTTCCCGGTACTGTCCCGGATTCTTCCATTTTCCGGTACTGACACCGATTCTCTCCTTTTCAGGAGCTGGTCCGGACAGTTTTTCGGTACTCGCACGGATTCTAACTTTTCCCGGTACTGTCCCGGATTCTTCCATTTTCCGGTACTGAGACCGATTCTAGCATTTTCAGGAACTAGTCCGAACAGTTTTTCGATACTCGCACGGATTCTACCTTTTCCCGGTACTGTCCCGGATTCTTCCATTTTCCGGTACTGACCCCGATTCTAGCATTTTCAGGAACTGGTCCGAACAGTTTTTCGATACTCGCACGGATTCTACCTTTTCCCGGTATTGTCCCGGATTCTTCCATTTTCTGGTAGTGACACCGATTCTAGTATTTTCAGGAACTGGTCCGAACAGTTTTTCGATACTCGCACGGATTCTACCTTTTCCCGGTACTGTCCCGGATTCTTCCATTTTCCGGTACTGACACCGATTCTAGCATTTTCAGGAACTGGTCCGAACAGTTTTTCGATACGCGCACGGATTCTACACTTTCCCGGTACTGTCCCGGATTCTTCCATTTTCCGGTACTGAGACCGATTCTAGCATTTTCAGGAACTGGTCCGAACAGTTTTTCGATACTCGCACGGATTCTACCTTTTCCCGGTACTGTCCCGGATTCTTCCATTTTCCGGTACTGACACCGATTCTAGCATTTTCAGGAACTGGTCCGAACAGTTTTTCGATACGCGCACGGATTCTACCTTTTCCCGGTACTGTCCCGGATTCTTCCATTTTCCGGTACTGAGACCGATTCTAGCATTTTCAGGAACTGGTCCGAACAGTTTTTCGATACACGCCCGGATTCTACCTTTTCCCGGTACTGTCCCGGATTCTTCCATTTTTCGGTACTGACCCCGATTCTAGCATTTTCAGGAACTGGTCCGAACAGTTTTTCGATACTCGCACGGATTCTACCTTTTCCCGGTACTGTCCCGGATTCTTCCATTTTTCGGTACTGACACCGATTCTAGCATTTTAAGGAACTGGTCCGAACAGTTTTTCGATACGCGCACGGATTCTACCTTTTCCCGGTACTCTCCCGGATTCTTCCATTTTCCGGTACTGAGACCGATTCTAGCATTTTCAGGAACTGGTCCGAACAGTTTTTCGATACACGCCCGGATTCTACCTTTTCCCGGTACTGTCCCGGATTCTTCCATTTTCCGGTACTGACCTTATTCTAGCATTTTGAGGAACTGGTCCGAACAGTTTTTCGATACTCGCACGGATTCTACCTTTTCCTGGTACTGTCCTGGATTCTTCCATTTTCCGGTACTGACACCGATTCTAGCATTTTCAGGAACTGGTCCGAACAGTTTTTCGATACGCGCACGGATTCTACCTTTTCCCGGTACTGTCCCGGATTCTTCCATTTTCCGGTACTGAGACCGATTCTAGCATTTTCAGGAACTGGTCCGAACAGTTTTTCGATACACGCCCGGATTCTACCTTTTCCCGGTACTGTCCCGGATTCTTCCATTTTCCGGTACTGACCCCGATTCTAGCATTTTGAGGAACTGGTCCGAACAGTTTTTCGATACTCGCACGGATTCTACCTTTTCATGGTACTGTCCCGGATTCTTCCATTATCCGGTACTGACCCCGATTCTACCATTTTGAGGAACTGGTCCGAACAGTTTTTCGATACTCGCACGGATTCTACCTTTTCATGGTACTGTCCCGGATTCTTCCATTTTCCGGTACTGACCCCGATTCTAGCATTTTGAGGAACTGGTCCGAACTGTTTTTCGATACGCGCACGGATTCTACCTTTTCCCTGTACTGTCCCGGATTCTTCCATTTTCCGGTACTGACACCGATTCTAGCATTTTCAGGAACTGGTCCGAATAGTTTTTCGATACGCGCACGGATTCTACCTTTTCCCGGTACTGTCCCGGATTCTTCCATTTTCCGGTACTGACACCGATTCTCTCCTTTTCAGGAGCTGGTCCGGACAGTTTTTCGGTACTCGCACGGATTCTAACTTTTCCCGGTACTGTCCCGGATTCTTCCATTTTCCGGTACTGAGACCGATTCTAGCATTTTCAGGAACTAGTCCGAACAGTTTTTCGATACTCGCACGGATTCTACCTTTTCCCGGTACTGTCCCGGATTCTTCCATTTTCCGGTACTGACCCCGATTCTAGCATTTTCAGGAACTGGTCCGAACAGTTTTTCGATACTCGCACGGATTCTACCTTTTCCCGGTACTGTCCCGGATTCTTCCATTTTTCGGTACTGACACCGATTCTAGCATTTTAAGGAACTGGTCCGAACAGTTTTTCGATACGCGCACGGATTCTACCTTTTCCCGGTACTGTCCCGGATTCTTCCATTTTCCGGTACTGAGACCGATTCTAGCATTTTCAGGAACTGGTCCGAACAGTTTTTCGATACACGCCCGGATTCTACCTTTTCCCGGTACTGTCCCGGATTCTTCCATTTTCCGGTACTGACCCCGATTCTAGCATTTTGAGGAACTGGTCCGAACAGTTTTTCGATACTCGCACGGATTCTACCTTTTCCTGGTACTGTCCCGGATTCTTCCATTTTCCGGTACTGACACCGATTCTAGTATTTTCAGGAACTGGTCCGAACAGTTTTTCGATACACGCCCGGATTCTACCTTTTCCCGGTACTGTCCCGGATTCTTCCATTTTCCGGTACTGACCCCGATTCTAGCATTTTCAGGAACTGGTCCGAACAGTTTTTCGATACTCGCACGGATTCTACCTTTTCCCGGTACTGTCCCGGATTCTTCCATTTTCTGGTAGTGACACCGATTCTAGTATTTTCAGGAACTGGTCCGAACAGTTTTTCGATACTCGCACGGATTCTACCTTTTCCCGGTACTGTCCCGGATTCTTCCATTTTCCGGTACTGACACCGATTCTAGCATTTTCAGGAACTGGTCCGAACAGTTTTTCGATACGCGCACGGATTCTACACTTTCCCGGTACTGTCCCGGATTCTTCCATTTTCCGGTACTGAGACCGATTCTAGCATTTTCAGGAACTGGTCCGAACAGTTTTTCGATACTCGCACGGATTCTACCTTTTCCCGGTACTGTCCCGGATTCTTCCATTTTCCGGTACTGACACCGATTCTAGCATTTTCAGGAACTGGTCCGAACAGTTTTTCGATACGCGCACGGATTCTACCTTTTCCCGGTACTGTCCCGGATTCTTCCATTTTCCGGTACTGACACCGATTCTAGCATTTTCAGGAACTGGTCCGAACAGTTTTTCGATACACGCACGGATTCTACCTTTTCCCGGTACTGTCCCGGATTCTTCCATTTTCCGGTACTGACCCCGATTCTAGCATTTTGAGGAACTGGTCCGAACAGTTTTTCGATACTCGCACGGATTCTACCTTTTCATGGTACTGTCCCAGATTCTTCCATTTTCCGGTACTGACCCCGAATCTAGCATTTTGAGGAACTGGTCCGAACAGTTTTTCGATACTCGTACGGATTCTACCTTTTCCTGGTACTGTCCCGGATTCTTCCATTTTCCGGTACTGACACCGATTCTAGTATTTTCAGGAACTGGTCCGAACAGTTTTTCGATACACGCCCGGATTCTACCTTTTCCCGGTACTGTCCCGGATTCTTCCATTTTCTGGTACTGACACCGATTCTAGCATTTTCAGGAACTGGTCCGAATAGTTTTTCGATACGCGCACGGATTCTACCTTTTCCCGGTACTGTCCCGGATTCTTCCATTTTCCAGTACTGACACCGATTCTCTCCTTTTCAGGAGCTGGTCCGGACAGTTTTTCGGTACTCGCACGGATTCTATCTTTTCCCTGTACTGTCCCGGATTCTTCCATTTTTCGGTACTGACACCGATTCTAGCATTTTCAGGAACTGGTCCAAACAGTTTTTCGATACTCGCACGGATTCTACCTTTTCCCGGTACTGTCCCGGATTCTTCCATTTTCCGGTACTGACACCGATTCTAGCATTTTCAGGAACTGGTCCGAACAGTTTTTCGATACGCGCACGGATTCTACCTTTTCCCGGTACTGTCCCGGATTCCTCCATTTTCCGGTACTGACACCGATTCTAGCATTTTCAGGAACTGGTCCAAACAGTTTTTCGATACTCGCACGGATTCTACCTTTTCCCGGTACTGTCCCGGATTCTTCCATTTTCCGGTACTGACACCGATTCTAGCATTTTCAGGAACTGGTCCGAACAGTTTTTCGATACGCGCACGGATTCTACCTTTTCCCGGTACTGTCCCGGATTCTTCCATTTTCCGGTACTGACACCGATTCTAGCATTTTCAGGAACTGGTCCGAACAGTTTTTCGATACTCGCACGGATTCTACCTTTTCCCGGTACTGTCCCGGATTCTTCCATTTTCCGGTACTGACACCGATTCTAGCATTTTCAGGAACTGGTCCGAACAGTTTTTCGATACTCGCACGGATTCTACCTTTTCCCGGTACTGTCCCGGATTCCTCCATTTTCCGGTACTGACCCCGATTCTAGCATTTTGAGGAACTGGTCCGAACAGTTTTTCGATACTCACACGGATTCTACCTTTTCCCGGTAGTTTCCGGGATTCTTCCATTTTCCGGTACTGACCCCGATTCTAGCATTTGGAAGAACTGGTCCGAACTGTTTTTCGATACTCGCATGGATTCTACCTTTTCCCGGTACTCTCCCGGATTCTTCCATTTTCCGGTACTGACACCGATTCTAGTATTTTCAGGAACTGGTCCGAACAGTTTTTCGATACACGCCCGGATTCTACCTTTTCCCGGTACTGTCCCGGATTCTTCCATTTTCCGGTACTGACCCCGATTCTAGCATTTTGAGGAACTGGTCCGAACAGTTTTTCGATACGCGCACGGATTCTAACTTTTCTCGGTACTGTCCCGGATTCTTCCATTTTCCGGTACTGACACCGATTCTAGCATTTTCAGGAACTGGTCCGAAGAGTTTTTCGATACGCGCACGGATTCTACCTTTTCCCGGTACTGTCCCGGATTCTTCCATTTTCCGGTACAGACACCGATTCTAGCATTTTCAGGAACTGGTCCGAACAGTTTTTCGATACGCGCACGGATTCTACCTTTTCCCGGTACTGTCCCGGATTCTTCCATTTTCCGGTACTGACCCCGATTCTAGCATTTTGAGGAACTGGTCCGAACAGTTTTTCGATACGCGCACGGATTCTAACTTTTCCCGGTACTGTCCCGGATTCTTCCATTTTCCGGTACTGACACCGATTCTAGCATTTTCAGGAACTGGTCCGAAGAGTTTTTCGATACGCGCACGGATTCTACCTTTTCCCGGTACTGTCCCGGATTCTTCCATTTTCCGGTACAGACACCGATTCTAGCATTTTCAGGAACTGGTCCGAACAGTTTTTCGATACGCGCACGGATTCTACCTTTTCCCGGTACTGTCCCGGATTCTTCCATTTTCCGGTACTGACACCGATACTAGCATTTTCAGGAACTGGTCCGAACAGTTTTTCGATACTCGCACGGATTCTACCTTTTCCCGGTACTGTCCCGGATTCTTCCATTTTCCGGTACTGACACCGATTCTAGCATTTTCAGGAACTGGTCCAAACAGTTTTTCGATACTCGCACGGATTCTACCTTTTCCCGGTACTGTCCCGGATTCCTCCATTTTCCGGTACTGACCCCGATTCTAGCATTTTGAGGAACTGGTCCGAACAGTTTTTCGATACTCACACGGATTCTACCTTTTCCCGGTACTTTCCGGGATTCTTCCATTTTCCGGTACTGACCCCGATTCTAGCATTTGGAAGAACTGGTCCGAACTGTTTTTCGATACTCGCACGGATTCTACCTTTTCCCGGTACTGTCCCGGATTCTTCCATTTTCCGGTATTGACACCGATTCTAGCATTTTCAGGAACTGGTCCGAACAGTTTTTCGATACGCGCACGGATTCTACCTTTTCCCGGTACTGTCCCGGATTCTTCCATTTTCCGGTACTGACACCGATTCTAGCATTTTCAGGAACTGGTCCAAACAGTTTTTCGATACTCGCACGGATTCTACCTTTTCCCGGTACTGTCCCGGATTCTTCCATTTTCCGGTACTGACACCGATACTAGCATTTTCAGGAACTGGTCCGAACAGTTTTTCGATACTCGCACGGATTCAACCTTTTCCCGGTACTGTCCCGGATTCTTCCATTTTCCGGTACT
Organism: Vitis cinerea var. helleri x Vitis riparia; assembly: GCA_946000715.1. Taxonomy (NCBI): domain Eukaryota; kingdom Viridiplantae; phylum Streptophyta; class Magnoliopsida; order Vitales; family Vitaceae; genus Vitis; species Vitis cinerea var. helleri x Vitis riparia. The sequence goes on along the minus strand of OX254027.1, from coordinate 15,781,786 downwards.
GACACCGATTCTAGCATTTTCAGGAACTGGTCCGAATAGTTTTCCGATACGCGCACGGATTCTACCTTTTCCCGGTACTGTCCCGGATTCTTCCATTTTCCGGTACTGACACCGATTCTAGCATTTTCAGGAACTGGTCCGAACAGTTTTACGATACTCGCACGGATTCTACCTTTTCCCGGTACTGTCCCGGATTCTTCCATTTTCCGGTACTGACACCGATTCTAGCATTTTCAGGAACTGGTCCGAACAGTTTTTCGATACGCGCACGGATTCTACCTTTTCCCGGTACTGTCCCGGATTCTTCCATTTTCCGATACTGACACCGATACTAGCATTTTCAGGAACTGGTCCGAACAGTTTTTCGATACTCGCACGGATTCAACCTTTTCCCGGTACTGTCCCGGATTCTTCCATTTTCCGGTACTGACACCGATTCTCTCCTTTTCAGGAGCTGGTCCGGACAGTTTTTCGGTAATCGCACGGATTCTATCTTTTCCCTGTACTGTCCCGGATTCTTCCATTTTCCGGTACTGACACCGATTCTAGCATTTTCAGGAACTGGTCCAAACAGTTTTTCGATACTCGCACGGATTCTACCTTTTCCCGGTACTGTCCCGGATTCTTCCATTTTCCGGTACTGACACCGATTCTAGCATTTTCAGGAACTGGTCCGAACAGTTTTTCGATACGCGCACGGATTCTACCTTTTCCCGGTACTGTCCCGGATTCTTCCATTTTCCGGTACTGACACCGATTCTAGCATTTTCAGGAACTGGTCCAAACAGTTTTTCGATACTCGCACGGATTCTACCTTTTCCCGGTACTGTCCCGGATTCTTCCATTTTCCGGTACTGACACCGATTCTAGCATTTTCAGGAACTGGTCCGAACAGTTTTTCGATACTCGCACGGATTCTACCTTTTCCCGGTACTGACACCGATTCTAGCATTTTCAGGAACTGGTCCGAACAGTTTTTCGATACTCGCACGGATTCTACCTTTTCCCGGTACTGTCCCGGATTCCTCCATTTTCCGGTACTGACCCCGATTCTAGCATTTTGAGGAACTGGTCCGAACAGTTTTTCGATACTCACACGGATTCTACCTTTTCCCGGTACTTTCCGGGATTCTTCCATTTTCCGGTACTGACCCCGATTCTAGCATTTGGAAGAACTGGTCCGAACTGTTTTTCGATACTCGCATGGATTCTACCTTTTCCCGGTACTCTCCCGGATTCTTCCATTTTCCGGTACTGACACCGATTCTAGTATTTTCAGGAACTGGTCCGAACAGTTTTTCGATACACGCCCGGATTCTACCTTTTCCCGGTACTGTCCCGGATTCTTCCATTTTCCGGTACTGACCCCGATTCTAGCATTTTGAGGAACTGGTCCGAACAGTTTTTCGATACGCGCACGGATTCTAACTTTTCCCGGTACTGTCCCGGATTCTTCCATTTTCCGGTACTGACACCGATTCTAGCATTTTCAGGAACTGGTCCGAATAGTTTTCCGATACGCGCACGGATTCTACCTTTTCCCGGTACTGTCCCGGATTCTTCCATTTTCCGGTACTGACACCGATTCTAGCATTTTCAGGAACTGGTCCGAACAGTTTTACGATACTCGCACGGATTCTACCTTTTCCCGGTACTGTCCCGGATTCTTCCATTTTCCGGTACTTACACCGATACTAGCATTTTCAGGAACTGGTCCGAACAGTTTTTCGATACTCGCACGGATTCTACCTTTTCCCGGTACTGTCCCGGATTCTTCCATTTTCCGGTACTGACACCGATTCTCTCCTTTTCAGGAGCTGGTCCGGACAGTTTTTCGGTACTCGCACGGATTCTATCTTTTCCCTGTACTGTCCCGGATTCTTCCATTTTCCGGTACTGACACCGATTCTAGCATTTTCAGGAACTGGTCCAAACAGTTTTTCGATACTCGCACGGATTCTACCTTTTCCCGGTACTGTCCCGGATTCTTCCATTTTCCGGTACTGACACCGATTCTAGCATTTTCAGGAACTGGTCCGAACAGTTTTTCGATACGCGCACGGATTCTACCTTTTCCCGGTACTGTCCCGGATTCTTCCATTTTCCGGTACTGACACCGATTCTAGCATTTTCAGGAACTGGTCCAAACAGTTTTTCGATACTCGCACGGATTCTACCTTTTCCCGGTACTGTCCCGGATTCTTCCATTTTCCGGTACTTACACCGATACTAGCATTTTCAGGAACTGGTCCGAACAGTTTTTCGATACTCGCACGGATTCTACCTTTTCCCGGTACTGTCCCGGATTCTTCCATTTTCCGGTACTGACACCGATTCTCTCCTTTTCAGGAGCTGGTCCGGACAGTTTTTCGGTACTCGCACGGATTCTATCTTTTCCCTGTACTGTCCCGGATTCTTCAATTTTCCGGTACTGACACCGATTCTAGCATTTTCAGGAACTGGTCCAAACAGTTTTTCGATACTCGCACGGATTCTACCTTTTCCCGGTACTGTCCCGGATTCTTCCATTTTCCGGTACTGACACCGATTCTAGCATTTTCAGGAACTGGTCCGAACAGTTTTTCGATACGCGCACGGATTCTACCTTTTCCCGGTACTGTCCCGGATTCTTCCATTTTCCGGTACTGACACCGATTCTAGCATTTTCAGGAACTGGTCCAAACAGTTTTTCGATACTCGCACGGATTCTACCTTTTCCCGGTACTGTCCCGGATTCTTCCATTTTCCGGTACTGACACCGATTCTAGCATTTTCAGGAACTGGTCCGAACAGTTTTTCGATACGCGCACGGATTCTACCTTTTCCCGGTACTGTCCCGGATTCTTCCATTTTCCGGTACTGACACCGATTCTAGCATTTTCAGGAACTGGTCCGAACAGTTTTTCGATACTCGCACGGATTCTACCTTTTCCCGGTACTGTCCCGGATTCTTCCATTTTCCGGTACTGACACCGATTCTAGCATTTTCAGGAACTGGTCCGAACAGTTTTTCGATACTCGCACGGATTCTACTTTTTCCCGGTACTGTCCCGGATTCCTCCATTTTCCGGTACTGACCCCGATTCTAGCATTTTGAGGAACTGGTCCGAACAGTTTTTCGATACTCACACGGATTCTACCTTTTCCCGGTACTTTCCGGGATTCTTCCATTTTCCGGTACTGACCCCGATTCTAGCATTTGGAAGAACTGGTCCGAACTGTTTTTCGATACTCGCATGGATTCTACCTTTTCCCGGTACTCTCCCGGATTCTTCCATTTTCCGGTACTGACACCGATTCTAGCATTTTCAGGAACTGGTCCGAACAGTTTTTCGATACTCGCACGGATTCTACCTTTTCCCGGTACTGACACCGATTCTAGCATTTTCAGGAACTGGTCCGAACAGTTTTTCGATACTCGCACGGATTCTACCTTTTCCCGGTACTGTCCCGGATTCCTCCATTTTCCGGTACTGACCCCGATTCTAGCATTTTGAGGAACTGGTCCGAACAGTTTTTCGATACTCACACGGATTCTACCTTTTCCCGGTACTTTCCGGGATTCTTCCATTTTCCGGTACTGACCCCGATTCTAGCATTTGGAAGAACTGGTCCGAACTGTTTTTCGATACTCGCATGGATTCTACCTTTTCCCGGTACTCTCCCGGATTCTTCCATTTTCCGGTACTGACACCGATTCTAGTATTTTCAGGAACTGGTCCGAACAGTTTTTCGATACACGCCCGGATTCTACCTTTTCCTGGTACTGTCCCGGATTCTTCCATTTTCCGGTACTGACCCCGATTCTAGCATTTTGAGGAACTGGTCCGAACAGATTTTCGATACGCGCACGGATTCTAACTTTTCCCGGTACTGTCCCGGATTCTTCCTTTTTCCGGTACTGACACCGATTCTAGCATTTTCAGGAACTGGTCCGAAGAGTTTTTCGATACGCGCACGGATTCTACCTTTTCCCGGTACTGTCCCGGATTCTTCCATTTTCCGGTACTGACACGGATTCTAGCATTTTCAGGAACTGGTCCGAACAGTTTTTCGATACGCGCACGGATTCTACCTTTTCCCGGTACTGTCCCGGATTCTTCCATTTTCCGGTACTGACACCGATTCTAGCATTTTCAGGAACTGGTCCAAACAGTTTTTCGATACTCGCACGGATTCTACCTTTTCCCGGTACTGTCCCGGATTCTTCCATTTTCCGGTACTGACACCGATTCTAGCATTTTCAGGAACTGGTCCGAACAGTTTTTCGATACTCGCACGGATTCTACCTTTTCCCGGTACTGACACCGATTCTAGCATTTTCAGGAACTGGTCCGAACAGTTTTTCGATACTCGCACGGATTCTACCTTTTCCCGGTACTGTCCCGGATTCCTCCATTTTCCGGTACTGACCCCGATTCTAGCATTTTGAGGAACTGGTCCGAACAGTTTTTCGATACTCACACGGATTCTACCTTTTCCCGGTACTTTCCGGGATTCTTCCATTTTCCGGTACTGACCCCGATTCTAGCATTTGGAAGAACTGGTCCGAACTGTTTTTCGATACTCGCATGGATTCTACCTTTTCCCGGTACTCTCCCGGATTCTTCCATTTTCCGGTACTGACACCGATTCTAGTATTTTCAGGAACTGGTCCGAACAGTTTTTCGATACACGCCCGGATTCTACCTTTTCCTGGTACTGTCCCGGATTCTTCCATTTTCCGGTACTGACCCCGATTCTAGCATTTTGAGGAACTGGTCCGAACAGATTTTCGATACGCGCACGGATTCTAACTTTTCCCGGTACTGTCCCGGATTCTTCCTTTTTCCGGTACTGACACCGATTCTAGCATTTTCAGGAACTGGTCCGAAGAGTTTTTCGATACGCGCACGGATTCTACCTTTTCCCGGTACTGTCCCGGATTCTTCCATTTTCCGGTACTGACACGGATTCTAGCATTTTCAGGAACTGGTCCGAACAGTTTTTCGATACGCGCACGGATTCTACCTTTTCCCGGTACTGTCCCGGATTCTTCCATTTTCCGGTACTGACACCGATTCTAGCATTTTCAGGAACTGGTCCGAACAGTTTTTCGATACTCGCACGGATTCTACCTTTTCCCGGTACTGTCCCGGATTCTTCCATTTTCCGGTACTGACACCGATTCTCTCCTTTTTAGGAGCTGGTCCGGACAGTTTTTCGGTACTCGCACGGATTCTATCTTTTCCCGGTACTGTCCCGGATTCTTCCATTTTCCGGTACTGACACCGATTCTAGCATTTTCAGGAACTTGTCCGAACAGTTTTTCGATACGCGCACGGATTCTACCTTTTCCCGGTACTGTCCCGGATTCTTCCATTTTCCGGTACTGACACCGATTCTAGCATTTTCAGGAACTGGTCCAAACAGTTTTTCGATACTCGCACGGATTCTACCTTTTCCCGGTACTGTCCCGGATTCTTCCATTTTCCGGTACTGACACCGATTCTAGCATTTTCAGGAACTGGTCCGAACAGTTTTTCGATACGCGCACGGATTCTACCTTTTCCCGGTACTGTCCCGGATTCTTCCATTTTCCGGTACTGAGACCGATTCTAGCATTTTCAGGAACTGGTCCGAACAGTTTTTCGATACTCGCACGGATTCTACCTTTTCCCGGTACTGTCCCGGATTCTTCCATTTTCCGGTACTGACACCGATTCTAGCATTTTCAGGAACTGGTCCGAACAGTTTTTCGATACTCGCACGGATTCTACCTTTTCCCGGTACTGTCCCGGATTCTTCCATTTTCCGGTACTGACACCGATTCTCTCCTTTTTAGGAGCTGGTCCGGACAGTTTTTCGGTACTCGCACGGATTCTATCTTTTCCCGGTACTGTCCCGGATTCTTCCATTTTCCGGTACTGACACCGATTCTAGCATTTTCAGGAACTTGTCCGAACAGTTTTTCGATACGCGCACGGATTCTACCTTTTCCCGGTACTGTCCCGGATTCTTCCATTTTCCGGTACTGACACCGATTCTAGCATTTTCAGGAACTGGTCCAAACAGTTTTTCGATACTCGCACGGATTCTACCTTTTCCCGGTACTGTCCCGGATTCTTCCATTTTCCGGTACTGACACCGATTCTAGCATTTTCAGGAACTGGTCCGAACAGTTTTTCGATACGCGCACGGATTCTACCTTTTCCCGGTACTGTCCCGGATTCTTCCATTTTCCGGTACTGAGACCGATTCTAGCATTTTCAGGAACTGGTCCGAACAGTTTTTCGATACTCGCACGGATTCTACCTTTTCCCGGTACTGTCCCGGATTCATCCATTTTCCGGTACTGACACCGATTCTAGCATTTTCAGGAACTGGTCCGAACAGTTTTTCGATACTCGCACGGATTCTACCTTTTCCCGGTACTGTCCCGGATTCTTCCATTTTCCGGTACTGACACCGATTCTAGCATTTTCAGGAACTGGTCCGAACAGTTTTTCGATACTCGCACGGATTCTACCTTTTCCCGGTACTGTCCCGGATTCCTCCATTTTCCGGTACTGACCCCGATTCTAGCATTTTGAGGAACTGGTCCGAACAGTTTTTCGATACTCACACGGATTCTACCTTTTCCCGGTACTTTCCGGGATTCTTCCATTTTCCGGTACTGACCCCGATTCTAGCATTTGGAAGAACTGGTCCGAACTGTTTTTCGATACTCGCATGGATTCTACCTTTTCCCGGTACTCTCCCGGATTCTTCCATTTTCCGGTACTAACACCGATTCTAGTATTTTCAGGAACTGGTCCGAACAGTTTTTCGATACACGCCCGGATTCTACCTTTTCCCGGTACTGTCCCGGATTCTTCCATTTTCCGGTACTGACCCCGATTCTAGCATTTTGAGGAACTGGTCCGAACAGTTTTTCGATACGCGCACGGATTCTAACTTTTCCCGGTACTGTCCCGGATTCTTCCATTTTCCGGTACTGACACCGATTCTAGCATTTTCAGGAACTGGTCCGAATAGTTTTTCGATACGCGCACGGATTCTACCTTTTCCCGGTACTGTCCCGGATTTTTCCATTTTCCAGTACTGACACCGATTCTCTCCTTTTCAGGAGCTGGTCCGGACAGTTTTTCGGTACTCGCACGGATTCTATCTTTTCCCTGTACTGTCCCGGATTCTTCCATTTTCCGGTACTGACACCGATTCTAGCATTTTCAGGAACTGGTCCAAACAGTTTTTCGATACTCGCACGGATTCTACCTTTTCCCGGTACTGTCTCGGATTCTTCCATTTTCCGGTACTGACACCGATTCTAGCATTTTCAGGAACTGGTCCGAACAGTTTTTTGATACGCGCACGGATTCTACCTTTTCCCGGTACTGTCCCGGATTCTTCCATTTTCCGGTAGTGACACCGATTCTAGCATTTTCAGGAACTGGTCCGAACAGTTTTTCGATACTCGCACGGATTCTACCTTTTCCCGGTACTGTCCCGGATTCCTCCATTTTCCGGTACTGACCCCGATTCTAGCATTTTGAGGAACTGGTCCGAACAGTTTTTCGATACTCACACGGATTCTACCTTTTCCCGGTACTTTCCGGGATTCTTCCATTTTCCGGTACTGACCCCGATTCTAGCATTTGGAAGAACTGGTCCGAACTGTTTTTCGATACTCGCATGGATTCTACCTTTTCCCGGTACTCTCCCGGATTCTTCCATTTTCCGGTACTGACACCGATTCTAGTATTTTCAGGAACTGGTCCGAACAGTTTTTCGATACTCGCACGGATTCTACCTTTTCCCGGTACTATCCCGGATTCTTCCATTTTCCGGTACTGACACCGATTCTAGCATTTTCAGGAACTGGTCCGAACAGTTTTTCGATACGCGCACGGATTCTACCTTTTCCCGGTACTGTCCCGGATTCTTCCATTTTCCGGTACTGACACCGATTCTAGCATTTTCAGGAACTGGTCCGAACAGTTTTTCGATACTCGCACGGATTCTACCTTTTCCCGGTACTGTCCCGGATTCTTCCATTTTCCGGTACTGACACCGATTCTCTCCTTTTCAGGAGCTGGTCCGGACAGTTTTTCGGTACTCGCACGGATTCTATCTTTTCCCTGTACTGTCCCGGATTCTTCCATTTTCCGGTACTGACACCGATTCTAGCATTTTCAGGAACTGGTCCAAACAGTTTTTCGATACTCGCACGGATTCTACCTTTTCCCGGTACTGTCCCGGATTCTTCCATTTTCCGGTACTGACACCGATTCTAGCATTTTCAGGAACTGGTCCGAACAGTTTTTCGATACGCGCACGGATTCTACCTTTTCCCGGTACTGTCCCGGATTCTTCCATTTTCCGGTACTGACACCGATTCTAGCATTTTCAGGAACTGGTCCGAACAGTTTTTCGATACTCGCACGGATTCTACCTTTTCCCGGTACTGTCCCGGATTCCTCCATTTTCCGGTACTGACCCCGATTCTAGCATTTTGAGGAACTGGTCCGAACAGTTTTTCGATACTCACACGGATTCTACCTTTTCCCGGTACTTTCCGGGATTCTTCCATTTTCCGGTACTGACCCCGATTCTAGCATTTGGAAGAACTGGTCCGAACTGTTTTTCGATACTCGCATGGATTCTACCTTTTCCCGGTACTCTCCCGGATTCTTCCATTTTCCGGTACTGACACCGATTCTAGTATTTTCAGGAACTGGTCCGAACAGTTTTTCGATACTCGCACGGATTCTACCTTTTCCCGGTACTATCCCGGATTCTTCCATTTTCCGGTACTGACACCGATTCTAGCATTTTCAGGAACTGGTCCGAACAGTTTTTCGATACGCGCACGGATTCTACCTTTTCCCGGTACTGTCCCGGATTCTTCCATTTTCCGGTACTGACACCGATTCTAGCATTTTCAGGAACTGGTCCGAACAGTTTTTCGATACTCGCACGGATTCTACCTTTTCCCGGTACTGTCCCGGATTCTTCCATTTTCCGGTACTGACACCGATTCTCTCCTTTTCAGGAGCTGGTCCGGACAGTTTTTCGGTACTCGCACGGATTCTATCTTTTCCCTGTACTGTCCCGGATTCTTCCATTTTCCGGTACTGACACCGATTCTAGCATTTTCAGGAACTGGTCCAAACAGTTTTTCGATACTCGCACGGATTCTACCTTTTCCCGGTACTGTCCCGGATTCTTCCATTTTCCGGTACTGACACCGATTCTAGCATTTTCAGGAACTGGTCCGAACAGTTTTTCGATACGCGCACGGATTCTACCTTTTCCCGGTACTGTCCCGGATTCTTCCATTTTCCGGTACTGACACCGATTCTAGCATTTTCAGGAACTGGTCCAAACAGTTTTTCGATACTCGCACGGATTCTACCTTTTCCCGGTACTGTCCCGGATTCTTCCATTTTCCGGTACTGACACCGATTCTAGCATTTTCAGGAACTGGTCCGAACAGTTTTTCGATACGCGCACGGATTCTACCTTTTCCCGGTACTGTCCCGGATTCTTCCATTTTCCGGTACTGAGACCGATTCTAGCATTTTCAGGAACTGGTCCGAACAGTTTTTCGATACTCGCACGGATTCTACCTTTTCCCGGTACTGTCCCGGATTCTTCCATTTTCCGGTACTGACACCGATTCTAGCATTTTCAGGAACTGGTCCGAACAGTTTTTCGATACTCGCACGGATTCTACCTTTTCCCGGTACTGTCCCGGATTCTTCCATTTTCCGGTACTGACACCGATTCTAGCATTTTCAGGAACTGGTCCGAACAGTTTTTCGATACTCGCACGGATTCTACCTTTTCCCGGTACTGTCCCGGATTCCTCCATTTTCCGGTACTGACCCCGATTCTAGCATTTTGAGGAACTGGTCCGAACAGTTTTTCGATACTCACACGGATTCTACCTTTTCCCGGTACTTTCCGGGATTCTTCCATTTTCCGGTACTGACCCCGATTCTAGCATTTGGAAGAACTGGTCCGAACTGTTTTTCGATACTCGCATGGATTCTACCTTTTCCCGGTACTCTCCCGGATTCTTCCATTTTCCGGTACTGACACCGATTCTAGTATTTTCAGGAACTGGTCCGAACAGTTTTTCGATACACGCCCGGATTCTACCTTTTCCCGGTACTGTCCCGGATTCTTCCATTTTTCGGTACTGACCCCGATTCTAGCATTTTGAGGAACTGGTCCGAACAGTTTTTCGATACGCGCACGGATTCTAACTTTTCCCGGTACTGTCCCGGATTCTTCCATTTTCCGGTACTGACACCGATTCTAGCATTTTCAGGAACTGGTCCGAATAGTTTTTCGATACGCGCACGGATTCTACCTTTTCCCGGTACTGTCCCGGATTTTTCCATTTTCCAGTACTGACACCGATTCTCTCCTTTTCAGGAGCTGGTCCGGACAGTTTTTCGGTACTCGCACGGATTCTATCTTTTCCCTGTACTGTCCCGGATTCTTCCATTTTCCGGTACTGACACCGATTCTAGCATTTTCAGGAACTGGTCCAAACAGATTTTCGATACGCGCACGGATTCTACCTTTTCCCGATACTGTCCCGGATTCTTCCATTTTCCGGTACTGAGACCGATTCTAGCATTTTCAGGAACTGGTCCGAACAGTTTTTCGATACGCGCACGGATTCTACCTTTTCCCGGTACTGTCCTGGATTCTTCCATTTTTCGGTACTAAGACCGATTCTAGCATTTTCAGGAACTGGTCCGAACAGTTTTTCGATACGCGCACGGATTCTACCTTTTCCCGGTACTGTCCCGGATTCTTCCATTTTCCGGTACTGACACCGATTCTAGCATTTTCAGGAACTGGTCCGAACAGTTTTTCGATACGCGCACGGATTCTACCTTTTCCCGGTACTGTCCCGGATTCTTCCATTTTCCGGTACTGACACCGATTCTAGCATTTTCAGGAACTGGTCCGAACAGTTTTTCGATACTCACACGGATTCTACCTTTTCCCGGTACTTTCCGGGATTCTTCCATTTTCCGGTACTGACCCCGATTCTAGCATTTGGAGGAACTGGTCCGAACAGTTTTTCGATAGTCACACGGATTCTACCTTTTCCCGGTACTTTCCGGGATTCTTCCATTTTCCGGTACTGACCCCGATTCTAGCATTTGGAGGAACTGGTCCGAACAGTTTTTCGATACTCGCACGGATTCTACCTTTTCCCGGTACTGTCCCGGATTCTTCCATTTTCCGGTACTGAGACCGATTCTAGCATTTTCAGGAACTGGTCCGAACAGTTTTTCGATACTCGCACGGATTCTACCTTTTCCCGGTACTGTCCCGGATTCTTCCATTTTCCGGTACTGACCCCGATTCTAGCATTTTGAGGAACTGGTCCGAACAGTTTTTCGATACGCGCACGGATTCTACCTGTTCCCGGTACTGTCCCGGATTCTTCCATTTTCCGGTACTGACACCGATTCTAGCATTTTCAGGAACTGGTCCGAATAGTTTTTCGATACGCGCACGGATTCTACCTTTTCCCGGTACTGTCCCGGATTCTTCCATTTTCCGGTACTGACCCCGATTCTAGCATTTTGAGGAACTGGTCCGAACAGTTTTTCGATACGCGCACGGATTCTACCTTTTCCCGGTACTGTCCCCGATTCTTCCATTTTCCAGTACTGACACCGATCCTCTCCTTTTCAGGAGCTGGTCCGGACAGTTTTTCGGTACTCGCACGGATTCTATCTTTTCCCTGTACTGTCCCGGATTCTTCCATTTTCCGGTACTGACACCGATTCTAGCATTTTCAGGAACTGGTCCAAACAGATTTTCGATACGCGCACGGATTCTACCTTTTCCCGATACTGTCCCGGATTCTTCCATTTTCCGGTACTGACACCGATTCTAGCATTTTCAGGAACTGGTCCGAACAGTTTTTCGATACGCGCACGGATTCTACCTTTTCCCGGTACTGTCCTGGATTCTTCCATTTTTCGGTACTAAGACCGATTCTAGCATTTTCAGGAACTGGTCCGAACAGTTTTTCGATACGCGCACGGATTCTACCTTTTCCCGGTACTGTCCCGGATTCTTCCATTTTCCGGTACTGACACCGATTCTAGCATTTTCAGGAACTGGTCCGAACAGTTTTTCGATACGCGCACGGATTCTACCTTTTCCCGGTACTGTCCCGGATTCTTCCATTTTCCGGTACTGACACCGATTCTAGCATTTTCAGGAACTGGTCCGATCAGTTTTTCGATACTCACACGGATTCAACCTTTTCCCGGTACTGTCCCGGATTCTTCCATTTTCCGGTACTGACACCGATTCTAGCATTTTCAGGAACTGGTCCGAATAGTTTTTCGATACGCGCACGGATTCTACCTTTTCCCGGTACTGTCCCGGATTCTTCCATTTTCCAGTACTAACACCGATCCTCTCCTTTTCAGGAGCTGGTCCGGACAGTTTTTCGGTACTCGCACGGATTCTATCTTTTCCCTGTACTGTCCCGGATTCTTCCATTTTCCGGTACTGACACCGATTCTAGCATTTTCAGGAACTGGTCCAAACAGTTTTTCGATACTCGCACGGATTCTAACTTTTCCCGGTACTGTCCCGGATTCTTCCATTTTCCGGTACTGACACCGACTCTAGCATTTTCAGGAACTGGTCCGAACAGTTTTTCGATACGCGCACGGATTCTACCTTTTCCCGGTACTGTCCCGGATTCTTCCATTTTCCGGTACTGAGACCGATTCTAGCATTTTCAGGAACTGGTCCGAACAGTTTTTCGATACTCGCACGGATTCTACCTTTTCCCGGTACTGTCCCGGATTCTTCCATTTTCCGTTACTGACACCGATTCTAGCATTTTCAGGAACTGGTCCGAACAGTTTTTCGATACGCGCACGGATTCTACCTTTTCCCGGTACTGTCCCGGATTCTTCCATTTTCCGGTACTGACACCGATTCTAGCATTTTCAGGAACTGGTCCGAACAGTTTTTCGATACTCGCACGGATTCTACCTTTTCCCGGTACTGTCCCGGATTCCTCCATTTTCCGGTACTGACCCCGATTCTAGCATTTTGAGGAACTGGTCCGAACAGTTTTTCGATACTCACACGGATTCTACCTTTTCCCGGTACTTTCCGGGATTCTTCCATTTTCCGGTACTGACCCCGATTCTAGCATTTGGAGGAACTGGTCCGAACAGTTTTTCGATACTCACACGGATTCTACCTTTTCCCGGTACTTTCCGGGATTCTTCCATTTTCCGGTACTGACCCCGATTCTAGCATTTGGAGGAACTGGTCCGAACAGTTTTTCGATACTCGCACGGATTCTACCTTTTCCCGGTACTGTCCCGGATTCTTCCATTTTCCGGTACTGACACCGATTCTAGTATTTTCAGGAACTGGTCCGAACAGTTTTTCGATACACGCCCGGATTCTACTTTTTCCCGGTACTGTCCCGGATTCTTCCATTTTCCGGTACTGACCCCGATTCTAGCATTTTGAGGAACTGGTCCGAACAGTTTTTCGATACGCGCACGGATTCTACCTTTTCCCGGTACTGTCCCGGATTCTTCCATTTTCCGGTACTGACACCGATTCTAGCATTTTCAGGAACTGGTCCGAATAGTTTTTCGATACCCGCACGGATTCTACCTTTTCCCGGTACTGTCCCGGATTCTTCCATTTTCCAGTACTGACACCGATCCTCTCCTTTTCAGGAGCTGGTCCGGACAGTTTTTCGGTACTCGCACGGATTCTATCTTTTCCCTGTACTGTCCCGGATTCTTCCATTTTCCGGTACTGACACCGATTCTAGCATTTTCAGGAACTGGTCCAAACAGTTTTTCGATACTCGCACGGATTCTACCTTTTCCCGGCACTGTCCCGGATTCTTCCATTTTCCGGTACTGACACCGATTCTAGCATTTTCAGGAACTGTTCCGAACAGTTTTTCGATACGCGCACGGATTCTACCTTTTCCCGGTACTGTCCCGGATTCTTCCATTTTCCGGTACTGAGACCGATTCTAGCATTTTCAGGAACTGGTCCGAACAGTTTTTCGATACTCGCACGGATTCTACCTTTTCCCGGTACTGTCCCGGATTTTTCCATTTTCCGGTACTGACCCCGATTCTAGCATTTTGAGGAACTGGTCCGAACAGTTTTTCGATACTCACACGGATTCTACCTTTTCCCGGTACTTTCCGGGATTCTTCCATTTTCCGGTACTGACCCCGATTCTAGCATTTGGAGGAACTGGTCCGAACAGTTTTTCGATACTCACACGGATTCTACCTTTTCCCGGTACTTTCCGGGATTCTTCCATTTTCCGGTACTGACCCCGATTCTAGCATTTGGAGGAACTGGTTCGAACAGTTTTTCGATACTCGCACGGATTCTACCTTTTCCCGGTACTGTCCCGGATTCTTCCATTTTCCGGTACTGACACCGATTCTAGTATTTTCAGGAACTGGTCCGAACAGTTTTTCGATACACGCCCGGATTCTACCTTTTCCCGGTACTGTCCCGGTTTCTTCAATTTTCCGGTACTGACCCCGATTCTAGCATTTTGAGGAACTGGTCCGAACAGTTTTTCGATACGCGCACGGATTCTACCTTTTCCCGGTACTGTCCCGGATTCTTCCATTTTCCGGTACTGACACCGATTCTAGCATTTTCAGGAACTGGTCCGAATAGTTTTTCGATACGCGCACGGATTCCACCTTTTCCCGGTACTGTCCCGGATTCTTCCATTTTCCAGTACTGACACCGATTCTCTCCTTTTCAGGAGCTGGTCCGGACAGTTTTTCGGTACTCGCACGGATTCTATCTTTTCCCTGTACTGTCCTGGATTCTTCCATTTTCCGGTACTGACACCGATTCTAGCATTTTCAGGAACTGGTCCGAACAGTTTTTCGATACGCGCACGGATTCTACCTTTTCCCGGTACTGTCCCGGATTCTTCCATTTTCCGGTACTGAGACCGATTCTAGCATTTTCAGGAACTGGTCCGAACAGTTTTTCGATACTCGCACGGATTCTACCTTTTCCCGGTACTGTCCCGGATTTTTCCATTTTCCGGTACTGACCCCGATTCTAGCATTTTGAGGAACTGGTCCGAACAGTTTTTCGATACTCACACGGATTCTACCTTTTCCCGGTACTTTCCGGGATTCTTCCATTTTCCGGTACTGACCCCGATTCTAGCATTTGGAGGAACTGGTCCGAACAGTTTTTCGATACTCACACGGATTCTACCTTTTCCCGGTACTTTCCGGGATTCTTCCATTTTCCGGTACTGACCCCGATTCTAGCATTTGGAGGAACTGGTTCGAACAGTTTTTCGATACTCGCACGGATTCTACCTTTTCCCGGTACTGTCCCGGATTCTTCCATTTTCCGGTACTGACACCGATTCTAGTATTTTCAGGAACTGGTCCGAACAGTTTTTCGATACACGCCCGGATTCTACCTTTTCCCGGTACTGTCCCGGTTTCTTCAATTTTCCGGTACTGACCCCGATTCTAGCATTTTGAGGAACTGGTCCGAACAGTTTTTCGATACGCGCACGGATTCTACCTTTTCCCGGTACTGTCCCGGATTCTTCCATTTTCCGGTACTGACACCGATTCTAGCATTTTCAGGAACTAGTCCGAATAGTTTTTCGATACGCGCACGGATTCCACCTTTTCCCGGTACTGTCCCGGATTCTTCCATTTTCCAGTACTGACACCGATTCTCTCCTTTTCAGGAGCTGGTCCGGACAGTTTTTCGGTACTCGCACGGATTCTATCTTTTCCCTGTACTGTCCCGGATTCTTCCATTTTCCGGTACTGACACCGATTCTAGCATTTTCAGGAACTGGTCCAAACAGTTTTTCGATACTCGCACGGATTCTACCTTTTCCCGGTACTGTCCCGGATTCTTCCATTTTCCGGTACTGACACCGATTGTAGCATTTTCAGGAACTGGTCCGAACAGTTTTTCGATACGCGCACAGATTCTACCTTTTCCCGGTACTGTCCCGGATTCTTCCATTTTCCGGTACTGAGACCGATTCTAGCATTTTCAGGAACTGGTCCGAACAGTTTTTCGATACTCGCACGGATTCTACCTTTTCCCGGTACTGTCCCGGATTCTTCCATTTTCCGGTACTGACACCGATTCTAGCATTTTCAGGAACTGGTCCGAACAGTTTTTCGATACGCGCCCGGATTCTACCTTTTCCCGGTACTGTCCGGGATTCTTCCATTTTCCGGTACTGACCCCGATTCTAGCATTTGGAGGAACTGGTCCGAACAGTTTTTCGATACTCGCACGGATTCTACCTTTTCCCGGTACTCTCCCGGATTCTTCCATTTTCCGGTACTGACACCGATTCTAGTATTTTCAGGAACTGGTCCGAACAGTTTTTCGATACACGCCCGGATTCTACCTTTTCCCGGTACTGTCCCGGATTCTTCCATTTTCCGGTACTGACACCGATTCTAGCATTTTCAGGAACTGGTCCGAACAGTTTTTCGATACGTGCACGGATTCTACCTTTTCCCGGTACTGTCCCGGATTCTTCCATTTTCCGGTACTGAGACCGATTCTAGCATTTTCAGGAACTGGTCCGAACAGTTTTTCGATACTCGCACGGATTCTACCTTTTCCCGGTACTGTCCCGGATTTTTCCATTTTCCGGTACTGACCCCGATTCTAGCATTTTGAGGAACTGGTCCGAACAGTTTTTCGATACTCACACGGATTCTACCTTTTCCCGGTACTTTCCGGGATTCTTCCATTTTCCGGTACTGACCCCGATTCTAGCATTTGGAGGAACTGGTCCGAACAGTTTTTCGATACTCACACGGATTCTACCTTTTCCCGGTACTTTCCGGGATTCTTCCATTTTCCGGTACTGACCCCGATTCTAGCATTTGGAGGAACTGGTCCGAACAGTTTTTCGATACTCGCACGGATTCTACCTTTTCCCGGTACTGTCCCGGATTCTTCCATTTTCCGGTACTGACACCGATTCTAGTATTTTCAGGAACTGGTCCGAACAGTTTTTCGATACACGCCCGGATTCTACCTTTTCCCGGTACTGTCCCGGATTCTTCCATTTTCCGGTACTGACCCCGATTCTAGCATTTTGAGGAACTGGTCCGAACAGTTTTTCGATACGCGCACGGATTCTACCTTTTCCCGGTACTGTCCCGGATTCTTCCATTTTCCGGTACTGACACCGATTCTAGCATTTTCAGGAACTGGTCCGAATAGTTTTTCGATACCCGCACGGATTCTACCTTTTCCCGGTACTGTCCCGGATTCTTCCATTTTCCAGTACTGACACCGATCCTCTCCTTTTCAGGAGCTGGTCCGGACAGTTTTTCGGTACTCGCACGGATTCTATCTTTTCCCTGTACTGTCCCGGATTCTTCCATTTTCCGGTACTGACACCGATTCTAGCATTTTCAGGAACTGGTCCAAACAGTTTTTCGATACTCGCACGGATTCTACCTTTTCCCGGCACTGTCCCGGATTCTTCCATTTTCCGGTACTGACACCGATTCTAGCATTTTCAGGAACTGGTCCGAACAGTTTTTCGATACGCGCACGGATTCTACCTTTTCCCGGTACTGTCCCGGATTCTTCCATTTTCCGGTACTGAGACCGATTCTAGCATTTTCAGGAACTGGTCCGAACAGTTTTTCGATACTCGCACGGATTCTACCTTTTCCCGGTACTGTCCCGGATTTTTCCATTTTCCGGTACTGACCCCGATTCTAGCATTTTGAGGAACTGGTCCGAACAGTTTTTCGATACTCACACGGATTCTACCTTTTCCCGGTACTTTCCGGGATTCTTCCATTTTCCGGTACTGACCCCGATTCTAGCATTTGGAGGAACTGGTCCGAACAGTTTTTCGATACTCACACGGATTCTACCTTTTCCCGGTACTTTCCGGGATTCTTCCATTTTCCGGTACTGACCCCGATTCTAGCATTTGGAGGAACTGGTTCGAACAGTTTTTCGATACTCGCACGGATTCTACCTTTTCCCGGTACTGTCCCGGATTCTTCCATTTTCCGGTACTGACACCGATTCTAGTATTTTCAGGAACTAGTCCGAACAGTTTTTCGATACACGCCCGGATTCTACCTTTTCCCGGTACTGTCCCGGTTTCTTCAATTTTCCGGTACTGACCCCGATTCTAGCATTTTGAGGAACTGGTCCGAACAGTTTTTCGATACGCGCACGGATTCTACCTTTTCCCGGTACTGTCCCGGATTCTTCCATTTTCCGGTACTGACACCGATTCTAGCATTTTCAGGAACTGGTCCGAATAGTTTTTCGATACGCGCACGGATTCCACCTTTTCCCGGTACTGTCCCGGATTCTTCCATTTTCCAGTACTGACACCGATTCTCTCCTTTTCAGGAGCTGGTCCGGACAGTTTTTCGGTACTCGCACGGATTCTATCTTTTCCCTGTACTGTCCCGGATTCTTCCATTTTCCGGTACTGACACCGATTCTAGCATTTTCAGGAACTGGTCCAAACAGTTTTTCGATACTCGCACGGATTCTACCTTTTCCCGGTACTGTCCCGGATTCTTCCATTTTCCGGTACTGACACCGATTGTAGCATTTTCAGGAACTGGTCCGAACAGTTTTTCGATACGCGCACAGATTCTACCTTTTCCCGGTACTATCCCGGATTCTTCCATTTTCCGGTACTGAGACCGATTCTAGCATTTGGAGGAACTGGTCCGAACAGTTTTTCGATACTCGCACGGATTCTACCTTTTCCCGGTACTCTCCCGGATTCTTCCATTTTCCGGTACTGACACCGATTCTAGTATTTTCAGGAACTGGTCCGAACAGTTTTTCGATACGCGCCCGGATTCTACCTTTTCCCGGTACTGTCCGGGATTCTTCCATTTTCCGGTACTGACCCCGATTCTAGCATTTGGAGGAACTGGTCCGAACAGTTTTTCGATACTCACACGGATTCTACCTTTTCCCGGTACTGTCCCGGATTCTTCCATTTTCCGGTACTGACACCGATTCTAGCATTTTCAGGAACTGGTCCGAACAGTTTTTCGATACGCGCCCGGATTCTACCTTTTCCCGGTACTGTCCGGGATTCTTCCATTTTCCGGTACTGACCCCGATTCTAGCATTTGGAGGAACTGGTCCGAACAGTTTTTCGATACTCGCACGGATTCTACCTTTTCCCGGTACTCTCCCGGATTCTTCCATTTTCCGGTACTGACACCGATTCTAGTATTTTCAGGAACTGGTCCGAACAGTTTTTCGATACACGCCCGGATTCTACCTTTTCCCGGTACTGTCCCGGATTCTTCCATTTTCCGGTACTGACACCGATTCTAGCATTTTCAGGAACTGGTCCGAACAGTTTTTCGATACGTGCACGGATTCTACCTTTTCCCGGTACTGTCCCGGATTCTTCCATTTTCCGGTACTGAGACCGATTCTAGCATTTTCAGGAACTGGTCCGAACAGTTTTTCGATACTCGCACGGATTCTACCTTTTCCCGGTACTGTCCCGGATTCTTCCATTTTCCGGTACTGACACCGATTGTAGCATTTTCAGGAACTGGTCCGAACAGTTTTTCGATACGCGCACAGATTCTACCTTTTCCCGGTACTGTCCCGGATTCTTCCATTTTCCGGTACTGAGACCGATTCTAGCATTTTCAGGAACTGGTCCGAACAGTTTTTCGATACTCGCACGGATTCTACCTTTTCCCGGTACTGTCCCGGATTCTTCCATTTTCCGGTACTGACACCGATTCTAGCATTTTCAGGAACTGGTCCGAACAGTTTTTCGATACGCGCCCGGATTCTACCTTTTCCCGGTACTGTCCGGGATTCTTCCATTTTCCGGTACTGACCCCGATTCTAGCATTTGGAGGAACTGGTCCGAACAGTTTTTCGATACTCGCACGGATTCTACCTTTTCCCGGTACTCTCCCGGATTCTTCCATTTTCCGGTACTGACACCGATTCTAGCATTTTCAGGAACTGGTCCGAACAGTTTTTCGATACGCGCACGGATTCTACCTTTTCCCGGTACTGTCCCGGATTCTTCCATTTTCCGGTACTGAGACCGATTCTAGCATTTTCAGGAACTGGTCCGAACAGTTTTTCGATACTCGCACGGATTCTACCTTTTCCCGGTACTGTCCCGGATTCCTCCATTTTCCGGTACTGACCCCGATTCTAGCATTTTGAGGAACTGGTCCGAACAGTTTTTCGATACTCACACGGATTCTACCTTTTCCCGGTACTTTCCGGGATTCTTCCATTTTCCGGTACTGACCCCGATTCTAGCATTTGGAGGAACTGGTCCGAACAGTTTTTCGATACTCACACGGATTCTACCTTTTCCCGGTACTTTCCGGGATTCTTCCATTTTCCGGTACTGACCCCGATTCTAGCATTTGGAGGAACTGGTCCGAACAGTTTTTCGATACTCGCACGGATTCTACCTTTTCCCGGTACTGTCCCGGATTCTTCCATTTTCCGGTACTGACACCGATTCTAGTATTTTCAGGAACTGGTCCGAACAGTTTTTCGATACACGCCCGGATTCTACCTTTTCCCGGTACTGTCCCGGATTCTTCCATTTTCCGGTACTGACCCCGATTCTAGCATTTTGAGGAACTGGTCCGAACAGTTTTTCGATACGCGCACGGATTCTACCTTTTCCCGGTACTGTCCCGGATTCTTCCATTTTCCGGTACTGACACCGATTCTAGCATTTTCAGGAACTGGTCCGAATAGTTTTTCGATACCCGCACGGATTCTACCTTTTCCCGGTACTGTCCCGGATTCTTCCATTTTCCAGTACTGACACCGATCCTCTCCTTTTCAGGAGCTGGTCCGGACAGTTTTTCGGTACTCGCACGGATTCTATCTTTTCCCTGTACTGTCCCGGATTCTTCCATTTTCCGGTACTGACACCGATTCTAGCATTTTCAGGAACTGGTCCAAACAGTTTTTCGATACTCGCACGGATTCTACCTTTTCCCGGCACTGTCCCGGATTCTTCCATTTTCCGGTACTGACACCGATTCTAGCATTTTCAGGAACTGGTCCGAACAGTTTTTCGATACGCGCACGGATTCTACCTTTTCCCGGTACTGTCCCGGATTCTTCCATTTTCCGGTACTGAGACCGATTCTAGCATTTTCAGGAACTGGTCCGAACAGTTTTTCGATACTCGCACGGATTCTACCTTTTCCCGGTACTGTCCCGGATTTTTCCATTTTCCGGTACTGACCCCGATTCTAGCATTTTGAGGAACTGGTCCGAACAGTTTTTCGATACTCACACGGATTCTACCTTTTCCCGGTACTTTCCGGGATTCTTCCATTTTCCGGTACTGACCCCGATTCTAGCATTTGGAGGAACTGGTCCGAACAGTTTTTCGATACTCACACGGATTCTACCTTTTCCCGGTACTTTCCGGGATTCTTCCATTTTCCGGTACTGACCCCGATTCTAGCATTTGGAGGAACTGGTTCGAACAGGTTTTCGATACTCGCACGGATTCTACCTTTTCCCGGTACTGTCCCGGATTCTTCCATTTTCCGGTACTGACACCGATTCTAGTATTTTCAGGAACTGGTCCGAACAGTTTTTCGATACACGCCCGGATTCTACCTTTTCCCGGTACTGTCCCGGTTTCTTCAATTTTCCGGTACTGACCCCGATTCTAGCATTTTGAGGAACTGGTCCGAACAGTTTTTCGATACGCGCACGGATTCTACCTTTTCCCGGTACTGTCCCGGATTCTTCCATTTTCCGGTACTGACACCGATTCTAGCATTTTCAGGAACTGGTCCGAATAGTTTTTCGATACGCGCACGGATTCCACCTTTTCCCGGTACTGTCCCGGATTCTTCCATTTTCCAGTACTGACACCGATTCTCTCCTTTTCAGGAGCTGGTCCGGACAGTTTTTCGGTACTCGCACGGATTCTATCTTTTCCCTGTACTGTCCCGGATTCTTCCATTTTCCGGTACTGACACCGATTCTTGCATTTTCAGGAACTGGTCCAAACAGTTTTTCGATACTCGCACGAATTCTACCTTTTCCCGGTACTGTCCCGGATTCTTCCATTTTCCGGTACTGACACCGATTGTAGCATTTTCAGGAACTGGTCCGAACAGTTTTTCGATACGCGCACAGATTCTACCTTTTCCCGGTACTGTCCCGGATTCTTCCATTTTCCGGTACTGAGACCGATTCTAGCATTTTCAGGAACTGGTCCGAACAGTTTTTCGATACTCGCACGGATTCTACCTTTTCCCGGTACTGTCCGGGATTCTTCCATTTTCCGGTACTGACCCCGATTCTAGCATTTGGAGGAACTGGTCCGAACAGTTTTTCGATACTCGCACGGATTCTACCTTTTCCCGGTACTTTCCGGGATTCTTCCATTTTCCGGTACTGACCCCGATTCTAGCATTTGGAGGAACTGGTCCGAACAGTTTTTCGATACTCACACGATTTCTACCTTTTCCCGGTACTTTCCGGGATTCTTCCATTTTCCGGTACTGACCCCGATTCTAGCATTTGGAGGAACTGGTCCGAACAGTTTTTCGATACTCGCACGGATTCTACCTTTTCCCGGTACTGTCCCGGATTCTTCCATTTTCCGGTACTGACACCGATTCTAGCATTTTCAGGAACTGGTCCGAACAGTTTTTCGATACGCGCCCGGATTCTACCTTTTCCCGGTACTGTCCGGGATTCTTCCATTTTCCGGTACTGACCCCGATTCTAGCATTTGGAGGAACTGGTCCGAAAAGTTTTTCGATACTCGCACGGATTCTACCTTTTCCCGGTACTCTCCCGGATTCTTCCATTTTCCGGTACTGACACCGATTCTAGTATTTTCAGGAACTGGTCCGAACAGTTTTTCGATACACGCCCGGATTCTACCTTTTCCCGGTACTGTCCCGGATTCTTCCATTTTCCGGTACTGACACCGATTCTAGCATTTTCAGGAACTGGTCCGAACAGTTTTTCGATACGTGCACGGATTCTACCTTTTCCCGGTACTGTCCCGGATTCTTCCATTTTCCGGTACTGAGACCGATTCTAGCATTTTCAGGAACTGGTCCGAACAGTTTTTCGATACTCGCACGGATTCTACCTTTTCCCGGTACTGTCCCGGATTTTTCCATTTTCCGGTACTGACCCCGATTCTAGCATTTTGAGGAACTGGTCCGAACAGTTTTTCGATACTCACACGGATTCTACCTTTTCCCGGTACTTTCCGGGATTCTTCCATTTTCCGGTACTGACCCCGATTCTAGCATTTGGAGGAACTGGTCCGAACAGTTTTTCGATACTCGCACGGATTCTACCTTTTCCCGGTACTCTCCCGGATTCTTCCATTTTCCGGTACTGACACCGATTCTAGCATTTTCAGGAACTGGTCCGAACAGTTTTTCGATACGCGCACGGATTCTACCTTTTCCCGGTACTGTCCCGGATTCTTCCATTTTCCGGTACTGAGACCGATTCTAGCATTTTCAGGAACTGGTCCGAACAGTTTTTCGATACTCGCACGGATTCTACCTTTTCCCGGTACTGTCCCGGATTCCTCCATTTTCCGGTACTGACCCCGATTCTAGCATTTTGAGGAACTGGTCCGAACAGTTTTTCGATACTCACACGGATTCTACCTTTTCCCGGTACTTTCCGGGATTCTTCCATTTTCCGGTACTGACCCCGATTCTAGCATTTGGAGGAACTGGTCCGAACAGTTTTTCGATACTCACACGGATTCTACCTTTTCCCGGTACTTTCCGGGATTCTTCCATTTTCCGGTACTGACCCCGATTCTAGCATTTGGAGGAACTGGTCCGAACAGTTTTTCGATACTCGCACGGATTCTACCTTTTCCCGGTACTGTCCCGGATTCTTCCATTTTCCGGTACTGACACCGATTCTAGTATTTTCAGGAACTGGTCCGAACAGTTTTTCGATACACGCCCGGATTCTACCTTTTCCCGGTACTGTCCCGGATTCTTCCATTTTCCGGTACTGACCCCGATTCTAGCATTTTGAGGAACTGGTCCGAACAGTTTTTCGATACGCGCACGGATTCTACCTTTTCCCGGTACTGTCCCGGATTCTTCCATTTTCCGGTACTGACACCGATTCTAGCATTTTCAGGAACTGGTCCGAATAGTTTTTCGATACCCGCACGGATTCTACCTTTTCCCGGTACTGTCCCGGATTCTTCCATTTTCCAGTACTGACACCGATCCTCTCCTTTTCAGGAGCTGGTCCGGACAGTTTTTCGGTACTCGCACGGATTCTATCTTTTCCCTGTACTGTCCCGGATTCTTCCATTTTCCGGTACTGACACCGATTCTAGCATTTTCAGGAACTGGTCCAAACAGTTTTTCGATACTCGCACGGATTCTACCTTTTCCCGGCACTGTCCCGGATTCTTCCATTTTCCGGTACTGACACCGATTCTAGCATTTTCAGGAACTGGTCCGAACAGTTTTTCGATACGCGCACGGATTCTACCTTTTCCCGGTACTGTCCCGGATTCTTCCATTTTCCGGTACTGAGACCGATTCTAGCATTTTCAGGAACTGGTCCGAACAGTTTTTCGATACTCGCACGGATTCTACCTTTTCCCGGTACTGTCCCGGATTTTTCCATTTTCCGGTACTGACCCCGATTCTAGCATTTTGAGGAACTGGTCCGAACAGTTTTTCGATACTCACACGGATTCTACCTTTTCCCGGTACTTTCCGGGATTCTTCCATTTTCCGGTACTGACCCCGATTCTAGCATTTGGAGGAACTGGTCCGAACAGTTTTTCGATACTCACACGGATTCTACCTTTTCCCGGTACTTTCCGGGATTCTTCCATTTTCCGGTACTGACCCCGATTCTAGCATTTGGAGGAACTGGTTCGAACAGGTTTTCGATACTCGCACGGATTCTACCTTTTCCCGGTACTGTCCCGGATTCTTCCATTTTCCGGTACTGACACCGATTCTAGTATTTTCAGGAACTGGTCCGAACAGTTTTTCGATACACGCCCGGATTCTACCTTTTCCCGGTACTGTCCCGGTTTCTTCAATTTTCCGGTACTGACCCCGATTCTAGCATTTTGAGGAACTGGTCCGAACAGTTTTTCGATACGCGCACGGATTCTACCTTTTCCCGGTACTGTCCCGGATTCTTCCATTTTCCGGTACTGACACCGATTCTAGCATTTTCAGGAACTGGTCCGAATAGTTTTTCGATACGCGCACGGATTCCACCTTTTCCCGGTACTGTCCCGGATTCTTCCATTTTCCAGTACTGACACCGATTCTCTCCTTTTCAGGAGCTGGTCCGGACAGTTTTTCGGTACTCGCACGGATTCTATCTTTTCCCTGTACTGTCCCGGATTCTTCCATTTTCCGGTACTGACACCGATTCTTGCATTTTCAGGAACTGGTCCAAACAGTTTTTCGATACTCGCACGAATTCTACCTTTTCCCGGTACTGTCCCGGATTCTTCCATTTTCCGGTACTGACACCGATTGTAGCATTTTCAGGAACTGGTCCGAACAGTTTTTCGATACGCGCACAGATTCTACCTTTTCCCGGTACTGTCCCGGATTCTTCCATTTTCCGGTACTGAGACCGATTCTAGCATTTTCAGGAACTGGTCCGAACAGTTTTTCGATACTCGCACGGATTCTACCTTTTCCCGGTACTGTCCGGGATTCTTCCATTTTCCGGTACTGACCCCGATTCTAGCATTTGGAGGAACTGGTCCGAACAGTTTTTCGATACTCGCACGGATTCTACCTTTTCCCGGTACTTTCCGGGATTCTTCCATTTTCCGGTACTGACCCCGATTCTAGCATTTGGAGGAACTGGTCCGAACAGTTTTTCGATACTCACACGATTTCTACCTTTTCCCGGTACTTTCCGGGATTCTTCCATTTTCCGGTACTGACCCCGATTCTAGCATTTGGAGGAACTGGTCCGAACAGTTTTTCGATACTCGCACGGATTCTACCTTTTCCCGGTACTGTCCCGGATTCTTTCATTTTCCGGTACTGACACCGATTCTAGCATTTTCAGGAACTGGTCCGAACAGTTTTTCGATACGCGCCCGGATTCTACCTTTTCCCGGTACTGTCCGGGATTCTTCCATTTTCCGGTACTGACCCCGATTCTAGCATTTGGAGGAACTGGTCCGAAAAGTTTTTCGATACTCGCACGGATTCTACCTTTTCCCGGTACTCTCCCGGATTCTTCCATTTTCCGGTACTGACACCGATTCTAGTATTTTCAGGAACTGGTCCGAACAGTTTTTCGATACACGCCCGGATTCTACCTTTTCCCGGTACTGTCCCGGATTCTTCCATTTTCCGGTACTGACACCGATTCTAGCATTTTCAGGAACTGGTCCGAACAGTTTTTCGATACGTGCACGGATTCTACCTTTTCCCGGTACTGTCCCGGATTCTTCCATTTTCCGGTACTGAGACCGATTCTAGCATTTTCAGGAACTGGTCCGAACAGTTTTTCGATACTCGCACGGATTCTACCTTTTCCCGGTACTGTCCCGGATTTTTCCATTTTCCGGTACTGACCCCGATTCTAGCATTTTGAGGAACTGGTCCGAACAGTTTTTCGATACTCACACGGATTCTACCTTTTCCCGGTACTTTCCGGGATTCTTCCATTTTCCGGTACTGACCCCGATTCTAGCATTTGGAGGAACTGGTCCGAACAGTTTTTCGATACTCGCACGGATTCTACCTTTTCCCGGTACTCTCCCGGATTCTTCCATTTTCCGGTACTGACACCGATTCTAGCATTTTCAGGAACTGGTCCGAACAGTTTTTCGATACGCGCACGGATTCTACCTTTTCCCGGTACTGTCCCGGATTCTTCCATTTTCCGGTACTGAGACCGATTCTAGCATTTTCAGGAACTGGTCCGAACAGTTTTTCGATACTCGCACGGATTCTACCTTTTCCCGGTACTGTCCCGGATTCCTCCATTTTCCGGTACTGACCCCGATTCTAGCATTTTGAGGAACTGGTCCGAACAGTTTTTCGATACTCACACGGATTCTACCTTTTCCCGGTACTTTCCGGGATTCTTCCATTTTCCGGTACTGACCCCGATTCTAGCATTTGGAGGAACTGGTCCGAACAGTTTTTCGATACTCACACGGATTCTACCTTTTCCCGGTACTTTCCGGGATTCTTCCATTTTCCGGTACTGACCCCGATTCTAGCATTTGGAGGAACTGGTCCGAACAGTTTTTCGATACTCGCACGGATTCTACCTTTTCCCGGTACTGTCCCGGATTCTTCCATTTTCCGGTACTGACACCGATTCTAGTATTTTCAGGAACTGGTCCGAACAGTTTTTCGATACACGCCCGGATTCTACCTTTTCCCGGTACTGTCCCGGATTCTTCCATTTTCCGGTACTGACCCCGATTCTAGCATTTTGAGGAACTGGTCCGAACAGTTTTTCGATACGCGCACGGATTCTACCTTTTCCCGGTACTGTCCCGGATTCTTCCATTTTCCGGTACTGACACCGATTCTAGCATTTTCAGGAACTGGTCCGAATAGTTTTTCGATACCCGCACGGATTCTACCTTTTCCCGGTACTGTCCCGGATTCTTCCATTTTCCAGTACTGACACCGATCCTCTCCTTTTCAGGAGCTGGTCCGGACAGTTTTTCGGTACTCGCACGGATTCTATCTTTTCCCTGTACTGTCCCGGATTCTTCCATTTTCCGGTACTGACACCGATTCTAGCATTTTCAGGAACTGGTCCAAACAGTTTTTCGATACTCGCACGGATTCTACCTTTTCCCGGCACTGTCCCGGATTCTTCCATTTTCCGGTACTGACACCGATTCTAGCATTTTCAGGAACTGGTCCGAACAGTTTTTCGATACGCGCACGGATTCTACCTTTTCCCGGTACTGTCCCGGATTCTTCCATTTTCCGGTACTGAGACCGATTCTAGCATTTTCAGGAACTGGTCCGAACAGTTTTTCGATACTCGCACGGATTCTACCTTTTCCCGGTACTGTCCCGGATTTTTCCATTTTCCGGTACTGACCCCGATTCTAGCATTTTGAGGAACTGGTCCGAACAGTTTTTCGATACTCACACGGATTCTACCTTTTCCCGGTACTTTCCGGGATTCTTCCATTTTCCGGTACTGAC
Organism: Vitis cinerea var. helleri x Vitis riparia; assembly: GCA_946000715.1. Lineage (NCBI taxonomy): Eukaryota > Viridiplantae > Streptophyta > Magnoliopsida > Vitales > Vitaceae > Vitis > Vitis cinerea var. helleri x Vitis riparia. Next base: position 15,753,512 of record OX254027.1, on the reverse strand, counting down.
CCCGATTCTAGCATTTGGAGGAACTGGTCCGAACAGTTTTTCGATACTCACACGGATTCTACCTTTTCCCGGTACTTTCCGGGATTCTTCCATTTTCCGGTACTGACCCCGATTCTAGCATTTGGAGGAACTGGTTCGAACAGGTTTTCGATACTCGCACGGATTCTACCTTTTCCCGGTACTGTCCCGGATTCTTCCATTTTCCGGTACTGACACCGATTCTAGTATTTTCAGGAACTGGTCCGAACAGTTTTTCGATACACGCCCGGATTCTACCTTTTCCCGGTACTGTCCCGGTTTCTTCAATTTTCCGGTACTGACCCCGATTCTAGCATTTTGAGGAACTGGTCCGAACAGTTTTTCGATACGCGCACGGATTCTACCTTTTCCCGGTACTGTCCCGGATTCTTCCATTTTCCGGTACTGACACCGATTCTAGCATTTTCAGGAACTGGTCCGAATAGTTTTTCGATACGCGCACGGATTCCACCTTTTCCCGGTACTGTCCCGGATTCTTCCATTTTCCAGTACTGACACCGATTCTCTCCTTTTCAGGAGCTGGTCCGGACAGTTTTTCGGTACTCGCACGGATTCTATCTTTTCCCTGTACTGTCCCGGATTCTTCCATTTTCCGGTACTGACACCGATTCTAGCATTTTCAGGAACTGGTCCAAACAGTTTTTCGATACTCGCACGAATTCTACCTTTTCCCGGTACTGTCCCGGATTCTTCCATTTTCCGGTACTGACACCGATTGTAGCATTTTCAGGAACTGGTCCGAACAGTTTTTCGATACGCGCACAGATTCTACCTTTTCCCGGTACTGTCCCGGATTCTTCCATTTTCCGGTACTGAGACCGATTCTAGCATTTTCAGGAACTGGTCCGAACAGTTTTTCGATACTCGCACGGATTCTACCTTTTCCCGGTACTGTCCGGGATTCTTCCATTTTCCGGTACTGACCCCGATTCTAGCATTTGGAGGAACTGGTCCGAACAGTTTTTCGATACTCGCACGGATTCTACCTTTTCCCGGTACTTTCCGGGATTCTTCCATTTTCCGGTACTGACCCCGATTCTAGCATTTGGAGGAACTGGTCCGAACAGTTTTTCGATACTCACACGATTTCTACCTTTTCCCGGTACTTTCCGGGATTCTTCCATTTTCCGGTACTGACCCCGATTCTAGCATTTGGAGGAACTGGTCCGAACAGTTTTTCGATACTCGCACGGATTCTACCTTTTCCCGGTACTGTCCCGGATTCTTCCATTTTCCGGTACTGACACCGATTCTAGCATTTTCAGGAACTGGTCCGAACAGTTTTTCGATACGCGCCCGGATTCTACCTTTTCCCGGTACTGTCCGGGATTCTTCCATTTTCCGGTACTGACCCCGATTCTAGCATTTGGAGGAACTGGTCCGAAAAGTTTTTCGATACTCGCACGGATTCTACCTTTTCCCGGTACTCTCCCGGATTCTTCCATTTTCCGGTACTGACACCGATTCTAGTATTTTCAGGAACTGGTCCGAACAGTTTTTCGATACACGCCCGGATTCTACCTTTTCCCGGTACTGTCCCGGATTCTTCCATTTTCCGGTACTGACACCGATTCTAGCATTTTCAGGAACTGGTCCGAACAGTTTTTCGATACGTGCACGGATTCTACCTTTTCCCGGTACTGTCCCGGATTCTTCCATTTTCCGGTACTGAGACCGATTCTAGCATTTTCAGGAACTGGTCCGAACAGTTTTTCGATACTCGCACGGATTCTACCTTTTCCCGGTACTGTCCCGGATTTTTCCATTTTCCGGTACTGACACCGATTCTAGCATTTTGAGGAACTGGTCCGAACAGTTTTTCGATACTCACACGGATTCTACCTTTTCCCGGTACTTTCCGGGATTCTTCCATTTTCCGGTACTGACCCCGATTCTAGCATTTGGAGGAACTGGTCCGAACAGTTTTTCGATACTCACACGATTTCTACCTTTTCCCGGTACTTTCCGGGATTCTTCCATTTTCCGGTACTAACCCCGATTCTAGCATTTGGAGGAACTGGTCCGAACAGTTTTTCGATACTCGCACGGATTCTACCTTTTCCCGGTACTGTCCCGGATTCTTCCATTTTCCGGTACTGACACCGATTCTAGCATTTTCAGGAACTGGTCCGAACAGTTTTTCGATACTCGCACGGATTCTACCTTTTCCCGGTACTGTCCCGGATTCTTCCATTTTCCGTTACTGACACCGATTCTAGCATTTTCAGGAACTGGTCCGAACAGTTTTTCGATACGCGCACGGATTCTACCTTTTCCCGGTACTGTCCCGGATTCTTCCATTTTCCGGTACTGACACCGATTCTAGCATTTTCAGGAACTGGTCCGAACAGTTTTTCGATACTCGCACGGATTCTACCTTTTCCCGGTACTGTCCCGGATTCCTCCATTTTCCGGTACTGACCCCGATTCTAGCATTTTGAGGAACTGGTCCGAACAGTTTTTCGATACTCACACGGATTCTACCTTTTCCCGGTACTTTCCGGGATTCTTCCATTTTCCGGTACTGACCCCGATTCTAGCATTTGGAGGAACTGGTCCGAACAGTTTTTCGATACTCACACGGATTCTACCTTTTCCCGGTACTTTCCGGGATTCTTCCATTTTCCGGTACTGACCCCGATTCTAGCATTTGGAGGAACTGGTCCGAACAGTTTTTCGATACTCGCACGGATTCTACCTTTTCCCGGTACTGTCCCGGATTCTTCCATTTTCCGGTACTGACACCGATTCTAGTATTTTCAGGAACTGGTCCGAACAGTTTTTCGATACACGCCCGGATTCTACCTTTTCCCGGTACTGTCCCGGATTCTTCCATTTTCCGGTACTGACCCCGATTCTAGCATTTTGAGGAACTGGTCCGAACAGTTTTTCGATACGCGCACGGATTCTACCTTTTCCCGGTACTGTCCCGGATTCTTCCATTTTCCGGTACTGACACCGATTCTAGCATTTTCAGGAACTGGTCCGAATAGTTTTTCGATACCCGCACGGATTCTACCTTTTCCCGGTACTGTCCCGGATTCTTCCATTTTCCAGTACTGACACCGATCCTCTCCTTTTCAGGAGCTGGTCCGGACAGTTTTTCGGTACTCGCACGGATTCTATCTTTTCCCTGTACTGTCCCGGATTCTTCCATTTTCCGGTACTGACACCGATTCTAGCATTTTCAGGAACTGGTCCAAACAGTTTTTCGATACTCGCACGGATTCTACCTTTTCCCGGCACTGTCCCGGATTCTTCCATTTTCCGGTACTGACACCGATTCTAGCATTTTCAGGAACTGGTCCGAACAGTTTTTCGATACGCGCACGGATTCTACCTTTTCCCGGTACTGTCCCGGATTCTTCCATTTTCCGGTACTGAGACCGATTCTAGAATTTTCAGGAACTGGTCCGAACAGTTTTTCGATACGCGCCCGGATTCTACCTTTTCCCGGTACTGTCCGGGATTCTTCCATTTTCCGGTACTGACCCCGATTCTAGCATTTGGAGGAACTGGTCCGAACAGTTTTTCGATACTCGCACGGATTCTACCTTTTCCCGGTACTCTCCCGGATTCTTCCATTTTCCGGTACTGACACCGATTCTAGTATTTTCAGGAACTGGTCCGAACAGTTTTTCGATACACGCCCGGATTCTACCTTTTCCCGGTACTGTCCCGGATTCTTCCATTTTCCGGTACTGACACCGATTCTAGCATTTTCAGGAACTGGTCCGAACAGTTTTTCGATACGTGCACGGATTCTACCTTTTCCCGGTACTGTCCCGGATTCTTCCATTTTCCGGTACTGAGACCGATTCTAGCATTTTCAGGAACTGGTCCGAACAGTTTTTCGATACTCGCACGGATTCTACCCTTTCCCGGTACTGTCCCGGATTTTTCCATTTTCCGGTACTGACCCCGATTCTAGCATTTTGAGGAACTGGTCCGAACAGTTTTTCGATACTCACACGGATTCTACCTTTTCCCGGTACTTTCCGGGATTCTTCCATTTTCCGGTACTGACCCCGATTCTAGCATTTGGAGGAACTGGTCCGAACAGTTTTTCGATACTCGCACGGATTCTACCTTTTCCCGGTACTGTCCCGGATTCTTCCATTTTCCAGTACTGACACCGATCCTCTCCTTTTCAGGAGCTGGTCCGGACAGTTTTTCGGTACTCGCACGGATTCTATCTTTTCCCTGTACTGTCCCGGATTCTTCCATTTTCCGGTACTGACACCGATTCTAGCATTTTCAGGAACTGGTCCAAACAGTTTTTCGATACTCGCACGGATTCTACCTTTTCCCGGTACTGTCCCGGATTCTTCCATTTTCCGGTACTGACACCGATTGTAGCATTTTCAGGAACTGGTCCGAACAGTTTTTCGATACGCGCACAGATTCTACCTTTTCCCGGTACTGTCCCGGATTCTTCCATTTTCCGGTACTTACCCCGATTCTAGCATTTTGAGGAACTGGTCCGAACTGTTTTTCGATACGCGCACGGATTCTACCTTTTCCCGGTACTGTCCCGGATTCTTCCATTTTCCGGTATTGACACCGATTCTAGCATTTTCAGGAACTGGTCCGAATATTTTTTCGATACGCGCACGGATTCTACCTTTTCCCGGTACTGTCTCGGATTCTTCCATTTTCCAGTACTGACATTGATTCTCTCCTTTTCAGGAGCTGGTCCGGACAGTTTTTCGGTACTCGCACGGATTCTATCTTTTCCCGGTACTGTCCCGGATTCTTCCATTTTCCGGTACTGACACCGATTCTAGCATTTTCAGGAACTGGTCCGAACAGTTTTTCGATACTCGCACGGATTCTACCTTTTCATGGTACTGTCCCGGATTCTTCCATTTTCCGGTACTGACCCCGATTCTAGCATTTTGAGGAACTGGTCCGAACTGTTTTTCGATACGCGCACGGATTCTACCTTTTCCCGGTACTGTCCCGGATTCTTCCATTTTCCGGTACTGACACCGATTCTAGTATTTTCAGGAACTGGTCCGAACAGTTTTTCGATACGCGCACGAATTCTACCTTTTCCCGGTACTGTCCCGGATTCTTCCATTTTCCAGTACTGACACCGATTCTCTACTTTTCAGGAGCTGGTCCGGACAGTTTTTCGGTACTCGCACAGATTCTATCTTTTCCCGGTACTGTCCCGGATTCTTCCATTTTCCGGTACTGACACCGATTCTAGCATTTTCAGGAACTGGTCCGAACAGTTTTTCGATACTCGCACGGATTCTACCTTTTCATGGTACTGTCCCGGATTCTTCCATTTTCCGGTACCGACACCGATTCTAGTATTTTCAGGAACTGGTCCGAACAGTTTTTCGATACGCGCCAGGATTCTACCTTTTCCCGGTACTGTCCCGGATTCTTCCATTTTCCGGTACTGACACCGATTCTAGTATTTTCAGGAACTGGTCCGAACAGTTTTTCGATACACGCCCGGATTCTACCTTTTCCCGGTACTGTCCCGGATTCTTCCATTTTCCGGTACTGACCCCGATTCTAGCATTTTGAGGAACTGGTCCGAACAGTTTTTCGATACTCGCACGGATTCTACCTTTTCCCGGTACTGTCCGGGATTCTTCCATTTTCCGGTACTGACCCCGATTCTAGCATTTTGAGGAACTGGTCCGAACAGTTTTTCGATACTCGCACGGATTCTACCTTTTCATGGTACTGTCCCGGATTCTTCCATTTTCCGGTACTGACCCCGATTCTAGCATTTTGAGGAACTGGTCCGAACTGTTTTTCGATACGCGCACGGATTCTACCTTTTCCCGGTACTGTCCCGGATTCTTCCATTTTCCGGTATTGACACCGATTCTAGCATTTTCAGGAACTGGTCCGAATATTTTTTCGATACGCGCACGGATTCTACCTTTTCCCGGTACTGTCCCGGATTCTTCCATTTTCCAGTACTGACACCGATTCTCTCCTTTTCAGGAGCTGGTCCGGACAGTTTTTCGGTACTCGCACGGATTCTATCTTTTCCCGGTACTGTCCCGGATTCTTCCATTTTCCGGTACTGACACCGATTCTAGCATTTTCAGGAACTGGTCCGAACAGTTTTTCGATACTCGCACGGATTCTACCTTTTCATGGTACTGTCCCGGATTCTTCCATTTTCCGGTACTGACCCCGATTCTAGCATTTTGAGGAACTGGTCCGAACTGTTTTTCGATACGCGCACGGATTCTACCTTTTCCCGGTACTGTCCCGGATTCTTCCATTTTCCGGTATTGACACCGATTCTAGCATTTTCAGGAACTGGTCCGAATATTTTTTCGATACGCGCACGGATTCTACCTTTTCCCGGTACTGTCTCGGATTCTTCCATTTTCCAGTACTGACATTGATTCTCTCCTTTTCAGGAGCTGGTCCGGACAGTTTTTCGGTACTCGCACGGATTCTATCTTTTCCCGGTACTGTCCCGGATTCTTCCATTTTCCGGTACTGACACCGATTCTAGCATTTTCAGGAACTGGTCCGAACAGTTTTTCGATACTCGCACGGATTCTACCTTTTCATGGTACTGTCCCGGATTCTTCCATTTTCCGGTACTGACCCCGATTCTAGCATTTTGAGGAACTGGTCCGAACTGTTTTTCGATACGCGCACGGATTCTACCTTTTCCCGGTACTGTCCCGGATTCTTCCATTTTCCGGTACTGACACCGATTCTAGTATTTTCAGGAACTGGTCCGAACAGTTTTTCGATACGCGCACGAATTCTACCTTTTCCCGGTACTGTCCCGGATTCTTCCATTTTCCAGTACTGACACCGATTCTCTACTTTTCAGGAGCTGGTCCGGACAGTTTTTCGGTACTCGCACAGATTCTATCTTTTCCCGGTACTGTCCCGGATTCTTCCATTTTCCGGTACTGACACCGATTCTAGCATTTTCAGGAACTGGTCCGAACAGTTTTTCGATACTCGCACGGATTCTACCTTTTCCCGGTACTGTCCCGGATTCTTCCATTTTCCGGTACTGACACCGATTCTAGTATTTTCAGGAACTGGTCCGAACAGTTTTTCGATACACGCCCGGATTCTACCTTTTCCCGGTACTGTCCCGGATTCTTCCATTTTCCGGTACTGACCCCGATTCTAGCATTTTGAGGAACTGGTCCGAACAGTTTTTCGATACTCGCACGGATTCTACCTTTTCCCGGTACTGTCCGGGATTCTTCCATTTTCCGGTACTGACCCCGATTCTAGCATTTTGAGGAACTGGTCCGAACAGTTTTTCGATACTCGCACGGATTCTACCTTTTCATGGTACTGTCCCGGATTCTTCCATTTTCCGGTACTGACCCCGATTCTAGCATTTTGAGGAACTGGTCCGAACTGTTTTTCGATACGCGCACGGATTCTACCTTTTCCCGGTACTGTCCCGGATTCTTCCATTTTCCGGTATTGACACCGATTCTAGCATTTTCAGGAACTGGTCCGAATATTTTTTCGATACGCGCACGGATTCTACCTTTTCCCGGTACTGTCCCGGATTCTTCCATTTTCCAGTACTGACACCGATTCTCTCCTTTTCAGGAGCTGGTCCGGACAGTTTTTCGGTACTCGCACGGATTCTATCTTTTCCCGGTACTGTCCCGGATTCTTCCATTTTCCGGTACTGACACCGATTCTAGCATTTTCAGGAACTGGTCCGAACAGTTTTTCGATACTCGCACGGATTCTACCTTTTCCCGGTACTGTCCCGGATTCTTCCATTTTCCGGTACTGACACCGATTCTAGTATTTTCAGGAACTGGTCCGAACAGTTTTTCGATACGCGCCCGGATTCTACCTTTTCCCGGTACTGTCCCGGATTCTTCCATTTTCCGGTACTGACCTCGATTCTAGCATTTTGAGGAACTGGTCCGAACAGTTTTTCGATACTCGCACGGATTCTACCTTTTCCCGGTACTGTCCGGGATTCTTCCATTTTCCGGTACTGACCCCGATTCTAGCATTTTGAGGAACTAGTCCGAATAGTTTTTCGATACTCGCACGGATTCTACCTTTTCCCGGTACTGTCCCGGATTCTTCCATTTTCCGGTACTAACACCGATTCTAGTATTTTCAGGAACTGGTCCGAACAGTTTTTCGATACACGCCCGGATTCTACCTTTTCCCGGTACTGTCCCGGATTCTTCCATTTTCCGGTACTGACCCCGATTCTAGCATTTTGAGGAACTGGTCCGAACAGTTTTTCGATACTCGCACGGATTCTACCTTTTCATGGTACTGTCCCGGGTTCTTCCATTTTCCGGTACTAACACCGATTCTAGTATTTTCAGGAACTGGTCCGAACAGTTTTTCGATACTCGCACGGATTCTACCTTTTCCCGGTACTGTCCGGGATTCTTCCATTTTCCGGTACTGACCCCGATTCTAGCATTTTGAGGAACTGGTCCGAACAGTTTTTCGATACTCGCACGGATTCTACCTTTTCCCGGTACTGTCCCGGATTCTTCCATTTTCCGGTACTAACACCGATTCTAGTATTTTCAGGAACTGGTCCGAACAGTTTTTCGATACACGCCCGGATTCTACCTTTTCCCGGTACTGTCCCGGATTCTTCCATTTTCCGGTACTGACCCCGATTCTAGCATTTTGAGGAACTGGTCCGAACAGTTTTTCGATACTCGCACGGATTCTACCTTTTCATGGTACTGTCCCGGGTTCTTCCATTTTCCGGTACTGACCCCGATTCTAGCATTTTGAGGAACAGGGCCGAACAGTTTTTCGATACTCGCACGGATTCTACCTTTTCCCGGTACTGTCCCGGATTCTTCCATTTTCCGGTAGTGACACCGATTCTAGCATTTTCAGGAACTGGTCCGAACAGTTTTTCGATACACGCCCGGATTCTACCTTTTCCCGGTACTGTCCCGGATTCTTCCATTTTCCGGTACTGACCCCGATTCTAGCATTTTGAGGAACTGGTCCGAACAGTTTTTCGATACTCGCACGGATTCTACCTTTTCATGGTACTGTCCCGGATTCTTCCATTTTCCGGTACTGACCCCGATTCTAGCATTTTGAGGAACTGGTCCGAACTGTTTTTCGATACGCGCACGGATTCTACCTTTTCCCGGTACTGTCCCGGATTCTTCCATTTTCCGGTACTGACACCGATTCTAGTATTTTCAGGAACTGGTCCGAACAGTTTTTCGATACGCGCACGAATTCTACCTTTTCCCGGTACTGTCCCGGATTCTTCCATTTTCCAGTACTGACACCGATTCTCTACTTTTCAGGAGCTGGTCCGGACAGTTTTTCGGTACTCGCACGGATTCTATCTTTTCCCGGTACTGTCCCGGATTCTTCCATTTTCCGGTACTGACACCGATTCTAGCATTTTCAGGAACTGGTCCGTACAGTTTTTCGATACGCGCCAGGATTCTACCTTTTCCCGGTACTGTCCCGGATTCTTCCATTTTCCGGTACTGACCCCGATTCTAGCATTTTCAGGAACTGGTCCGAACAGTTTTTCGATACACGCCCGGATTCTACCTTTTCCCGGTACTGTCCCGGATTCTTCCATTTTCCGGTACTGACCCCGATTCTAGCATTTTGAGGAACTGGTCCGAACAGTTTTTCGATACTCGCACGGATTCTACCTTTTCCCGGTACTGTCCGGGATTCTTCCATTTTCCGGTACTGACCCCGATTCTAGCATTTTGAGGAACTGGTCCGAACAGTTTTTCGATACTCGCACGGATTCTACCTTTTCCCGGTACTGTCCCGGATTCTTCCATTTTCCGGTACTGACACCGATTCTAGTATTTTCAGGAACTGGTCCGAACAGTTTTTCGATACACGCCCGGATTCTACCTTTTCCCGGTACTGTCCGGGATTCTTCCATTTTCCGGTACTGACCCCGATTCTAGCATTTTGAGGAACTGGTCCGAACAGTTTTTCGATACTCGCACGGATTCTACCTTTTCATGGTACTGTCCCGGATTCTTCCATTTTCCGGTACTGACCCCGATTCTAGCATTTTGAGGAACTGGTCCGAACTGTTTTTCGATACGCGCACGGATTCTACCTTTTCCCGGTACTGTCCCGGATTCTTCCATTTTCCGGTATTGACACCGATTCTAGCATTTTCAGGAACTGGTCCGAATATTTTTTCGATACGCGCACGGATTCTACCTTTTCCCGGTACTGTCCCGGATTCTTCCATTTTCCAGTACTGACACCGATTCTCTCCTTTTCAGGAGCTGGTCCGGACAGTTTTTCGGTACTCGCACGGATTCTATCTTTTCCCGGTACTGTCCCGGATTCTTCCATTTTCCGGTACTGACACCGATTCTAGCATTTTCAGGAACTGGTCCGAACAGTTTTTCGATACTCGCACGGATTCTACCTTTTCCCGGTACTGTCCCGGATTCTTCCATTTTCCGGTACTGACACCGATTCTAGTATTTTCAGGAACTGGTCCGAACAGTTTTTCGATACGCGCCCGGATTCTACCTTTTCCCGGTACTGTCCCGGATTCTTCCATTTTCCGGTACTGACCTCGATTCTAGCATTTTGAGGAACTGGTCCGAACAGTTTTTCGATACTCGCACGGATTCTACCTTTTCCCGGTACTGTCCGGGATTCTTCCATTTTCCGGTACTGACCCCGATTCTAGCATTTTGAGGAACTAGTCCGAACAGTTTTTCGATACTCGCACGGATTCTACCTTTTCCCGGTACTGTCCCGGATTCTTCCATTTTCCGGTACTAACACCGATTCTAGTATTTTCAGGAACTGGTCCGAACAGTTTTTCGATACACGCCCGGATTCTACCTTTTCCCGGTACTGTCCCGGATTCTTCCATTTTCCGGTACTGACCCCGATTCTAGCATTTTGAGGAACTGGTCCGAACAGTTTTTCGATACTCGCACGGATTCTACCTTTTCATGGTACTGTCCCGGGTTCTTCCATTTTCCGGTACTGACCCCGATTCTAGCATTTTGAGGAACAGGGCCGAACAGTTTTTCGATACTCGCACGGATTCTACCTTTTCCCGGTACTGTCCCGGATTCTTCCATTTTCCGGTAGTGACACCGATTCTAGCATTTTCAGGAACTGGTCCGAACAGTTTTTCGATACACGCCCGGATTCTACCTTTTCCCGGTACTGTCCCGGATTCTTCCATTTTCCGGTACTGACCCCGATTCTAGCATTTTGAGGAACTGGTCCGAACAGTTTTTCGATACTCGCACGGATTCTACCTTTTCATGGTACTGTCCCGGATTCTTCCATTTTCCGGTACTGACCCCGATTCTAGCATTTTGAGGAACTGGTCCGAACTGTTTTTCGATACGCGCACGGATTCTACCTTTTCCCGGTACTGTCCCGGATTCTTCCATTTTCCGGTACTGACACCGATTCTAGTATTTTCAGGAACTGGTCCGAACAGTTTTTCGATACGCGCACGAATTCTACCTTTTCCCGGTACTGTCCCGGATTCTTCCATTTTCCAGTACTGACACCGATTCTCTACTTTTCAGGAGCTGGTCCGGACAGTTTTTCGGTACTCGCACGGATTCTATCTTTTCCCGGTACTGTCCCGGATTCTTCCATTTTCCGGTACTGACACCGATTCTAGCATTTTCAGGAACTGGTCCGTACAGTTTTTCGATACGCGCCAGGATTCTACCTTTTCCCGGTACTGTCCCGGATTCTTCCATTTTCCGGTACTGACACCGATTCTAGTATTTTCAGGAACTGGTCCGAACAGTTTTTCGATACACGCCCGGATTCTACCTTTTCCCGGTACTGTCCCGGATTCTTCCATTTTCCGGTACTGACCCCGATTCTAGCATTTTGAGGAACTGGTCCGAACAGTTTTTCGATACTCGCACGGATTCTACCTTTTCCCGGTACTGTCCGGGATTCTTCCATTTTCCGGTACTGACCCCGATTCTAGCATTTTGAGGAACTGGTCCGAACAGTTTTTCGATACTCGCACGGATTCTACCTTTTCCCGGTACTGTCCCGGATTCTTCCATTTTCCGGTACTGACACCGATTCTAGTATTTTCAGGAACTGGTCCGAACAGTTTTTCGATACACGCCCGGATTCTACCTTTTCCCGGTACTGTCCCGGATTCTTCCATTTTCCGGTACTGACCCCGATTCTAGCATTTTGAGGAACTGGTCCGAACAGTTTTTCGATACTCGCACGGATTCTACCTTTTCATGGTACTGTCCCGGATTCTTCCATTTTCCGGTACTGACCCCGATTCTAGCATTTTGAGGAACAGGGCCGAACAGTTTTTCGATACTCGCACGGATTCTACCTTTTCCCGGTACTGTCCCGGATTCTTCCATTTTCCGGTACTGACCCCGATTCTAGCATTTTGAGGAACTGGTCCGAACAGTTTTTCGATACTCGCACGGATTCTACCTTTTCATGGTACTGTCCCGGATTCTTCCATTTTCCGGTACTGACCCCGATTCTAGCATTTTGAGGAACTGGTCCGAACTGTTTTTCGATACGCGCACGGATTCTACCTTTTCCCGGTACTGTCCCGGATTCTTCCATTTTCCAGTACTGACACCGATTCTCTACTTTTCAGGAGCTGGTTCGGACAGTTTTTCGGTACTCGCACGGATTCTATCTTTTCCCGGTACTGTCCCGGATTCTTCCATTTTCCGGTACTGACACCGATTCTAGTATTTTCAGGAACTGGTCCGAACAGTTTTTCGATACGCGCACGAATTCTACCTTTTCCCGGTACTGTCCCGGATTCTTCCATTTTCCAGTACTGACACCGATTCTCTACTTTTCAGGAGCTGGTCCGGACAGTTTTTCGGTACTCGCACAGATTCTATCTTTTCCCGGTACTGTCCCGGATTCTTCCATTTTCCGGTACTGACACCGATTCTAGCATTTTCAGGAACTGGTCCGAACAGTTTTTCGATACTCGCACGGATTCTACCTTTTCATGGTACTGTCCCGGATTCTTCCATTTTCCGGTACCGACACCGATTCTAGTATTTTCAGGAACTGGTCCGAACAGTTTTTCGATACGCGCCAGGATTCTACCTTTTCCCGGTACTGTCCCGGATTCTTCCATTTTCCGGTACTGACCCCGATTCTAGCATTTTGAGGAACTGGTCCGAACAGTTTTTCGATACTCGCACGGATTCTACCTTTTCATGGTACTGTCCCGGATTCTTCCATTTTCCGGTACTGACCCCGATTCTAGCATTTTGAGGAACAGGGCCGAACAGTTTTTCGATACTCGCACGGATTCTACCTTTTCCCGGTACTGTCCCGGATTCTTCCATTTTCCAGTACTGACACCGATTCTCTACTTTTCAGGAGCTGGTCCGGACAGTTTTTCGGTACTCGCACGGATTCTATCTTTTCCCGGTACTGTCCCGGATTCTTCCATTTTCCGGTACTGACACCGATTCTAGCATTTTCAGGAACTGGTCCGAAAAGTTTTTCGATACTCGCACGGATTCTACCTTTTCCCGGTACTGTCCCGGATTCTTCCATTTTCCGGTACTGACACCGATTCTAGTATTTTCAGGAACTGGTCCGAACAGTTTTTCGATACACGCCCGGATTCTACCTTTTCCCGGTACTGTCCCGGATTCTTCCATTTTCCAGTACTGACCCCGATTCTAGCATTTTGAGGAACTGGTCCGAACAGTTTTTCGATACTCGCACGGATTATACCTTTTCCCGGTACTGTCCGGGATTCTTCCATTTTCCGGTACTGACCCCGATTCTAGCATTTTGAGGAACTGGTCCGAACAGTTTTTCGATACTCGCACGGATTCTACCTTTTCCCGGTACTGTCCCGGATTCTTCCATTTTCCGGTACTGACACCGATTCTAGTATTTTCAGGAACTGGTCCGAACAGTTTTTCGATACACGCCCGGATTCTACCTTTTCCCAGTACTGTCCCGGATTCTTCCATTTTCCGGTACTGACACCGATTCTAGTATTTTGAGGAACTGGTCCGAACAGTTTTTCGATACGCGCCCGGATTCTACCTTTTCCCGGTACTGTACCGGATTCTTCCATTTTCCGGTACTGACCCGGATTCTAGCATTTTGAGGAACTGGTCCGAACAGTTTTTCGATACTCGCACGGATTCTACCTTTTCATGGTACTGTCCCGGATTCTTCCATTTTCCGGTACTGACCCCGATTCTAGCATTTTGAGGAACAGGGCCGAACAGTTTTTCGATACTCGCACGGATTCTACCTTTTCCCGGTACTGTCCCGGATTCTTCCATTTTCCGGTAGTGACACCGATTCTAGCATTTTCAGGAACTGGTCCGAACAGTTTTTCGATACACGCCTGGATTCTACCTTTTCCCGGTACTGTCCCGGATTCTTCCATTTTCCGGTACTGACCCCGATTCTAGCATTTTGAGGAACTGGTCCGAACAGTTTTTCGATACGCGCCCGGATTCTACCTTTTCCCGGTACTGTCCCGGATTCTTCCATTTTCCGGTACTGACACCGATTCTAGTATTTTCAGGAACTGGTCCGAACAGTTTTTCGATACACGCCCGGATTCTACCTTTTCCCGGTACTGTCCCGGATTCTTCCATTTTCCAGTACTGACCCCGATTCTAGCATTTTGAGGAACTGGTCCGAACAGTTTTTCGATACTCGCACGGATTCTACCTTTTCCCGGTACTGTCCGGGATTCTTCCATTTTCCGGTACTGACCCCGATTCTAGCATTTTGAGGAACTGGTCCGAACAGTTTTTCGATACTCGCACGGATTCTACCTTTTCCCGGTACTGTCCCGGATTCTTCCATTTTCCGGTACTGACACCGATTCTAGTATTTTCAGGAACTGGTCCGAACAGTTTTTCGATACACGCCCGGATTCTACCTTTTCCCGGTACTGTCCCGGATTCTTCCATTTTCCGGTACTGACCCCGATTCTAGCATTTTGAGGAACTGGTCCGAACAGTTTTTCGATACTCGCACGGATTCTACCTTTTCATGGTACTGTCCCGGATTCTTCCATTTTCCGGTACTGACCCCGATTCTAGCATTTTGAGGAACTGGTCCGAACTGTTTTTCGATACGCGCACGGATTCTACCTTTTCCCGGTACTGTCCCGGATTCTTCCATTTTCCGGTACTGACACCGATTCTAGTATTTTCAGGAACTGGTCCGAACAGTTTTTCGATACGCGCCCGGATTCTACCTTTTCCCGGTACTGTCCCGGATTCTTCCATTTTCCGGTACTGACACCGATTCTAGTATTTTCAGGAACTGGTCCGAACAGTTTTTCGATACACGCCCGGATTCTACCTTTTCCCGGTACTGTCCCGGATTCTTCCATTTTCCAGTACTGACCCCGATTCTAGCATTTTGAGGAACTGGTCCGAACAGTTTTTCGATACTCGCACGGATTCTACCTTTTCCCGGTACTGTCCGGGATTCTTCCATTTTCCGGTACTGACCCCGATTCTAGCATTTTGAGGAACTGGTCCGAACAGTTTTTCGATACTCGCACGGATTCTACCTTTTCCCGGTACTGTCCCGGATTCTTCCATTTTCCGGTACTGACACCGATTCTAGTATTTTCAGGAACTGGTCCGAATAGTTTTTCGATACACGCCCGGATTCTACCTTTTCCCAGTACTGTCCCGGATTCTTCCATTTTCCGGTACTGACACAGATTCTAGCATTTTGAGGAACTGGTCCGAACAGTTTTTCGATACTCGCACGGATTCTACCTTTTCCCGGTACTTCTCGGATTCTTCCATTTTCCGGTACTGACCCGGATTCTAGCATTTTGAGGAACTGGTCCGAACAGTTTTTCGATACTCGCACGGATTCTACCTTTTCATGGTACTGTCCCGGATTCTTCCATTTTCCGGTACTGACACCGATTCTAGTATTTTCAGGAACTGGTCCGAACAGTTTTTCGATACGCGCCAGGATTCTACCTTTTCCCGGTACTGTCCCGGATTCTTCCATTTTCCGGTACTGACACCGATTCTAGTATTTTCAGGAACTGGTCCGAACAGTTTTTCGATACACGCCCGGATTCTACCTTTTCCCGGTACTGTCCCGGATTCTTCCATTTTCCGGTACTGACCCCGATTCTAGCATTTTGAGGAACTGGTCCGAACAGTTTTTCGATACTCGCACGGATTCTACGTTTTCCCGGTACTGTCCCGGATTCTTCCATTTTCCGGTACTGACACCGATTCTAGTATTTTCAGGAACTGGTCCGAACAGTTTTTCGATACGCGCCCGGATTCTACGTTTTCCCGGTACTGTCCCGGATTCTTCCATTTTCCGGTACTGACCCCGATTCTAGCATTATGAGGAACTGGTCCGAACAGTTTTTCGATACTCGCACGGATTCTACCTTTTCATGGTACTGTCCCGGATTCTTCCATTTTCCGGTACTGACCCCGATTCTAGTATTTTCAGGAACTGGTCCGAACAGTTTTTCGATACACGCCCGGATTCTACCTTTTCCCGGTACTGTCCCGGATTCTTCCATTTTCCAGTACTGACCCCGATTCTAGCATTTTGAGGAACTGGTCCGAACAGTTTTTCGATACTCGCACGGATTATACCTTTTCCCGGTACTGTCCGGGATTCTTCCATTTTCCGGTACTGACCCCGATTCTAGCATTTTGAGGAACTGGTCCGAACAGTTTTTCGATACTCGCACGGATTCTACCTTTTCCCGGTACTGTCCCGGATTCTTCCATTTTCCGGTACTGACACCGATTCTAGTATTTTCAGGAACTGGTCCGAACAGTTTTTCGATACACGCCCGGATTCTACCTTTTCCCCGTACTGTCCCGGATTCTTCCATTTTCCGGTACTGACACCGATTCTAGTATTTTGAGGAACTGGTCCGAACAGTTTTTCGATACGCGCCCGGATTCTACCTTTTCCCGGTACTGTCCCGGTTTCTTCCATTTTCCGGTACTGACCCGGATTCTAGCATTTTGAGGAACTGGTCCGAACAGTTTTTCGATACTCGCACGGATTCTACCTTTTCATGGTACTGTCCCGGATTCTTCCATTTTCCGGTACTGACCCCGATTCTAGCATTTTGAGGAACAGGGCCGAACAGTTTTTCGATACTCGCACGGATTCTACGTTTTCCCGGTACTGTCCCGGATTCTTCCATTTTCCGGTACTGACACCGATTCTAGTATTTTCAGGAACTGGTCCGAACAGTTTTTCGATACGCGCCCGGATTCTACGTTTTCCCGGTACTGTCCCGGATTCTTCCATTTTCCGGTACTGACCCCGATTCTAGCATTATGAGGAACTGGTCCGAACAGTTTTTCGATACTCGCACGGATTCTACCTTTTCATGGTACTGTCCCGGATTCTTCCATTTTCCGGTACTGACCCCGATTCTAGTATTTTCAGGAACTGGTCCGAACAGTTTTTCGATACACGCCCGGATTCTACCTTTTCCCGGTACTGTCCCGGATTCTTCCATTTTCCAGTACTGACCCCGATTCTAGCATTTTGAGGAACTGGTCCGAACAGTTTTTCGATACTCGCACGGATTATACCTTTTCCCGGTACTGTCCGGGATTCTTCCATTTTCCGGTACTGACCCCGATTCTAGCATTTTGAGGAACTGGTCCGAACAGTTTTTCGATACTCGCACGGATTCTACCTTTTCCCGGTACTGTCCCGGATTCTTCCATTTTCCGGTACTGACACCGATTCTAGTATTTTCAGGAACTGGTCCGAACAGTTTTTCGATACACGCCCGGATTCTACCTTTTCCCAGTACTGTCCCGGATTCTTCCATTTTCCGGTACTGACACCGATTCTAGTATTTTGAGGAACTGGTCCGAACAGTTTTTCGATACGCGCCCGGATTCTACCTTTTCCCGGTACTGTCCCGGTTTCTTCCATTTTCCGGTACTGACCCGGATTCTAGCATTTTGAGGAACTGGTCCGAACAGTTTTTCGATACTCGCACGGATTCTACCTTTTCATGGTACTGTCCCGGATTCTTCCATTTTCCGGTACTGACCCCGATTCTAGCATTTTGAGGAACAGGGCCGAACAGTTTTTCGATACTCGCACGGATTCTACCTTTTCCCGGTACTGTCCCGGATTCTTCCATTTTCCGGTAGTGACACCGATTCTAGCATTTTCAGGAACTGGTCCGAACAGTTTTTCGATACACGCCTGGATTCTACCTTTTCCCGGTACTGTCCCGGATTCTTCCATTTTCCGGTACTGACCCCGATTCTAGCATTTTGAGGAACTGGTCCGAACAGTTTTTCGATACTCGCACGGATTCTACCTTTTCATGGTACTGTCCCGGATTCTTCCATTTTCCGGTACTGACCCCGATTCTAGCATTTTGAGGAACTGGTCCGAACTGTTTTTCGATACGCGCACGGATTCTACCTTTTCCCGGTACTGTCCCGGATTCTTCCATTTTCCGGTACTGACACCGATTCTAGCATTTTCAGGAACTGGTCCGAACAGTTTTTCGATACACGCCTGGATTCTACCTTTTCCCGGTACTGTCCCGGATTCTTCCATTTTCCGGTACTGACCCCGATTCTAGCATTTTGAGGAACTGGTCCGAACAGTTTTTCGATACGCGCCCGGATTCTACCTTTTCCCGGTACTGTCCCGGTTTCTTCCATTTTCCGGTACTGACACCGATTCTAGTATTTTCAGGAACTGGTCCGAACAGTTTTTCGATACACGCCCGGATTCTACCTTTTCCCGGTACTGTCCCGGATTCTTCCATTTTCCAGTACTGACCCCGATTCTAGCATTTTGAGGAACTGGTCCGAACAGTTTTTCGATACTCGCACGGAT
This sequence comes from Vitis cinerea var. helleri x Vitis riparia, assembly GCA_946000715.1. NCBI lineage: Eukaryota > Viridiplantae > Streptophyta > Magnoliopsida > Vitales > Vitaceae > Vitis > Vitis cinerea var. helleri x Vitis riparia. Next base: position 15,734,624 of record OX254027.1, on the reverse strand, counting down.
TCTACCTTTTCCCGGTACTGTCCGGGATTCTTCCATTTTCCGGTACTGACCCCGATTCTAGCATTTTGAGGAACTGGTCCGAACAGTTTTTCGATACTCGCACGGATTCTACCTTTTCCCGGTACTGTCCCGGATTCTTCCATTTTCCGGTACTGACACCGATTCTAGTATTTTCAGGAACTGGTCCGAACAGTTTTTCGATACACGCCCGGATTCTACCTTTTCCCGGTACTGTCCCGGATTCTTCCATTTTCCGGTACTGACCCCGATTCTAGCATTTTGAGGAACTGGTCCGAACAGTTTTTCGATACTCGCACGGATTCTACCTTTTCATGGTACTGTCCCGGATTCTTCCATTTTCCGGTACTGACCCCGATTCTAGCATTTTGAGGAACTGGTCCGAACTGTTTTTCGATACGCGCACGGATTCTACCTTTTCCCGGTACTGTCCCGGATTCTTCCATTTTCCGGTACTGACACCGATTCTAGTATTTTCAGGAACTGGTCCGAACAGTTTTTCGATACGCGCCCGGATTCTACCTTTTCCCGGTACTGTCCCGGATTCTTCCATTTTCCGGTACTGACACCGATTCTAGTATTTTCAGGAACTGGTCCGAACAGTTTTTCGATACGCGCCCGGATTCTACCTTTTCCCGGTACTGTCCCGGATTCTTCCATTTTCCAGTACTGACCCCGATTCTAGCATTTTGAGGAACTGGTCCGAACAGTTTTTCGATACTCGCACGGATTCTACCTTTTCCCGGTACTGTCCGGGATTCTTCCATTTTCCGGTACTGACCCCGATTCTAGCATTTTGAGGAACTGGTCCGAACAGTTTTTCGATACTCGCACGGATTCTACCTTTTCCCGGTACTGTCCCGGATTCTTCCATTTTCCGGTACTGACACCGATTCTAGTATTTTCAGGAACTGGTCCGAATAGTTTTTCGATACACGCCCGGATTCTACCTTTTCCCAGTACTGTCCCGGATTCTTCCATTTTCCGGTACTGACACCGATTCTAGCATTTTGAGGAACTGGTCCGAACAGTTTTTCGATACTCGCACGGATTCTACCTTTTCCCGGTACTGTCTCGGATTCTTCCATTTTCCGGTACTGACCCGGATTCTAGCATTTTGAGGAACTGGTCCGAACAGTTTTTCGATACTCGCACGGATTCTACCTTTTCATGGTACTGTCCCGGATTCTTCCATTTTCCGGTACTGACACCGATTCTAGTATTTTCAGGAACTGGTCCGAACAGTTTTTCGATACGCGCCAGGATTCTACCTTTTCCCGGTACTGTCCCGGATTCTTCCATTTTCCGGTACTGACACCGATTCTAGTATTTTCAGGAACTGGTCCGAACAGTTTTTCGATACACGCCCGGATTCTACCTTTTCCCGGTACTGTCCCGGATTCTTCCATTTTCCGGTACTGACCCCGATTCTAGCATTTTGAGGAACTGGTCCGAACAGTTTTTCGATACTCGCACGGATTCTACGTTTTCCCGGTACTGTCCCGGATTCTTCCATTTTCCGGTACTGACACCGATTCTAGTATTTTCAGGAACTGGTCCGAACAGTTTTTCGATACGCGCCCGGATTCTACGTTTTCCCGGTACTGTCCCGGATTCTTCCATTTTCCGGTACTGACCCCGATTCTAGCATTATGAGGAACTGGTCCGAACAGTTTTTCGATACTCGCACGGATTCTACCTTTTCATGGTACTGTCCCGGATTCTTCCATTTTCCGGTACTGACCCCGATTCTAGTATTTTCAGGAACTGGTCCGAACAGTTTTTCGATACACGCCCGGATTCTACCTTTTCCCGGTACTGTCCCGGATTCTTCCATTTTCCAGTACTGACCCCGATTCTAGCATTTTGAGGAACTGGTCCGAACAGTTTTTCGATACTCGCACGGATTATACCTTTTCCCGGTACTGTCCGGGATTCTTCCATTTTCCGGTACTGACCCCGATTCTAGCATTTTGAGGAACTGGTCCGAACAGTTTTTCGATACTCGCACGGATTCTACCTTTTCCCGGTACTGTCCCGGATTCTTCCATTTTCCGGTACTGACACCGATTCTAGTATTTTCAGGAACTGGTCCGAACAGTTTTTCGATACACGCCCGGATTCTACCTTTTCCCAGTACTGTCCCGGATTCTTCCATTTTCCGGTACTGACACCGATTCTAGTATTTTGAGGAACTGGTCCGAACAGTTTTTCGATACGCGCCCGGATTCTACCTTTTCCCGGTACTGTCCCGGTTTCTTCCATTTTCCGGTACTGACCCGGATTCTAGCATTTTGAGGAACTGGTCCGAACAGTTTTTCGATACTCGCACGGATTCTACCTTTTCATGGTACTGTCCCGGATTCTTCCATTTTCCGGTACTGACCCCGATTCTAGCATTTTGAGGAACAGGGCCGAACAGTTTTTCGATACTCGCACGGATTCTACCTTTTCCCGGTACTGTCCCGGATTCTTCCATTTTCCGGTAGTGACACCGATTCTAGCATTTTCAGGAACTGGTCCGAACAGTTTTTCGATACACGCCTGGATTCTACCTTTTCCCGGTACTGTCCCGGATTCTTCCATTTTCCGGTACTGACCCCGATTCTAGCATTTTGAGGAACTGGTCCGAACAGTTTTTCGATACTCGCACGGATTCTACCTTTTCATGGTACTGTCCCGGATTCTTCCATTTTCCGGTACTGACCCCGATTCTAGCATTTTGAGGAACTGGTCCGAACTGTTTTTCGATACGCGCACGGATTCTACCTTTTCCCGGTACTGTCCCGGATTCTTCCATTTTCCGGTACTGACACCGATTCTAGCTTTTTCAGGAACTGGTCCGAATAGTTTTTCGATACGCGCACGGATTCTACCTTTTCCCGGTACTGTCCCGGATTCTTCCATTTTCCAGTACTGACACCGATTCTCTACTTTTCAGGAGCTGGTTCGGACAGTTTTTCGGTACTCGCACGGATTCTATCTTTTCCCGGTACTGTCCCGGATTCTTCCATTTTCCGGTACTGACACCGATTCTAGCATTTTCAGGAACTGGTCCGAAAAGTTTTTCGATACTCGCACGGATTCTACCTTTTCCCGGTACTGTCCCGGATTCTTCCATTTTCCGGTACTGACACCGATTCTAGTATTTTCAGGAACTGGTCCGAACAGTTTTTCGATACACGCCCGGATTCTACCTTTTCCCGGTACTGTCCCGGATTCTTCCATTTTCCAGTACTGACCCCGATTCTAGCATTTTGAGGAACTGGTCCGAACAGTTTTTCGATACTCGCACGGATTCTACCTTTTCCCGGTACTGTCCGGGATTCTTCCATTTTCCGGTACTGACCCCGATTCTAGCATTTTGAGGAACTGGTCCGAACAGTTTTTCGATACTCGCACGGATTCTACCTTTTCCCGGTACTGTCCCGGATTCTTCCATTTTCCGGTACTGACACCGATTCTAGTATTTTCAGGAACTGGTCCGAACAGTTTTTCGATACACGCCCGGATTCTACCTTTTCCCGGTACTGTCCCGGATTCTTCCATTTTCCGGTACTGACCCCGATTCTAGCATTTTGAGGAACTGGTCCGAATAGTTTTTCGATACTCGCACGGATTCTACCTTTTCATGGTACTGTCCCGGATTCTTCCATTTTCCGGTACTGACCCCGATTCTAGCATTTTGAGGAACTGGTCCGAACTGTTTTTCGATACGCGCACGGATTCTACCTTTTCCCGGTACTGTCCCGGATTCTTCCATTTTCCGGTACTGACACCGATTCTAGCATTTTCAGGAACTGGTCCGAACAGTTTTTCGATACACGCCTGGATTCTACCTTTTCCCGGTACTGTCCCGGATTCTTCCATTTTCCGGTACTGACCCCGATTCTAGCATTTTGAGGAACTGGTCCGAACAGTTTTTCGATACGCGCCCGGATTCTACCTTTTCCCGGTACTGTCCCGGTTTCTTCCATTTTCCGGTACTGACACCGATTCTAGTATTTTCAGGAACTGGTCCGAACAGTTTTTCGATACACGCCCGGATTCTACCTTTTCCCGGTACTGTCCCGGATTCTTCCATTTTCCAGTACTGACCCCGATTCTAGCATTTTGAGGAACTGGTCCGAACAGTTTTTCGATACTCGCACGGATTCTACCTTTTCCCGGTACTGTCCGGGATTCTTCCATTTTCCGGTACTGACCCCGATTCTAGCATTTTGAGGAACTGGTCCGAACAGTTTTTCGATACTCGCACGGATTCTACCTTTTCCCGGTACTGTCCCGGATTCTTCCATTTTCCGGTACTGACACCGATTCTAGTATTTTCAGGAACTGGTCCGAACAGTTTTTCGATACACGCCCGGATTCTACCTTTTCCCGGTACTGTCCCGGATTCTTCCATTTTCCGGTACTGACCCCGATTCTAGCATTTTGAGGAACTGGTCCGAACAGTTTTTCGATACTCGCACGGATTCTACCTTTTCATGGTACTGTCCCGGATTCTTCCATTTTCCGGTACTGACCCCGATTCTAGCATTTTGAGGAACTGGTCCGAACTGTTTTTCGATACGCGCACGGATTCTACCTTTTCCCGGTACTGTCCCGGATTCTTCCATTTTCCGGTACTGACACCGATTCTAGTATTTTCAGGAACTGGTCCGAACAGTTTTTCGATACGCGCCCGGATTCTACCTTTTCCCGGTACTGTCCCGGATTCTTCCATTTTCCGGTACTGACACCGATTCTAGTATTTTCAGGAACTGGTCCGAACAGTTTTTCGATACGCGCCCGGATTCTACCTTTTCCCGGTACTGTCCCGGATTCTTCCATTTTCCAGTACTGACCCCGATTCTAGCATTTTGAGGAACTGGTCCGAACAGTTTTTCGATACTCGCACGGATTCTACCTTTTCCCGGTACTGTCCGGGATTCTTCCATTTTCCGGTACTGACCCCGATTCTAGCATTTTGAGGAACTGGTCCGAACAGTTTTTCGATACTCGCACGGATTCTACCTTTTCCCGGTACTGTCCCGGATTCTTCCATTTTCCGGTACTGACACCGATTCTAGTATTTTCAGGAACTGGTCCGAATAGTTTTTCGATACACGCCCGGATTCTACCTTTTCCCAGTACTGTCCCGGATTCTTCCATTTTCCGGTACTGACACCGATTCTAGCATTTTGAGGAACTGGTCCGAACAGTTTTTCGATACTCGCACGGATTCTACCTTTTCCCGGTACTGTCTCGGATTCTTCCATTTTCCGGTACTGACCCGGATTCTAGCATTTTGAGGAACTGGTCCGAACAGTTTTTCGATACTCGCACGGATTCTACCTTTTCATGGTACTGTCCCGGATTCTTCCATTTTCCGGTACTGACACCGATTCTAGTATTTTCAGGAACTGGTCCGAACAGTTTTTCGATACGCGCCAGGATTCTACCTTTTCCCGGTACTGTCCCGGATTCTTCCATTTTCCGGTACTGACACCGATTCTAGTATTTTCAGGAACTGGTCCGAACAGTTTTTCGATACACGCCCGGATTCTACCTTTTCCCGGTACTGTCCCGGATTCTTCCATTTTCCGGTACTGACCCCGATTCTAGCATTTTGAGGAACTGGTCCGAACAGTTTTTCGATACTCGCACGGATTCTACGTTTTCCCGGTACTGTCCCGGATTCTTCCATTTTCCGGTACTGACACCGATTCTAGTATTTTCAGGAACTGGTCCGAACAGTTTTTCGATACGCGCCCGGATTCTACGTTTTCCCGGTACTGTCCCGGATTCTTCCATTTTCCGGTACTGACCCCGATTCTAGCATTATGAGGAACTGGTCCGAACAGTTTTTCGATACTCGCACGGATTCTACCTTTTCATGGTACTGTCCCGGATTCTTCCATTTTCCGGTACTGACCCCGATTCTAGTATTTTCAGGAACTGGTCCGAACAGTTTTTCGATACACGCCCGGATTCTACCTTTTCCCGGTACTGTCCCGGATTCTTCCATTTTCCAGTACTGACCCCGATTCTAGCATTTTGAGGAACTGGTCCGAACAGTTTTTCGATACTCGCACGGATTATACCTTTTCCCGGTACTGTCCGGGATTCTTCCATTTTCCGGTACTGACCCCGATTCTAGCATTTTGAGGAACTGGTCCGAACAGTTTTTCGATACTCGCACGGATTCTACCTTTTCCCGGTACTGTCCCGGATTCTTCCATTTTCCGGTACTGACACCGATTCTAGTATTTTCAGGAACTGGTCCGAACAGTTTTTCGATACACGCCCGGATTCTACCTTTTCCCAGTACTGTCCCGGATTCTTCCATTTTCCGGTACTGACACCGATTCTAGTATTTTGAGGAACTGGTCCGAACAGTTTTTCGATACGCGCCCGGATTCTACCTTTTCCCGGTACTGTCCCGGTTTCTTCCATTTTCCGGTACTGACCCGGATTCTAGCATTTTGAGGAACTGGTCCGAACAGTTTTTCGATACTCGCACGGATTCTACCTTTTCATGGTACTGTCCCGGATTCTTCCATTTTCCGGTACTGACCCCGATTCTAGCATTTTGAGGAACAGGGCCGAACAGTTTTTCGATACTCGCACGGATTCTACCTTTTCCCGGTACTGTCCCGGATTCTTCCATTTTCCGGTAGTGACACCGATTCTAGCATTTTCAGGAACTGGTCCGAACAGTTTTTCGATACACGCCTGGATTCTACCTTTTCCCGGTACTGTCCCGGATTCTTCCATTTTCCGGTACTGACCCCGATTCTAGCATTTTGAGGAACTGGTCCGAACAGTTTTTCGATACTCGCACGGATTCTACCTTTTCATGGTACTGTCCCGGATTCTTCCATTTTCCGGTACTGACCCCGATTCTAGCATTTTGAGGAACTGGTCCGAACTGTTTTTCGATACGCGCACGGATTCTACCTTTTCCCGGTACTGTCCCGGATTCTTCCATTTTCCGGTACTGACACCGATTCTAGCTTTTTCAGGAACTGGTCCGAATAGTTTTTCGATACGCGCACGGATTCTACCTTTTCCCGGTACTGTCCCGGATTCTTCCATTTTCCAGTACTGACACCGATTCTCTACTTTTCAGGAGCTGGTTCGGACAGTTTTTCGGTACTCGCACGGATTCTATCTTTTCCCGGTACTGTCCCGGATTCTTCCATTTTCCGGTACTGACACCGATTCTAGCATTTTCAGGAACTGGTCCGAAAAGTTTTTCGATACTCGCACGGATTCTACCTTTTCCCGGTACTGTCCCGGATTCTTCCATTTTCCGGTACTGACACCGATTCTAGTATTTTCAGGAACTGGTCCGAACAGTTTTTCGATACACGCCCGGATTCTACCTTTTCCCGGTACTGTCCCGGATTCTTCCATTTTCCAGTACTGACCCCGATTCTAGCATTTTGAGGAACTGGTCCGAACAGTTTTTCGATACTCGCACGGATTCTACCTTTTCCCGGTACTGTCCGGGATTCTTCCATTTTCCGGTACTGACCCCGATTCTAGCATTTTGAGGAACTGGTCCGAACAGTTTTTCGATACTCGCACGGATTCTACCTTTTCCCGGTACTGTCCCGGATTCTTCCATTTTCCGGTACTGACACCGATTCTAGTATTTTCAGGAACTGGTCCGAACAGTTTTTCGATACACGCCCGGATTCTACCTTTTCCCGGTACTGTCCCGGATTCTTCCATTTTCCGGTACTGACCCCGATTCTAGCATTTTGAGGAACTGGTCCGAACAGTTTTTCGATACTCGCACGGATTCTACCTTTTCATGGTACTGTCCCGGATTCTTCCATTTTCCGGTACTGACCCCGATTCTAGCATTTTGAGGAACTGGTCCGAACTGTTTTTCGATACGCGCACGGATTCTACCTTTTCCCGGTACTGTCCCGGATTCTTCCATTTTCCGGTACTGACACCGATTCTAGTATTTTCAGGAACTGGTCCGAACAGTTTTTCGATACGCGCCCGGATTCTACCTTTTCCCGGTACTGTCCCGGATTCTTCCATTTTCCGGTACTGACACCGATTCTAGTATTTTCAGGAACTGGTCCGAACAGTTTTTCGATACACGCCCGGATTCTACCTTTTCCCGGTACTGTCCCGGATTCTTCCATTTTCCAGTACTGACCCCGATTCTAGCATTTTGAGGAACTGGTCCGAACAGTTTTTCGATACTCGCACGGATTCTACCTTTTCCCGGTACTGTCCGGGATTCTTCCATTTTCCGGTACTGACCCCGATTCTAGCATTTTGAGGAACTGGTCCGAACAGTTTTTCGATACTCGCACGGATTCTACCTTTTCCCGGTACTGTCCCGGATTCTTCCATTTTCCGGTACTGACACCGATTCTAGTATTTTCAGGAACTGGTCCGAATAGTTTTTCGATACACGCCCGGATTCTACCTTTTCCCAGTACTGTCCCGGATTCTTCCATTTTCCGGTACTGACACCGATTCTAGCATTTTGAGGAACTGGTCCGAACAGTTTTTCGATACTCGCACGGATTCTACCTTTTCATGGTACTGTCCCGGATTCTTCCATTTTCCGGTACTGACCCCGATTCTAGCATTTTGAGGAACTGGTCCGAACTGTTTTTCGATACGCGCACGGATTCTACCTTTTCCCGGTACTGTCCCGGATTCTTCCATTTTCCGGTACTGACACCGATTCTAGTATTTTCAGGAACTGGTCCGAACAGTTTTTCGATACGCGCCCGGATTCTACCTTTTCCCGGTACTGTCCCGGATTCTTCCATTTTCCGGTACTGACACCGATTCTAGTATTTTCAGGAACTGGTCCGAACAGTTTTTCGATACACGCCCGGATTCTACCTTTTCCCGGTACTGTCCCGGATTCTTCCATTTTCCAGTACTGACCCCGATTCTAGCATTTTGAGGAACTCGTCCGAACAGTTTTTCGATACTCGCACGGATTCTACCTTTTCCCGGTACTGTCCGGGATTCTTCCATTTTCCGGTACTGACCCCGATTCTAGCATTTTGAGGAACTGGTCCGAACAGTTTTTCGATACTCGCACGGATTCTACCTTTTCCCGGTACTGTCCCGGATTCTTCCATTTTCCGGTACTGACACCGATTCTAGTATTTTCAGGAACTGGTCCGAATAGTTTTTCGATACACGCCCGGATTCTACCTTTTCCCAGTACTGTCCCGGATTCTTCCATTTTCCGGTACTGACACCGATTCTAGCATTTTGAGGAACTGGTCCGAACAGTTTTTCGATACTCGCACGGATTCTACCTTTTCCCGGTACTGTCCCGGATTCTTCCATTTTCCGGTACTGACCCGGATTCTAGCATTTTGAGGAACTGGTCCGAACAGTTTTTCGATACTCGCACGGATTCTTCCTTTTCATGGTACTGTCCCGGATTCTTCCATTTTCCGGTACTGACACCGATTCTAGTATTTTCAGGAACTGGTCCGAACAGTTTTTCGATACGCGCCAGGATTCTACCTTTTCCCGGTACTGTCCCGGATTCTTCCATTTTCCGGTACTGACACCGATTCTAGTATTTTCAGGAACTGGTCCGAACAGTTTTTCGATACACGCCCGGATTCTACCTTTTCCCGGTACTGTCCCGGATTCTTCCATTTTCCGGTACTGACCCCGATTCTAGCATTTTGAGGAACTGGTCCGAACAGTTTTTCGATACTCGCACGGATTCTACGTTTTCCCGGTACTGTCCCGGATTCTTCCATTTTCCGGTACTGACACCGATTCTAGTATTTTCAGGAACTGGTCCGAACAGTTTTTCGATACGCGCCCGGATTCTACGTTTTCCCGGTACTGTCCCGGATTCTTCCATTTTCCGGTACTGACCCCGATTCTAGCATTATGAGGAACTGGTCCGAACAGTTTTTCGATACTCGCACGGATTCTACCTTTTCATGGTACTGTCCCGGATTCTTCCATTTTCCGGTACTGACCCCGATTCTAGCATTTTGAGGAACAGGGCCGAACAGTTTTTCGATACTCGCACGGATTCTACCTTTTCATGGTACTGTCCCGGATTCTTCCATTTTCCGGTACTGACCCCGATTCTAGCATTTTGAGGAACAGGGCCGAACAGTTTTTCGATACTCGCACGGATTCTACCTTTTCCCGGTACTGTCCCGGATTCTTCCATTTTCCGGTACTGACACCGATTCTAGCATTTTCAGGAACTGGTCCGAATAGTTTTTCGATACGCGCACGAATTCTACCTTTTCCCGGTACTGTCCCGGATTCTTCCATTTTCCAGTACTGACACCGATTCTCTACTTTTCAGGAGCTGGTCCGGACAGTTTTTCGGTACTCGCACGGATTCTATCTTTTCCCGGTACTGTCCCGGATTCTTCCATTTTCCGGTACTGACACCGATTCTAGCATTTTCAGGAACTGGTCCGAACAGTTTTTCGATACTCGCACGGATTCTACCTTTTCCCGGTACTGTCCCGGATTCTTCCATTTTCCGGTACTGACACCGATTCTAGTATTTTCAGGAAATGGTCCGAACAGTTTTTCGATACACGCCCGGATTCTACCTTTTCCCGGTACTGTCCCGGATTCTTCCATTTTCCGGTACTGACCCCGATTCTAGCATTTTGAGGAACTGGTCCGAACAGTTTTTCGATACTCGCACGGATTCTACCTTTTCCCGGTACTGTCCCGGATTCTTCCATTTTCCGGTACTGACACCGATTCTAGTATTTTCAGGAACTGGTCCGAACAGTTTTTCGATACACGCCCGGATTCTACCTTTTCCCGGTACTGTCCCGGATTCTTCCATTTTCCGGTACTGACCCCGATTCTAGCATTTTGAGGAACTGGTCCGAACAGTTTTTCGATACTCGCACGGATTCTACCTTTTCATGGTACTGTCCCGGATTCTTCCATTTTCCGGTACTGACCCCGATTCTAGCATTTTGAGGAACTGGTCCGAACTGTTTTTCGATACGCGCACGGATTCTACCTTTTCCCGGTACTGTCCCGGATTCTTCCATTTTCCGGTATTGACACCGATTCTAGCATTTTCAGGAAATGGTCCGAATATTTTTTCGATACGCGCACGGATTCTACCTTTTCCCGGTACTGTCCCGGATTCTTCCATGTTCCAGTACTGACACCGATTCTCTCCTTTTCAGGAGCTGGTCCGGACAGTTTCTCGGTACTCGCACGGATTCTATTTTTTCCCGGTACTGTCCCGGATTCTTCCATTTTCCGGTACTGACACCGATTCTAGCATTTTCAGGAACTGGTCCGAACAGTTTTTCGATACTCGCACGGATTCTACCTTTTCATGGTACTGTCCCGGATTCTTCCATTTTCCGGTACTGACCCCGATTCTAGCATTTTGAGGAACAGGGCCGAACAGTTTTTCGATACTCGCACGGATTCTACCTTTTCCCGGTACTGTCCCGGATTCTTCCATTTTCCGGTACTGACACCGATTCTAGCATTTTCAGGAACTGGTCCGAATAGTTTTTCGATACGCGCACGGATTCTACCTTTTCCCGGTACTGTCCCGGATTCTTCCATTTTCCAGTACTGACACCGATTCTCTACTTTTCAGGAGCTGGTCCGGACAGTTTTTCGGTACTCGCACGGATTCTATCTTTTCCCGGTACTGTCCCGGATTCTTCCATTTTCCGGTACTGACACCGATTCTAGCATTTTCATAAACTGGTCCGAACAGTTTTTCGATACTCGCACGGATTCTACCTTTTCCCGGTACTGTCCCGGATTCTTCCATTTTCCGGTACTGACACCGATTCTAGTATTTTCAGGAACTGGTCCGAACAGTTTTTCGATACACGCCCGGATTCTACCTTTTCCCGGTACTGTCCCGGATTCTTCCATTTTCCGGTACTGACCCCGATTCTAGCATTTTGAGGAACTGGTCCGAACAGTTTTTCGATACTCGCACGGATTCTACCTTTTCCCGGTATTGTCCCGGATTCTTCCATTTTCCGGTACTGACACCGATTCTAGTATTTTCAGGAACTGGTCCGAACAGTTTTTCGATACACGCCCGGATTCTACCTTTTCCCGGTACTGTCCCGGATTCTTCCATTTTCCGGTACTGACCCCGATTCTAGCATTTTGAGGAACTGGTCCGAACAGTTTTTCGATACTCGCACGGATTCTACCTTTTCATGGTACTGTCCCGGATTCTTCCATTTTCCGGTACTGACCCCGATTCTAGCATTTTGAGGAACTGGTCCGAACTGTTTTTCGATACGCGCACGGATTCTACCTTTTCCCGGTACTGTCCCGGATTCTTCCATTTTCCGGTATTGACACCGATTCTAGCATTTTCAGGAAATGGTCCGAATATTTTTTCGATACGCGCACGGATTCTACCTTTTCCCGGTACTGTCCCGGATTCTTCCATGTTCCAGTACTGACACCGATTCTCTCCTTTTCAGGAGCTGGTCCGGACAGTTTTTCGGTACTCGCACGGATTCTATCTTTTCCCGGTACTGTCCCGGATTCTTCCATTTTCCGGTACTGACACCGATTCTAGCATTTTCAGGAACTGGTCCGAACAGTTTTTCGATACTCGCACGGATTCTACCTTTTCATGGTTCTGTCCCGGATTCTTCCATTTTCCGGTACTGACCCCGATTCTAGCATTTTGAGGAACTGGTCCGAACAGTTTTTCGATACTCGCACGGATTCTACCTTTTCATGGTACTGTCCCGGATTCTTCCATTTTCCGGTACTGACCCCGATTCTAGCATTTTGAGGAACTGGTCCGAACTGTTTTTCGATACGCGCACGGATTCTACCTTTTCCCGGTACTGTCCCGGATTCTTCCATTTTCCGGTATTGACACCGATTCTAGCATTTTCAGGAAATGGTCCGAATATTTTTTCGATACGCGCACGGATTCTACCTTTTCCCGGTACTGTCCCGGATTCTTCCATGTTCCAGTACTGACACCGATTCTCTCCTTTTCAGGAGCTGGTCCGGACAGTTTTTCGGTACTCGCACGGATTCTATCTTTTCCCGGTACTGACACCGATTCTAGCATTTTCAGGAACTGGTCCGAACAGTTTTTCGATACTCGCACGGATTCTACCTTTTCATGGTTCTGTCCCGGATTCTTCCATTTTCCGGTACTGACCCCGATTCTAGCATTTTGAGGAACTGGTCCGAACAGTTTTTCGATACTCGCACGGATTCTACCTTTTCATGGTACTGTCCCGGATTCTTCCATTTTCCGGTACTGACCCCGATTCTAGCATTTTGAGGAACTGGTCCGAACTGTTTTTCGATACGCGCACGGATTCTACCTTTTCCCGGTACTGTCCCGGATTCTTCCATTTTCCGGTATTGACACCGATTCTAGCATTTTCAGGAAATGGTCCGAATATTTTTTCGATACGCGCACGGATTCTACCTTTTCCCGGTACTGTCCCGGATTCTTCCATTTTCCGGTACTGACACCGATTCTAGTATTTTCAGGAACTGGTCCGAACAGTTTTTCGATACACGCCCGGATTCTACCTTTTCCCGGTACTGTCCCGGATTCTTCCATTTTCCGGTACTGACCCCGATTCTAGCATTTTGAGGAACTGGTCCGAACAGTTTTTCGATACTCGCACGGATTCTACCTTTTCATGGTACTGTCCCGGATTCTTCCATTTTCCGGTACTGACCCCGATTCTAGCATTTTGAGGAACTGGTCCGAACAGTTTTTCGATACGCGCACGGATTCTACCTTTTCCCGGTACTGTCCCGGATTCTTCCATTTTCCGGTACTGACACCGATTCTAGTATTTTCAGGAACTGGTCCGAACAGTTTTTCGATACACGCCCGGATTCTACCTTTTCCCGGTACTGTCCCGGATTCTTCCATTTTCCGGTACTGACCCCGATTCTAGTATTTTGAGGAACTGGTCCGAACAGTTTTTCGATACTCGCACGGATTCTACCTTTTCATGGTACTGTCCCGGATTCTTCCATTTTCCGGTACTGACCCCGATTCTAGCATTTTGAGGAACTGGTCCGAACTGTTTTTCGATACGCGCACGGATTCTACCTTTTCCCGGTACTGTCCCGGATTCTACCTTTTCCCGGTACTGTCCCGGATTCTTCCATTTTCCGGTATTGACACCGATTCTAGCATTTTCAGGAACTGGTCCGAATATTTTTTCGATACGCGCACGGATTCTACCTTTTCCCGGTACTGTCCCGGATTCTTCCATTTTCCAGTACTGACACCGATTCTCTCCTTTTCAGGAGCTGGTCCGGACAGTTTTTCGGTACTCGCACGGATTCTATCTTTTCCCGGTACTGTCCCGGATTCTTCCATTTTCCGGTACTGACACTGATTCTAGCATTTTCAGGAACTGGTCCGAACAGTTTTTCGATACTCGCACGGATTCTACCTTTTCATGGTACTGTCCCGGATTCTTCCATTTTCCGGTACTGACCCCGATTCTAGCATTTTGAGGAACAGGGCCGAACAGTTTTTCGATACTCGCACGGATTCTACCTTTTCCCGGTACTGTCCCGGATTCTTCCATTTTCCGATACTGACACCGATTCTAGCATTTTCAGGAACTGGTCCGAATAGTTTTTCGATACGCGCACGGATTCTACCTTTTCCCGGTACTGTCCCGGATTCTTCCATTTTCCAGTACTGACACCGATTCTCTACTTTTCAGGAGCTGGTCCGGACAGTTTTTCGGTACTCGCACGGATTCTATCTTTTCCCGGTACTGTCCCGGATTCTTCCATTTTCCGGTACTGACACCGATTCTAGCATTTTCAGGAACTGGTCCGAACAGTTTTTCGATACTCGCACGGATTCTACCTTTTCCCGGTACTGTCCCGGATTCTTCCATTTTCCGGTACTGACACCGATTCTAGTATTTTCAGGAACTGGTCCGAACAGTTTTTCGATACACGCCCGGATTCTACCTTTTCCCGGTACTGTCCCGGATTCTTCCATTTTCCAGTACTGACCCCGATTCTAGCATTTTGAGGAACTGGTCCGAACAGTTTTTCGATACTCGCACGGATTCTACCTTTTCCCGGTACTGTCCCGGATTCTTCCATTTTCCGGTACTGACACCGATTCTAGTATTTTCAGGAACTGGTCCGAACAGTTTTTCGATACACGCCCGGATTCTACCTTTTCCCGGTACTGTCCCGGATTCTTCCATTTTCCGGTACTGACCCCGATTCTAGCATTTTGAGGAACTGGTCCGAACAGTTTTTCGATACTCGCACGGATTCTACCTTTTCCCGGTACTGTCCCGGATTCTTCCATTTTCCGGTACTGACACCGATTCTAGTATTTTCAGGAACTGGTCCGAACAGTTTTTCGATACACGCCCGGATTCTACCTTTTCCCGGTACTGTCCCGGATTCTTCCATTTTCCGGTACTGACCCCGATTCTAGCATTTTGAGGAACTGGTCCGAACAGTTTTTCGATACTCGCACGGATTCTACCTTTTCATGGTACTGTCCCGGATTCTTCCATTTTCCGGTACTGACCCCGATTCTAGCATTTTGAGGAACTGGTCCGAACTGTTTTTCGATACGCGCACGGATTCTACCTTTTCCCGGTACTGTCCCGGATTCTTCCATTTTCCGGTATTGACACCGATTCTAGCATTTTCAGGAAATGGTCCGAATATTTTTTCGATACGCGCACGGATTCTACCTTTTCCCGGTACTGTCCCGGATTCTTCCATGTTCCAGTACTGACACCGATTCTCTCCTTTTCAGGAGCTGGTCCGGACAGTTTTTCGGTACTCGCACGGATTCTATCTTTTCCCGGTACTGTCCCGGATTCTTCCATTTTCCGGTACTGACACCGATTCTAGCATTTTCAGGAACTGGTCCGAACAGTTTTTCGATACTCGCACGGATTCTACCTTTTCATGGTTCTGTCCCGGATTCTTCCATTTTCCGGTACTGACCCCGATTCTAGCATTTTGAGGAACAGGGCCGAACAGTTTTTCGATACTCGCACGGATTCTACCTTTTCCCGGTACTGTCCCGGATTCTTCCATTTTCCGGTACTGACACCGATTCTAGCATTTTCAGGAACTGGTCCGAATAGTTTTTCGATACGCGCACGGATTCTACCTTTTCCCGGTACTGTCCCGGATTCTTCCATTTTCCAGTACTGACACCGATTCTCTACTTTTCAGGAGCTGGTCCGGACAGTTTTTCGGTACTCGCACGGATTCTATCTTTTCCCGGTACTGTCCCGGATTCTTCCATTTTCCGGTACTGACACCGATTCTAGCATTTTCAGGAACTGGTCCGAACAGTTTTTCGATACTCGCACGGATTCTACCTTTTCCCGGTACTGTCCCGGATTCTTCCATTTTCCGGTACTGACACCGATTCTAGTATTTTCAGGAACTGGTCCGAACAGTTTTTCGATACACGCCCGGATTCTACCTTTTCCCGGTACTGTCCCGGATTCTTCCATTTTCCAGTACTGACCCCGATTCTAGCATTTTGAGGAACTGGTCCGAACAGTTTTTCGATACTCGCACGGATTCTACCTTTTCCCGGTACTGTCCCGGATTCTTCCATTTTCCGGTACTGACCCCGATTCTAGCATTTTGAGGAACTGGTCCGAACAGTTTTTCGATACTCGCACGGATTCTACCTTTTCCCGGTACTGTCCCGGATTCTTCCATTTTCCGGTACTGACACCGATTCTAGTATTTTCAGGAACTGGTCCGAACAGTTTTTCGATACACGCCCGGATTCTACCTTTTCCCGGTACTGTCCCGGATTCTTCCATTTTCCGGTACTGACCCCGATTCTAGCATTTTGAGGAACAGGGCCGAACAGTTTTTCGATACTCGCACGGATTCTACCTTTTCCCGGTACTGTCCCGGATTCTTCCATTTTCCGGTACTGACACCGATTCTAGCATTTTCAGGAACTGGTCCGAATAGTTTTTCGATACGCGCACGGATTCTACCTTTTCCCGGTACTGTCCCGGATTCTTCCATTTTCCAGTACTGACACCGATTCTCTACTTTTCAGGAGCTGGTCCGGACAGTTTTTCGGTACTCGCACGGATTCTATCTTTTCCCGGTACTGTCCCGGATTCTTCCATTTTCCGGTACTGACACCGATTCTAGCATTTTCAGGAACTGGTCCGAACAGTTTTTCGATACTCGCACGGATTCTACCTTTTCCCGGTACTGTCCCGGATTCTTCCATTTTCCGGTACTGACACCGATTCTAGTATTTTCAGGAACTGGTCCGAACAATTTTTCGATACACGCCCGGATTCTACCTTTTCCCGGTACTGTCCCGGATTCTTCCATTTTCCAGTACTGACCCCGATTCTAGCATTTTGAGGAACTGGTCCGAACAGTTTTTCGATACTCGCACGGATTCTACCTTTTCCCGGTACTGTCCCGGATTCTTCCATTTTCCGGTACTGACACCGATTCTAGTATTTTCAGGAACTGGTCCGAACAGTTTTTCGATACACGCCCGGATTCTACCTTTTCCCGGTACTGTCCCGGATTCTTCCATTTTCCGGTACTGACCCCGATTCTAGCATTTTGAGGAACTGGTCCGAATAGTTTTTCGATACTCGCACGGATTCTACCTTTTCATGGTACTGTCCCGGATTCTTCCATTTTCCGGTACTGACCCCGATTCTAGCATTTTGAGGAACTGGTCCGAACTGTTTTTCGATACGCGCACGGATTCTACCTTTTCCCGGTACTGTCCCGGATTCTTCCATTTTCCGGTATTGACACCGATTCTAGCATTTTCAGGAAATGGTCCGAATATTTTTTCGATACGCGCACGGATTCTACCTTTTCCCGGTACTGTCCCGGATTCTTCCATGTTCCAGTACTGACACCGATTCTCTCCTTTTCAGGAGCTGGTCCGGACAGTTTTTCGGTACTCGCACGGATTCTATCTTTTCCCGGTACTGTCCCGGATTCTTCCATTTTCCGGTACTGACACCGATTCTAGCATTTTCAGGAACTGGTCCGAACAGTTTTTCGATACTCGCACGGATTCTACCTTTTCATGGTTCTGTCCCGGATTCTTCCATTTTCCGGTACTGACCCCGATTCTAGCATTTTGAGGAACAGGGCCGAACAGTTTTTCGATACTCGCACGGATTCTACCTTTTCCCGGTACTGTCCCGGATTCTTCCATTTTCCGGTACTGACACCGATTCTAGCATTTTCAGGAACTGGTCCGAATAGTTTTTCGATACGCGCACGGATTCTACCTTTTCCCGGTACTGTCCCGGATTCTTCCATTTTCCAGTACTGACACCGATTCTCTACTTTTCAGGAGCTGGTCCGGACAGTTTTTCGGTACTCGCACGGATTCTATCTTTTCCCGGTACTGTCCCGGATTCTTCCATTTTCCGGTACTGACACCGATTCTAGCATTTTCAGGAACTGGTCCGAACAGTTTTTCGATACTCGCACGGATTCTACCTTTTCCCGGTACTGTCCCGGATTCTTCCATTTTCCGGTACTGACACCGATTCTAGTATTTTCAGGAACTGGTCCGAACAGTTTTTCGATACACGCCCGGATTCTACCTTTTCCCGGTACTGTCCCGGATTCTTCCATTTTCCGGTACTGACCCCGATTCTAGTATTTTGAGGAACTGGTCCGAACAGTTTTTCGATACTCGCACGGATTCTACCTTTTCCCGGTACTGTCCCGGATTCTTCCATTTTCCGGTACTGACACCGATTCTAGCATTTTCAGGAACTGGTCCGAATAGTTTTTCGATACGCGCACGGATTCTACCTTTTCCCGGTACTGTCCCGGATTCTTCCATTTTCCAGTACTGACACCGATTCTCTACTTTTCAGGAGCTGGTCCGGACAGTTTTTCGGTACTCGCACGGATTCTATCTTTTCCCGGTACTGTCCCGGATTCTTCCATTTTCCGGTACTGACACCGATTCTAGCATTTTCAGGAACTGGTCCGAACAGTTTTTCGATACTCGCACGGATTCTACCTTTTCCCGGTACTGTCCCGGATTCTTCCATTTTCCGGTACTGACACCGATTCTAGTATTTTCAGGAACTGGTCCGAACAGTTTTTCGATACACGCCCGGATTCTACCTTTTCCCGGTACTGTCCCGGATTCTTCCATTTTCCAGTACTGACCCCGATTCTAGCATTTTGAGGAACTGGTCCGAACAGTTTTTCGATACTCGCACGGATTCTACCTTTTCCCGGTACTGTCCCGGATTCTTCCATTTTCCGGTACTGACCCCGATTCTAGCATTTTGAGGAACTGGTCCGAACAGTTTTTCGATACTCGCACGGATTCTACCTTTTCCCGGTACTGTCCCGGATTCTTCCATTTTCCGGTACTGACACCGATTCTAGTATTTTCAGGAACTGGTCCGAACAGTTTTTCGATACACGCCCGGATTCTACCTTTTCCCGGTACTGTCCCGGATTCTTCCATTTTCCGGTACTGACCCCGATTCTAGCATTTTGAGGAACAGGGCCGAACAGTTTTTCGATACTCGCACGGATTCTACCTTTTCCCGGTACTGTCCCGGATTCTTCCATTTTCCGGTACTGACACCGATTCTAGCATTTTCAGGAACTGGTCCGAATAGTTTTTCGATACGCGCACGGATTCTACCTTTTCCCGGTACTGTCCCGGATTCTTCCATTTTCCAGTACTGACACCGATTCTCTACTTTTCAGGAGCTGGTCCGGACAGTTTTTCGGTACTCGCACGGATTCTATCTTTTCCCGGTACTGTCCCGGATTCTTCCATTTTCCGGTACTGACACCGATTCTAGCATTTTCAGGAACTGGTCCGAACAGTTTTTCGATACTCGCACGGATTCTACCTTTTCCCGGTACTGTCCCGGATTCTTCCATTTTCCGGTACTGACACCGATTCTAGTATTTTCAGGAACTGGTCCGAACAATTTTTCGATACACGCCCGGATTCTACCTTTTCCCGGTACTGTCCCGGATTCTTCCATTTTCCAGTACTGACCCCGATTCTAGCATTTTGAGGAACTGGTCCGAACAGTTTTTCGATACTCGCACGGATTCTACCTTTTCCCGGTACTGTCCCGGATTCTTCCATTTTCCGGTACTGACACCGATTCTAGTATTTTCAGGAACTGGTCCGAACAGTTTTTCGATACACGCCCGGATTCTACCTTTTCCCGGTACTGTCCCGGATTCTTCCATTTTCCGGTACTGACCCCGATTCTAGCATTTTGAGGAACTGGTCCGAATAGTTTTTCGATACTCGCACGGATTCTACCTTTTCATGGTACTGTCCCGGATTCTTCCATTTTCCGGTACTGACCCCGATTCTAGCATTTTGAGGAACTGGTCCGAACTGTTTTTCGATACGCGCACGGATTCTACCTTTTCCCGGTACTGTCCCGGATTCTTCCATTTTCCGGTATTGACACCGATTCTAGCATTTTCAGGAAATGGTCCGAATATTTTTTCGATACGCGCACGGATTCTACCTTTTCCCGGTACTGTCCCGGATTCTTCCATGTTCCAGTACTGACACCGATTCTCTCCTTTTCAGGAGCTGGTCCGGACAGTTTTTCGGTACTCGCACGGATTCTATCTTTTCCCGGTACTGTCCCGGATTCTTCCATTTTCCGGTACTGACACCGATTCTAGCATTTTCAGGAACTGGTCCGAACAGTTTTTCGATACTCGCACGGATTCTACCTTTTCATGGTTCTGTCCCGGATTCTTCCATTTTCCGGTACTGACCCCGATTCTAGCATTTTGAGGAACAGGGCCGAACAGTTTTTCGATACTCGCACGGATTCTACCTTTTCCCGGTACTGTCCCGGATTCTTCCATTTTCCGGTACTGACACCGATTCTAGCATTTTCAGGAACTGGTCCGAATAGTTTTTCGATACGCGCACGGATTCTACCTTTTCCCGGTACTGTCCCGGATTCTTCCATTTTCCAGTACTGACACCGATTCTCTACTTTTCAGGAGCTGGTCCGGACAGTTTTTCGGTACTCGCACGGATTCTATCTTTTCCCGGTACTGTCCCGGATTCTTCCATTTTCCGGTACTGACACCGATTCTAGCATTTTCAGGAACTGGTCCGAACAGTTTTTCGATACTCGCACGGATTCTACCTTTTCCCGGTACTGTCCCGGATTCTTCCATTTTCCGGTACTGACACCGATTCTAGTATTTTCAGGAACTGGTCCGAACAGTTTTTCGATACACGCCCGGATTCTACCTTTTCCCGGTACTGTCCCGGATTCTTCCATTTTCCGGTACTGACCCCGATTCTAGTATTTTGAGGAACTGGTCCGAACAGTTTTTCGATACTCGCACGGATTCTACCTTTTCATGGTACTGTCCCGGATTCTTCCATTTTCCGGTACTGACCCCGATTCTAGCA
The DNA here is from genome assembly GCA_946000715.1 of Vitis cinerea var. helleri x Vitis riparia. Lineage (NCBI taxonomy): Eukaryota > Viridiplantae > Streptophyta > Magnoliopsida > Vitales > Vitaceae > Vitis > Vitis cinerea var. helleri x Vitis riparia. The sequence continues at coordinate 15,713,161 of OX254027.1, read as the reverse complement.
TTTTGAGGAACTGGTCCGAACTGTTTTTCGATACGCGCACGGATTCTACCTTTTCCCGGTACTGTCCCGGATTCTTCCATTTTCCGGTATTGACACCGATTCTAGCATTTTCAGGAACTGGTCCGAATATTTTTTCGATACGCGCACGGATTCTACCTTTTCCCGGTACTGTCCCGGATTCTTCCATTTTCCAGTACTGACACCGATTCTCTCCTTTTCAGGAGCTGGTCCGGACAGTTTTTCGGTACTCGCACGGATTCTATCTTTTCCCGGTACTGTCCCGGATTCTTCCATTTTCCGGTATTGACACCGATTCTAGCATTTTCAGGAAATGGTCCGAATATTTTTTCGATACGCGCACGGATTCTACCTTTTCCCGGTACTGTCCCGGATTCTTCCATGTTCCAGTACTGACACCGATTCTCTCCTTTTCAGGAGCTGGTCCGGACAGTTTTTCGGTACTCGCACGGATTCTATCTTTTCCCGGTACTGTCCCGGATTCTTCCATTTTCCGGTACTGACACCGATTCTAGCATTTTCAGGAACTGGTCCGAACAGTTTTTCGATACTCGCACGGATTCTACCTTTTCATGGTACTGTCCCGGATTCTTCCATTTTCCGGTACTGACCCCGATTCTAGCATTTTGAGGAACTGGTCCGAACTGTTTTTCGATACGCGCACGGATTCTACCTTTTCCCGGTACTGTCCCGGATTCTTCCATTTTCCGGTATTGACACCGATTCTAGCATTTTCAGGAACTGGTCCGAATATTTTTTCGATACGCGCACGGATTCTACCTTTTCCCGGTACTGTCCCGGATTCTTCCATTTTCCAGTACTGACACCGATTCTCTCCTTTTCAGGAGCTGGTCCGGACAGTTTTTCGGTACTCGCACGGATTCTATCTTTTCCCGGTACTGTCCCGGATTCTTCCATTTTCCGGTATTGACACCGATTCTAGCATTTTCAGGAAATGGTCCGAATATTTTTTCGATACGCGCACGGATTCTACCTTTTCCCGGTACTGTCCCGGATTCTTCCATGTTCCAGTACTGACACCGATTCTCTCCTTTTCAGGAGCTGGTCCGGACAGTTTTTCGGTACTCGCACGGATTCTATCTTTTCCCGGTACTGTCCCGGATTCTTCCATTTTCCGGTACTGACACCGATTCTAGCATTTTCAGGAACTGGTCCGAACAGTTTTTCGATACTCGCACGGATTCTACCTTTTCATGGTACTGTCCCGGATTCTTCCATTTTCCGGTACTGACCCCGATTCTAGCATTTTGAGGAACTGGTCCGAACAGTTTTTCGATACTCGCACGGATTCTACCTTTTCCCGGTACTGTCCCGGATTCTTCCATTTTCCGGTACTGACACCGATTCTAGTATTTTCAGGAACTGGTCCGAACAGTTTTTCGATACACGCCCGGATTCTACCTTTTCCCGGTACTGTCCCGGATTCTTCCATTTTCCGGTACTGACCCCGATTCTAGCATTTTGAGGAACAGGGCCGAACAGTTTTTCGATACTCGCACGGATTCTACCTTTTCCCGGTACTGTCCCGGATTCTTCCATTTTCCGGTACTGACACCGATTCTAGCATTTTCAGGAACTGGTCCGAATAGTTTTTCGATACGCGCACGGATTCTACCTTTTCCCGGTACTGTCCCGGATTCTTCCATTTTCAAGTACTGACACCGATTCTCTACTTTTCAGGAGCTGGTCCGGACAGTTTTTCGGTACTCGCACGGATTCTATCTTTTCCCGGTACTGTCCCGGATTCTTCCATTTTCCGGTACTGACACCGATTCTAGCATTTTCAGGAACTGGTCCGAACAGTTTTTCGATACTCGCACGGATTCTACCTTTTCCCGGTACTGTCCCGGATTCTTCCATTTTCCGGTACTGACACCGATTCTAGTATTTTCAGGAACTGGTCCGAACAGTTTTTCGATACACGCCCGGATTCTACCTTTTCCCGGTACTGTCCCGGATTCTTCCATTTTCCAGTACTGACCCCGATTCTAGCATTTTGAGGAACTGGTCCGAACAGTTTTTCGATACTCGCACGGATTCTACCTTTTCCCGGTACTGTCCCGGATTCTTCCATTTTCCGGTACTGACACCGATTCTAGTATTTTCAGGAACTGGTCCGAACAGTTTTTCGATACACGCCCGGATTCTACCTTTTCCCGGTACTGTCCCGGATTCTTCCATTTTCCGGTACTGACCCCGATTCTAGCATTTTGAGGAACTGGTCCGAACAGTTTTTCGATACTCGCACGGATTCTACCTTTTCATGGTACTGTCCCGGATTCTTCCATTTTCCGGTACTGACCCCGATTCTAGCATTTTGAGGAACTGGTCCGAACTGTTTTTCGATACGCGCACGGATTCTACCTTTTCCCGGTACTGTCCCGGATTCTTCCATTTTCCGGTATTGACACCGATTCTAGCATTTTCAGGAAATGGTCCGAATATTTTTTCGATACGCGCACGGATTCTACCTTTTCCCGGTACTGTCCCGGATTCTTCCATGTTCCAGTACTGACACCGATTCTCTCCTTTTCAGGAGCTGGTCCGGACAGTTTTTCGGTACTCGCACGGATTCTATCTTTTCCCGGTACTGTCCCGGATTCTTCCATTTTCCGGTACTGACACCGATTCTAGCATTTTCAGGAACTGGTCCGAACAGTTTTTCGATACTCGCACGGATTCTACCTTTTCATGGTACTGTCCCGGATTCTTCCATTTTCCGGTACTGACCCCGATTCTAGAATTTTGAGGAACTGGTCCGAACAGTTTTTCGATACTCGCACGGATTCTACCTTTTCCCGGTACTGTCCCGGATTCTTCCATTTTCCGGTACTGACACCGATTCTAGTATTTTCAGGAACTGGTCCGAACAGTTTTTCGATACACGCCCGGATTCTACCTTTTCCCGGTACTGTCCCGGATTCTTCCATTTTCCGGTACTGACCCCGATTCTAGCATTTTGAGGAACTGGTCCGAACAGTTTTTCGATACTCGCACGGATTCTACCTTTTCATGGTACTGTCCCGGATTCTTCCATTTTCCGGTACTGACCCCGATTCTAGCATTTTGAGGAACTGGTCCGAACAGTTTTTCGATACGCGCACGGATTCTACCTTTTCCCGGTACTGTCCCGGATTCTTCCATTTTCCGGTACTGACACCGATTCTAGTATTTTCAGGAACTGGTCCGAACAGTTTTTCGATACACGCCCGGATTCTACCTTTTCCCGGTACTGTCCCGGATTCTTCCATTTTCCGGTACTGACCCCGATTCTAGTATTTTGAGGAACTGGTCCGAACAGTTTTTCGATACTCGCACGGATTCTACCTTTTCATGGTACTGTCCCGGATTCTTCCATTTTCCGGTACTGACCCCGATTCTAGCATTTTGAGGAACTGGTCCGAACTGTTTTTCGATACGCGCACGGATTCTACCTTTTCCCGGTACTGTCCCGGATTCTTCCATTTTCCGGTATTGACACCGATTCTAGCATTTTCAGGAACTGGTCCGAATATTTTTTCGATACGCGCACGGATTCTACCTTTTCCCGGTACTGTCCCGGATTCTTCCATTTTCCAGTACTGACACCGATTCTCTCCTTTTCAGGAGCTGGTCCGGACAGTTTTTCGGTACTCGCACGGATTCTATCTTTTCCCGGTACTGTCCCGGATTCTTCCATTTTCCGGTACTGACACCGATTCTAGCATTTTCAGGAACTGGTCCGAACAGTTTTTCGATACTCGCACGGATTCTACCTTTTCATGGTACTGTCCCGGATTCTTCCATTTTCCGGTACTGACCCCGATTCTAGCATTTTGAGGAACAGGGCCGAACAGTTTTTCGATACTCGCACGGATTCTACCTTTTCCCGGTACTGTCCCGGATTCTTCCATTTTCCGGTACTGACACCGATTCTAGCATTTTCAGGAACTGGTCCGAATAGTTTTTCGATACGCGCACGGATTCTACCTTTTCCCGGTACTGTCCCGGATTCTTCCATTTTCCAGTACTGACACCGATTCTCTACTTTTCAGGAGCTGGTCCGGACAGTTTTTCGGTACTCGCACGGATTCTATCTTTTCCCGGTACTGTCCCGGATTCTTCCATTTTCCGGTACTGACACCGATTCTAGCATTTTCAGGAACTGGTCCGAACAGTTTTTCGATACTCGCACGGATTCTACCTTTTCCCGGTACTGTCCCGGATTCTTCCATTTTCCGGTACTGACACCGATTCTAGTATTTTCAGGAACTGGTCCGAACAGTTTTTCGATACACGCCCGGATTCTACCTTTTCCCGGTACTGTCCCGGATTCTTCCATTTTCCAGTACTGACCCCGATTCTAGCATTTTGAGGAACTGGTCCGAACAGTTTTTCGATACTCGCACGGATTCTACCTTTTCCCGGTACTGTCCCGGATTCTTCCATTTTCCGGTACTGACACCGATTCTAGTATTTTCAGGAACTGGTCCGAACAGTTTTTCGATACACGCCCGGATTCTACCTTTTCCCGGTACTGTCCCGGATTCTTCCATTTTCCGGTACTGACCCCGATTCTAGCATTTTGAGGAACTGGTCCGAACAGTTTTTCGATACTCGCACGGATTCTACCTTTTCATGGTACTGTCCCGGATTCTTCCATTTTCCGGTACTGACCCCGATTCTAGCATTTTGAGGAACTGGTCCGAACTGTTTTTCGATACGCGCACGGATTCTACCTTTTCCCGGTACTGTCCCGGATTCTTCCATTTTCCGGTATTGACACCGATTCTAGCATTTTCAGGAAATGGTCCGAATATTTTTTCGATACGCGCACGGATTCTACCTTTTCCCGGTACTGTCCCGGATTCTTCCATGTTCCAGTACTGACACCGATTCTCTCCTTTTCAGGAGCTGGTCCGGACAGTTTTTCGGTACTCGCACGGATTCTATCTTTTCCCGGTACTGTCCCGGATTCTTCCATTTTCCGGTACTGACACCGATTCTAGCATTTTCAGGAACTGGTCCGAACAGTTTTTCGATACTCGCACGGATTCTACCTTTTCATGGTACTGTCCCGGATTCTTCCATTTTCCGGTACTGACCCCGATTCTAGCATTTTGAGGAACTGGTCCGAACAGTTTTTCGATACTCGCACGGATTCTACCTTTTCCCGGTACTGTCCCGGATTCTTCCATTTTCCGGTACTGACACCGATTCTAGTATTTTCAGGAACTGGTCCGAACAGTTTTTCGATACACGCCCGGATTCTACCTTTTCCCGGTACTGTCCCGGATTCTTCCATTTTCCGGTACTGACCCCGATTCTAGCATTTTGAGGAACTGGTCCGAACAGTTTTCCGATACTCGCACGGATTCTACCTTTTCATGGTACTGTCCCGGATTCTTCCATTTTCCGGTACTGACCCCGATTCTAGCATTTTGAGGAACTGGTCCGAACAGTTTTTCGATACGCGCACGGATTCTACCTTTTCCCGGTACTGTCCCGGATTCTTCCATTTTCCGGTACTGACACCGATTCTAGTATTTTCAGGAACTGGTCCGAACAGTTTTTCGATACACGCCCGGATTCTACCTTTTCCCGGTACTGTCCCGGATTCTTCCATTTTCCGGTACTGACCCCGATTCTAGTATTTTGAGGAACTGGTCCGAACAGTTTTTCGATACTCGCACGGATTCTACCTTTTCATGGTACTGTCCCGGATTCTTCCATTTTCCGGTACTGACCCCGATTCTAGCATTTTGAGGAACTGGTCCGAACTGTTTTTCGATACGCGCACGGATTCTACCTTTTCCCGGTACTGTCCCGGATTCTTCCATTTTCCGGTATTGACACCGATTCTAGCATTTTCAGGAACTGGTCCGAATATTTTTTCGATACGCGCACGGATTCTACCTTTTCCCGGTACTGTCCCGGATTCTTCCATTTTCCAGTACTGACACCGATTCTCTCCTTTTCAGGAGCTGGTCCGGACAGTTTTTCGGTACTCGCACGGATTCTATCTTTTCCCGGTACTGTCCCGGATTCTTCCATTTTCCGGTACTGACACCGATTCTAGTATTTTCAGGAACTGGTCCGAACAGTTTTTCGATACACGCCCGGATTCTACCTTTTCCCGGTACTGTCCCGGATTCTTCCATTTTCCGGTACTGACCCCGATTCTAGCATTTTGAGGAACTGGTCCGAACAGTTTTTCGATACTCGCACGGATTCTACCTTTTCATGGTACTGTCCCGGATTCTTCCATTTTCCGGTACTGACCCCGATTCTAGCATTTTGAGGAACTGGTCCGAACAGTTTTTCGATACGCGCACGGATTCTACCTTTTCCCGGTACTGTCCCGGATTCTTCCATTTTCCGGTACTGACACCGATTCTAGTATTTTCAGGAACTGGTCCGAACAGTTTTTCGATACACGCCCGGATTCTACCTTTTCCCGGTACTGTCCCGGATTCTTCCATTTTCCGGTACTGACCCCGATTCTAGTATTTTGAGGAACTGGTCCGAACAGTTTTTCGATACTCGCACAGATTCTACCTTTTCATGGTACTGTCCCGGATTCTTCCATTTTCCGGTACTGACCCCGATTCTAGCATTTTGAGGAACTGGTCCGAACAGTTTTTCGATACGCGCACGGATTCTACCTTTTCCCGGTACTGTCCCGGATTCTTCCATTTTCCGGTACTGACACCGATTCTAGTATTTTCAGGAACTGGTCCGAACAGTTTTTCGATACACGCCCGGATTCTACCTTTTCCCGGTACTGTCCCGGATTCTTCCATTTTCCGGTACTGACCCCGATTCTAGTATTTTGAGGAACTGGTCCGAACAGTTTTTCGATACTCGCACGGATTCTACCTTTTCATGGTACTGTCCCGGATTCTTCCATTTTCCGGTACTGACCCCGATTCTAGCATTTTGAGGAACTGGTCCGAACTGTTTTTCGATACGCGCACGGATTCTACCTTTTCCCGGTACTGTCCCGGATTCTTCCATTTTCCGGTATTGACACCGATTCTAGCATTTTCAGGAACTGCTCCGAATATTTTTTCGATACGCGCACGGATTCTACCTTTTCCCGGTACTGTCCCGGATTCTTCCATTTTCCAGTACTGACACCGATTCTCTCCTTTTCAGGAGCTGGTCCGGACAGTTTTTCGGTACTCGCACGGATTCTATCTTTTCCCGGTACTGTCCCGGATTCTTCCATTTTCCGGTACTGACACCGATTCTAGCATTTTCAGGAACTGGTCCGAACAGTTTTTCGATACTCGCACGGATTCTACCTTTTCATGGTACTGTCCCGGATTCTTCGATTTTCCGGTACTGACCCCGATTCTAGCATTTTGAGGAACAGGGCCGAACAGTTTTTCGATACTCGCACGGATTCTACCTTTTCCCGGTACTGTCCCGGATTCTTCCATTTTCCGGTACTGACACCGATTCTAGCATTTTCAGGAACTGGTCCGAATAGTTTTTCGATACGCGCACGGATTCTACCTTTTCCCGGTACTGTCCCGGATTCTTCCATTTTCCAGTACTGACACCGATTCTCTACTTTTCAGGAGCTGGTCCGGACAGTTTTTCGGTACTCGCACGGATTCTATCTTTTCCCGGTACTGTCCCGGATTCTTCCATTTTCCGGTACTGACACCGATTCTAGCATTTTCAGGAACTGGTCCGTACAGTTTTTCGATACTCGCACGGATTGTACCTTTTCCCGGTACTGTCCCGGATTCTTCCATTTTCCGGTACTGACACCGATTCTAGTATTTTCAGGAACTGGTCCGAACAGTTTTTCGATACTCGCACGGATTCTACCTTTTCCCGGTACTGTCCCGGATTCTTCCATTTTCCGGTACTGACCCCGATTCTAGTATTTTGAGGAACTGGTCCGAACAGTTTTTCGATACTCGCACGGATTCTACCTTTTCATGGTACTGTCCCGGATTCTTCCATTTTCCGGTACTGACCCCGATTCTAGCATTTTGAGGAACTGGTCCGAACAGTTTTTCGATACGCGCACGGATTCTACCTTTTCCCGGTACTTTCCCGGATTCTTCCATTTTCCGGTACTGACACCGATTCTAGTATTTTCAGGAACTGGTCCGAACAGTTTTTCGATACACGCCCGGATTCTACCTTTTCCCGGTACTGTCCCGGATTCTTCCATTTTCCGGTACTGACCCCGATTCTAGCATTTTGAGGAACTGGTCCGAACAGTTTTTCGATACTCGCACGGATTCTACCTTTTCATGGTACTGTCCCGGATTCTTCCATTTTCCGGTACTGACCCCGATTCTAGCATTTTGAGGAACTGGTCCGAACAGTTTTTCGATACGCGCACGGATTCTACCTTTTCCCGGTACTGTCCCGGATTCTTCCATTTTCCGGTACTGACACCGATTCTAGTATTTTCAGGAACTGGTCCGAACAGTTTTTCGATACACGCCCGGATTCTACCTTTTCCCGGTACTGTCCCGGATTCTTCCATTTTCCGGTACTGACCCCGATTCTAGTATTTTGAGGAACTGGTCCGAACAGTTTTTCGATACTCGCACAGATTCTACCTTTTCATGGTACTGTCCCGGATTCTTCCATTTTCCGGTACTGACCCCGATTCTAGCATTTTGAGGAACTGGTCCGAACTGTTTTTCGATACGCGCACGGATTCTACCTTTTCCCGGTACTGTCCCGGATTCTTCCATTTTCCGGTATTGACACCGATTCTAGCATTTTCAGGAACTGCTCCGAATATTTTTTCGATACGCGCACGGATTCTACCTTTTCCCGGTACTGTCCCGGATTCTTCCATTTTCCAGTACTGACACCGATTCTCTCCTTTTCAGGAGCTGGTCCGGACAGTTTTTCGGTACTCGCACGGATTCTATCTTTTCCCGGTACTGTCCCGGATTCTTCCATTTTCCGGTACTGACACCGATTCTAGCATTTTCAGGAACTGGTCCGAACAGTTTTTCGATACTCGCACGGATTCTACCTTTTCATGGTACTGTCCCGGATTCTTCGATTTTCCGGTACTGACCCCGATTCTAGCATTTTGAGGAACAGGGCCGAACAGTTTTTCGATACTCGCACGGATTCTACCTTTTCCCGGTACTGTCCCGGATTCTTCCATTTTCCGGTACTGACCCCGATTCTAGTATTTTGAGGAACTGGTCCGAACAGTTTTTCGATACTCGCACGGATTCTACCTTTTCATGGTACTGTCCCGGATTCTTCCATTTTCCGGTACTGACCCCGATTCTAGCATTTTGAGGAACTGGTCCGAACAGTTTTTCGATACGCGTACGGATTCTACCTTTTCCCGGTACTGTCCCGGATTCTTCCATTTTCCGGTACTGACACCGATTCTAGTATTTTCAGGAACTGGTCCGAACAGTTTTTCGATACACGCCCGGATTCTACCTTTTCCCGGTACTGTCCCGGATTCTTCCATTTTCCGGTACTGACCCCGATTCTAGTATTTTGAGGAACTGGTCCGAACAGTTTTTCGATACTCGCACGGATTCTACCTTTTCATGGTACTGTCCCGGATTCTTCCATTTTCCGGTACTGACCCCGATTCTAGCATTTTGAGGAACTGGTCCGAACTGTTTTTCGATACGCGCACGGATTCTACCTTTTCCCGGTACTGTCCCGGATTCTTCCATTTTCCGGTATTGACACCGATTCTAGCATTTTCAGGAACTGGTCCGAATATTTTTTCGATACGCGCACGGATTCTACCTTTTCCCGGTACTGTCCCGGATTCTTCCATTTTCCAGTACTGACACCGATTCTCTCCTTTTCAGGAGCTGGTCCGGACAGTTTTTCGGTACTCGCACGGATTCTATCTTTTCCCGGTACTGTCCCGGATTCTTCCATTTTCCGGTACTGACACCGATTCTAGCATTTTCAGGAACTGGTCCGAACAGTTTTTCGATACTCGCACGGATTCTACCTTTTCATGGTACTGTCCCGGATTCTTCCATTTTCCGGTACTGACCCCGATTCTAGCATTTTGAGGAACAGGGCCGAACAGTTTTTCGATACTCGCACGGATTCTACCTTTTCCCGGTACTGTCCCGGATTCTTCCATTTTCCGGTACTGACACCGATTCTAGCATTTTCAGGAACTGGTCCGAATAGTTTTTCGATACGCGCACGGATTCTACCTTTTCCCGGTACTGTCCCGGATTCTTCCATTTTCCAGTACTGACACCGATTCTCTACTTTTCAGGAGCTGGTCCGGACAGTTTTTCGGTACTCGCACGGATTCTATCTTTTCCCGGTACTGTCCCGGATTCTTCCATTTTCCGGTACTGACACCGATTCTAGCATTTTCAGGAACTGGTCCGTACAGTTTTTCGATACTCGCACGGATTGTACCTTTTCCCGGTACTGTCCCGGATTCTTCCATTTTCCGGTACTGACACCGATTCTAGTATTTTCAGGAACTGGTCCGAACAGTTTTTCGATACTCGCACGGATTCTACCTTTTCCCGGTACTGTCCCGGATTCTTCCATTTTCCGGTACTGACCCCGATTCTAGTATTTTGAGGAACTGGTCCGAACAGTTTTTCGATACTCGCACGGATTCTACCTTTTCATGGTACTGTCCCGGATTCTTCCATTTTCCGGTACTGACCCCGATTCTAGCATTTTGAGGAACTGGTCCGAACAGTTTTTCGATACGCGCACGGATTCTACCTTTTCCCGGTACTTTCCCGGATTCTTCCATTTTCCGGTACTGACACCGATTCTAGTATTTTCAGGAACTGGTCCGAACAGTTTTTCGATACACGCCCGGATTCTACCTTTTCCCGGTACTGTCCCGGATTCTTCCATTTTCCGGTACTGACCCCGATTCTAGCATTTTGAGGAACTGGTCCGAACAGTTTTTCGATACTCGCACGGATTCTACCTTTTCATGGTACTGTCCCGGATTCTTCCATTTTCCGGTACTGACCCCGATTCTAGCATTTTGAGGAACTGGTCCGAACAGTTTTTCGATACGCGCACGGATTCTACCTTTTCCCGGTACTGTCCCGGATTCTTCCATTTTCCGGTACTGACACCGATTCTAGTATTTTCAGGAACTGGTCCGAACAGTTTTTCGATACACGCCCGGATTCTACCTTTTCCCGGTACTGTCCCGGATTCTTCCATTTTCCGGTACTGACCCCGATTCTAGTATTTTGAGGAACTGGTCCGAACAGTTTTTCGATACTCGCACAGATTCTACCTTTTCATGGTACTGTCCCGGATTCTTCCATTTTCCGGTACTGACCCCGATTCTAGCATTTTGAGGAACTGGTCCGAACTGTTTTTCGATACGCGCACGGATTCTACCTTTTCCCGGTACTGTCCCGGATTCTTCCATTTTCCGGTATTGACACCGATTCTAGCATTTTCAGGAACTGCTCCGAATATTTTTTCGATACGCGCACGGATTCTACCTTTTCCCGGTACTGTCCCGGATTCTTCCATTTTCCAGTACTGACACCGATTCTCTCCTTTTCAGGAGCTGGTCCGGACAGTTTTTCGGTACTCGCACGGATTCTATCTTTTCCCGGTACTGTCCCGGATTCTTCCATTTTCCGGTACTGACACCGATTCTAGCATTTTCAGGAACTGGTCCGAACAGTTTTTCGATACTCGCACGGATTCTACCTTTTCATGGTACTGTCCCGGATTCTTCGATTTTCCGGTACTGACCCCGATTCTAGCATTTTGAGGAACAGGGCCGAACAGTTTTTCGATACTCGCACGGATTCTACCTTTTCCCGGTACTGTCCCGGATTCTTCCATTTTCCGGTACTGACCCCGATTCTAGTATTTTGAGGAACTGGTCCGAACAGTTTTTCGATACTCGCACGGATTCTACCTTTTCATGGTACTGTCCCGGATTCTTCCATTTTCCGGTACTGACCCCGATTCTAGCATTTTGAGGAACTGGTCCGAACAGTTTTTCGATACGCGTACGGATTCTACCTTTTCCCGGTACTGTCCCGGATTCTTCCATTTTCCGGTACTGACACCGATTCTAGTATTTTCAGGAACTGGTCCGAACAGTTTTTCGATACACGCCCGGATTCTACCTTTTCCCGGTACTGTCCCGGATTCTTCCATTTTCCGGTACTGACCCCGATTCTAGTATTTTGAGGAACTGGTCCGAACAGTTTTTCGATACTCGCACGGATTCTACCTTTTCATGGTACTGTCCCGGATTCTTCCATTTTCCGGTACTGACCCCGATTCTAGCATTTTGAGGAACTGGTCCGAACTGTTTTTCGATACGCGCACGGATTCTACCTTTTCCCGGTACTGTCCCGGATTCTTCCATTTTCCGGTATTGACACCGATTCTAGCATTTTCAGGAACTGGTCCGAATATTTTTTCGATACGCGCACGGATTCTACCTTTTCCCGGTACTGTCCCGGATTCTTCCATTTTCCAGTACTGACACCGATTCTCTCCTTTTCAGGAGCTGGTCCGGACAGTTTTTCGGTACTCGCACGGATTCTATCTTTTCCCGGTACTGTCCCGGATTCTTCCATTTTCCGGTACTGACACCGATTCTAGCATTTTCAGGAACTGGTCCGAACAGTTTTTCGATACTCGCACGGATTCTACCTTTTCATGGTACTGTCCCGGATTCTTCCATTTTCCGGTACTGACCCCGATTCTAGCATTTTGAGGAACAGGGCCGAACAGTTTTTCGATACTCGCACGGATTCTACCTTTTCCCGGTACTGTCCCGGATTCTTCCATTTTCCGGTACTGACACCGATTCTAGCATTTTCAGGAACTGGTCCGAATAGTTTTTCGATACGCGCACGGATTCTACCTTTTCCCGGTACTGTCCCGGATTCTTCCATTTTCCAGTACTGACACCGATTCTCTACTTTTCAGGAGCTGGTCCGGACAGTTTTTCGGTACTCGCACGGATTCTATCTTTTCCCGGTACTGTCCCGGATTCTTCCATTTTCCGGTACTGACACCGATTCTAGCATTTTCAGGAACTGGTCCGTACAGTTTTTCGATACTCGCACGGATTCTACCTTTTCCCGGTACTGTCCCGGATTCTTCCATTTTCCTGTAGTGACACCGATTCTAGCATTTTCAGGAACTGGTCCGAACAGTTTTTCGATACACGCCCGGATTCTACCTTTTCCCGGTACTGTCCCGGATTCTTCCATTTTCCGGTACTGACCCCGATTCTAGTATTTTGAGGAACTGGTCCGAACAGTTTTTCGATACTCGCACGGATTCTACCTTTTCATGGTACTGTCCCGGATTCTTCCATTTTCCGGTACTGACCCCGATTCTAGCATTTTGAGGAACTGGTCCGAACTGTTTTTCGATACGCGCACGGATTCTACCTTTTCCCGGTACTGTCCCGGATTCTTCCATTTTCCGGTATTGACACCGATTCTAGCATTTTCAGGAACTGGTCCGAATATTTTTTCGATACGCGCACGGATTCTACCTTTTCCCGGTACTGTCCCGGATTCTTCCATTTTCCAGTACTGACACCGATTCTCTCCTTTTCAGGAGCTGGTCCGGACAGTTTTTCGGTACTGGCACGGATTCTATCTTTTCCCGGTACTGTCCCTGATTCTTCCATTTTCCGGTACTGACACCGATTCTAGCATTTTCAGGAACTGGTCCGAACAGTTTTTCGATACTCGCACGGATTCTACCTTTTCATGGTACTGTCCCGGATTCTTCGATTTTCCGGTACTGACCCCGATTCTAGCATTTTGAGGAACAGGGCCGAACAGTTTTTCGATACTCGCACGGACTCTACCTTTTCCCGGTACTGTCCCGGATTCTTCCATTTTCCGGTACTGACACCGATTCTAGCATTTTCAGGAACTAGTCCGAATAGTTTTTCGATACGCGCACGGATTCTACCTTTTCCCGGTACTGTCCCGGATTCTTCCATTTTCCAGTACTGACACCGATTCTCTACTTTTCAGGAGCTGGTCCGGACAGTTTTTCGGTACTCGCACGGATTCTATCTTTTCCCGGTACTGTCCCGGATTCTTCCATTTTCCGGTACTGACACCGATTCTAGCATTTTCAGGAACTGGTCCGTACAGTTTTTCGATACTCGCACGGATTCTACCTTTTCCCGGTACTGTCCCGGATTCTTCCATTTTCCGGTACTGACACCGATTCTAGTATTTTCAGGAACTGGTCCGAACAGTTTTTCGATACTCGCACGGATTCTACCTTTTCCCGGTACTGTCCCGGATTCTTCCATTTTCCGGTACTGACCCCGATTCTAGTATTTTGAGGAACTGGTCCGAACAGTTTTTCGATACTCGCACGGATTCTACCTTTTCATGGTACTGTCCCGGATTCTTCCATTTTCCGGTACTGACCCCGATTCTAGCATTTTGAGGAACTGGTCCGAACAGTTTTTCGATACGCGCACGGATTCTACCTTTTCCCGGTACTGTCCCGGATTCTTACATTTTCCGGTACTGACACCGATTCTAGTATTTTCAGGAACTGGTCCGAACAGTTTTTCGATACGCGCACGGATTCTACCTTTTCCCGGTACTGTCCCGGATTCTTCCATTTTCCGGTACTGACCCCGATTCTAGTATTTTGAGGAACTGGTCCGAACAGTTTTTCGATACTCGCACGGATTCTACCGTTTCATGGTACTGTCCCGGATTCTTCCATTTTCCGGTACTGACCCCGATTCTAGCATTTTGAGGAACTGGTCCGAACTGTTTTTCGATACGCGCACGGATTCTACCTTTTCCCGGTACTGTCCCGGATTCTTCCATTTTCCGGTATTGACACCGATTCTAGCATTTTCAGGAACTGGTCCGAATATTTTTTCGATACGCGCAAGGATTCTACCTTTTCCCGGTACTGTCCCGGATTCTTCCATTTTCCAGTACTGACACCGATTCTCTCCTTTTCAGGAGCTGGTCCGGACAGTTTTTCGGTACTCGCACGGATTCTATCTTTTCCCGGTACTGTCCCGGATTCTTCCATTTTCCGGTACTGACCCCGATTCTAGCATTTTGAGGAACTGGTCCGAACAGTTTTTCGATACTCGCACGGATTCTACCTTTTCATGGTACTGTCCCGGATTCTTCCATTTTCCGGTACTGACCCCGATTCTAGCATTTTGAGGAACTGGTCCGAACAGTTTTTCGATACGCGCACGGATTCTACCTTTTCCCGGTACTGTCCCGGATTCTTCCATTTTCCGGTACTGACACCGATTCTAGTATTTTCAGGAACTGGTCCGAACAGTTTTTCGATACACGCCCGGATTCTACCTTTTCCCGGTACTGTCCCGAATTCTTCCATTTTCCGGTACTGACCCCGATTCTAGTATTTTGAGGAACTGGTCCGAACAGTTTTTCGATACTCGCACGGATTCTACCTTTTCATGGTACTGTCCCGGATTCTTCCATTTTCCGGTACTGACCCCGATTCTAGCATTTTGAGGAACTGGTCCGAACTGTTTTTCGATACGCGCACGGATTCTACCTTTTCCCGGTACTGTCCCGGATTCTTCCATTTTCCGGTATTGACACCGATTCTAGCATTTTCAGGAACTGGTCCGAATATTTTTTCGATACGCGCACGGATTCTACCTTTTCCCGGTACTGTCCCGGATTCTTCCATTTTCCAGTACTGACACCGATTCTCTCCTTTTCAGGAGCTGGTCCGGACAGTTTTTCGGTACTGGCACGGATTCTATCTTTTCCCGGTACTGTCCCGGATTCTTCCATTTTCCGGTACTGACACCGATTCTAGCATTTTCAGGAACTGGTCCGAACAGTTTTTCGATACTCGCACGGATTCTACCTTTTCATGGTACTGTCCCGGATTCTTCGATTTTCCGGTACTGACCCCGATTCTAGCATTTTGAGGAACAGGGCCGAACAGTTTTTCGATACTCGCACGGACTCTACCTTTTCCCGGTACTGTCCCGGATTCTTCCATTTTCCGGTACTGACACCGATTCTAGCATTTTCAGGAACTGGTCCGAATAGTTTTTCGATACGCGCACGGATTCTACCTTTTCCCGGTACTGTCCCGGATTCTTCCATTTTCCAGTACTGACACCGATTCTCTACTTTTCAGGAGCTGGTCCGGACAGTTTTTCGGTACTCGCACGGATTCTATCTTTTCCCGGTACTGTCCCGGATTCTTCCATTTTCCGGTACTGACACCGATTCTAGCATTTTCAGGAACTGGTCCGTACAGTTTTTCGATACTCGCACGGATTCTACCTTTTCCCGGTACTGTCCCGGATTCTTCCATTTTCCGGTACTGACACCGATTCTAGTATTTTCAGGAACTGGTCCGAACAGTTTTTCGATACTCGCACGGATTCTACCTTTTCCCGGTACTGTCCCGGATTCTTCCATTTTCCGGTACTGACCCCGATTCTAGTATTTTGAGGAACTGGTCCGAACAGTTTTTCGATACTCGCACGGATTCTACCTTTTCATGGTACTGTCCCGGATTCTTCCATTTTCCGGTACTGACCCCGATTCTAGCATTTTGAGGAACTGGTCCGAACAGTTTTTCGATACGCGCACGGATTCTACCTTTTCCCGGTACTGTCCCGGATTCTTACATTTTCCGGTACTGACACCGATTCTAGTATTTTCAGGAACTGGTCCGAACAGTTTTTCGATACGCGCACGGATTCTACCTTTTCCCGGTACTGTCCCGGATTCTTCCATTTTCCGGTACTGACCCCGATTCTAGTATTTTGAGGAACTGGTCCGAACAGTTTTTCGATACTCGCACGGATTCTACCGTTTCATGGTACTGTCCCGGATTCTTCCATTTTCCGGTACTGACCCCGATTCTAGCATTTTGAGGAACTGGTCCGAACTGTTTTTCGATACGCGCACGGATTCTACCTTTTCCCGGTACTGTCCCGGATTCTTCCATTTTCCGGTATTGACACCGATTCTAGCATTTTCAGGAACTGGTCCGAATATTTTTTCGATACGCGCACGGATTCTACCTTTTCCCGGTACTGTCCCGGATTCTTCCATTTTCCAGTACTGACACCGATTCTCTCCTTTTCAGGAGCTGGTCCGGACAGTTTTTCGGTACTCGCACGGATTCTATCTTTTCCCGGTACTGTCCCGGATTCTTCCATTTTCCGGTACTGACCCCGATTCTAGCATTTTGAGGAACTGGTCCGAACAGTTTTTCGATACTCGCACGGATTCTACCTTTTCATGGTACTGTCCCGGATTCTTCCATTTTCCGGTACTGACCCCGATTCTAGCATTTTGAGGAACTGGTCCGAACAGTTTTTCGATACGCGCACGGATTCTACCTTTTCCCGGTACTGTCCCGGATTCTTCCATTTTCCGGTACTGACACCGATTCTAGTATTTTCAGGAACTGGTCCGAACAGTTTTTCGATACACGCCCGGATTCTACCTTTTCCCGGTACTGTCCCGGATTCTTCCATTTTCCAGTACTGACCCCGATTCTAGCATTTTGAGGAACTGGTCCGAACAGTTTTTCGATACTCGCACGGATTCTACCTTTTCCCGGTACTGTCCCGGATTCTTCCATTTTCCGGTACTGACACCGATTCTAGTATTTTCAGGAACTGGTCCGAACAGTTTTTCGATACACGCCCGGATTCTACCTTTTCCCGGTACTGTCCCGGATTCTTCCATTTTCCGGTACTGACCCCGATTCTAGCATTTTGAGGAACTGGTCCGAACAGTTTTTCGATACTCGCACGGATTCTACCTTTTCATGGTACTGTCCCGGATTCTTCCATTTTCCGGTACTGACCCCGATTCTAGCATTTTGAGGAACTGGTCCGAACTGTTTTTCGATACGCGCACGGATTCTACCTTTTCCCGGTACTGTCCCGGATTCTTCCATTTTCCGGTATTGACACCGATTCTAGCATTTTCAGGAAATGGTCCGAATATTTTTTCGATACGCGCACGGATTCTACCTTTTCCCGGTACTGTCCCGGATTCTTCCATGTTCCAGTACTGACACCGATTCTCTCCTTTTCAGGAGCTGGTCCGGACAGTTTTTCGGTACTCGCACGGATTCTATCTTTTCCCGGTACTGTCCCGGATTCTTCCATTTTCCGGTACTGACACCGATTCTAGCATTTTCAGGAACTGGTCCGAACAGTTTTTCGATACTCGCACGGATTCTACCTTTTCATGGTACTGTCCCGGATTCTTCCATTTTCCGGTACTGACCCCGATTCTAGCATTTTGAGGAACTGGTCCGAACAGTTTTTCGATACTCGCACGGATTCTACCTTTTCCCGGTACTGTCCCGGATTCTTCCATTTTCCGGTACTGACACCGATTCTAGTATTTTCAGGAACTGGTCCGAACAGTTTGTCAATACACGCCCGGATTCTACCTTTTCCCGGTACTGTCCCGGATTCTTCCATTTTCCGGTACTGACCCCGATTCTAGCATTTTGAGGAACTGGTCCGAACAGTTTTTCGATACTCGCACGGATTCTACCTTTTCATGGTACTGTCCCGGATTCTTCCATTTTCCGGTACTGACCCCGATTCTAGCATTTTGAGGAACTGGTCCGAACAGTTTTTCGATACGCGCACGGATTCTACCTTTTCCCGGTACTGTCCCGGATTCTTCCATTTTCCGGTACTGACACCGATTCTAGTATTTTCAGGAACTGGTCCGAACAGTTTTTCGATACACGCCCGGATTCTACCTTTTCCCGGTACTGTCCCGGATTCTTCCATTTTCCGGTACTGACCCCGATTCTAGTATTTTGAGGAACTGGTCCGAACAGTTTTTCGATACTCGCACGGATTCTACCTTTTCATGGTACTGTCCCGGATTCTTCCATTTTCCGGTACTGACCCCGATTCTAGCATTTTGAGGAACTGGTCCGAACTGTTTTTCGATACGCGCACGGATTCTACCTTTTCCCGGTACTGTCCCGGATTCTTC
Source organism: Vitis cinerea var. helleri x Vitis riparia (assembly GCA_946000715.1). Taxonomy (NCBI): domain Eukaryota; kingdom Viridiplantae; phylum Streptophyta; class Magnoliopsida; order Vitales; family Vitaceae; genus Vitis; species Vitis cinerea var. helleri x Vitis riparia. The sequence goes on along the minus strand of OX254027.1, from coordinate 15,694,145 downwards.
CATTTTCCGGTATTGACACCGATTCTAGCATTTTCAGGAACTGGTCCGAATATTTTTTCGATACGCGCACGGATTCTACCTTTTCCCGGTACTGTCCCGGATTCTTCCATTTTCCAGTACTGACACCGATTCTCTCCTTTTCAGGAGCTGGTCCGGACAGTTTTTCGGTACTCGCACGGATTCTATCTTTTCCCGGTACTGTCCCGGATTCTTCCATTTTCCGGTACTGACACCGATTCTAGCATTTTCAGGAACTGGTCCGAACAGTTTTTCGATACTCGCACGGATTCTACCTTTTCATGGTACTGTCCCGGATTCTTCCATTTTCCGGTACTGACCCCGATTCTAGCATTTTGAGGAACAGGGCCGAACAGTTTTTCGATACTCGCACGGATTCTACCTTTTCCCGGTACTGTCCCGGATTCTTCCATTTTCCGGTACTGACACCGATTCTAGCATTTTCAGGAACTGGTCCGAATAGTTTTTCGATACGCGCACGGATTCTACCTTTTCCCGGTACTGTCCCGGATTCTTCCATTTTCCAGTACTGACACCGATTCTCTACTTTTCAGGAGCTGGTCCGGACAGTTTTTCGGTACTCGCACGGATTCTATCTTTTCCCGGTACTGTCCCGGATTCTTCCATTTTCCGGTACTGACACCGATTCTAGCATTTTCAGGAACTGGTCCGTACAGTTTTTCGGTACTCGCACGGATTCTACCTTTTCCCGGTACTGTCCCGGATTCTTCCATTTTCCGGTACTGACACCGATTCTAGTATTTTCAGGAACTGGTCCGAACAGTTTTTCGATACTCGCACGGATTCTACCTTTTCCCGGTACTGTCCCGGATTCTTCCATTTTCCGGTACTGACCCCGATTCTAGTATTTTGAGGAACTGGTCCGAACAGTTTTTCGATACTCGCACGGATTCTACCTTTTCATGGTACTGTCCCGGATTCTTCCATTTTCCGGTACTGACCCCGATTCTAGCATTTTGAGGAACTGGTCCGAACAGTTTTTCGATACGCGCACGGATTCTACCTTTTCCCGGTACTGTCCCGGATTCTTCCATTTTCCGGTACTGACATCGATTCTAGTATTTTCAGGAACTGGTCCGAACAGTTTTTCGATACACGCCCGGATTCTACCTTTTCCCGGTACTGTCCCGGATTCTTCCATTTTCCGGTACTGACCCCGATTCTAGTATTTTGAGGAACTGGTCCGAACAGTTTTTCGATACTCGCACGGATTCTACCTTTTCATGGTACTGTCCCGGATTCTTCCATTTTCCGGTACTGACCCCGATTCTAGCATTTTGAGGAACTGGTCCGAACTGTTTTTCGATACGCGCACGGATTCTACCTTTTCCCGGTACTGTCCCGGATTCTTCCATTTTCCGGTATTGACACCGATTCTAGCATTTTCAGGAACTGGTCCGAATATTTTTTCGATACGCGCACGGATTCTACCTTTTCCCGGTACTGTCCCGGATTCTTCCATTTTCCAGTACTGACACCGATTCTCTCCTTTTCAGGAGCTGGTCCGGACAGTTTTTCGGTACTCGCACGGATTCTATCTTTTCCCGGTACTGTCCCGGATTCTTCCATTTTCCGGTACTGACACCGATTCTAGCATTTTCAGGAACTGGTCCGAACAGTTTTTCGATACTCGCACGGATTCTACCTTTTCATGGTACTGTCCCGGATTCTTCGATTTTCCGGTACTGACCCCGATTCTAGCATTTTGAGGAACAGGGCCGAACAGTTTTTCGATACTCGCACGGATTCTACCTTTTCCCGGTACTGTCCCGGATTCTTCCATTTTCCGGTACTGACACCGATTCTAGCATTTTCAGGAACTGGTCCGAATAGTTTTTCGATACGCGCACGGATTCTACCTTTTCCCGGTACTGTCACGGATTCTTCCATTTTCCAGTACTGACACCGATTCTCTACTTTTCAGGAGCTGGTCCGGACAGTTTTTCGGTACTCGCACGGATTCTATCTTTTCCCGGTACTGTCCCGGATTCTTCCATTTTCCGGTACTGACACCGATTCTAGCATTTTCAGGAACTGGTCCGTACAGTTTTTCGATACTCGCACGGATTCTACCTTTTCCCGGTACTGTCCCGGATTCTTCCATTTTCCGGTACTGACACCGATTCTAGTATTTTCAGGAACTGGTCCGAACAGTTTTTCGATACTCGCACGGATTCTACCTTTTCCCGGTACTGTCCCGGATTCTTCCATTTTCCGGTACTGACCCCGATTCTAGTATTTTGAGGAACTGGTCCGAACAGTTTTTCGATACTCGCACGGATTCTACCTTTTCATGGTACTGTCCCGGATTCTTCCATTTTCCGGTACTGACCCCGATTCTAGCATTTTGAGGAACTGGTCCGAACAGTTTTTCGATACGCGCACGGATTCTACCTTTTCCCGGTACTGTCCCGGATTCTTCCATTTTCCGGTACTGACATCGATTCTAGTATTTTCAGGAACTGGTCCGAACAGTTTTTCGATACACGCCCGGATTCTACCTTTTCCCGGTACTGTCCCGGATTCTTCCATTTTCCGGTACTGACCCCGATTCTAGTATTTTGAGGAACTGGTCCGAACAGTTTTTCGATACTCGCACGGATTCTACCTTTTCATGGTACTGTCCCGGATTCTTCCATTTTCCGGTACTGACCCCGATTCTAGCATTTTGAGGAACTGGTCCGAACTGTTTTTCGATACGCGCACGGATTCTACCTTTTCCCGGTACTGTCCCGGATTCTTCCATTTTCCGGTATTGACACCGATTCTAGCATTTTCAGGAACTGGTCCGAATATTTTTTCGATACGCGCACGGATTCTACCTTTTCCCGGTACTGTCCCGGATTCTTCCATTTTCCAGTACTGACACCGATTCTCTCCTTTTCAGGAGCTGGTCCGGACAGTTTTTCGGTACTCGCACGGATTCTATCTTTTCCCGGTACTGTCCCGGATTCTTCCATTTTCCGGTACTGACACCGATTCTAGCATTTTCAGGAACTGGTCCGAACAGTTTTTCGATACTCGCACGGATTCTACCTTTTCATGGTACTGTCCCGGATTCTTCGATTTTCCGGTACTGACCCCGATTCTAGCATTTTGAGGAACAGGGCCGAACAGTTTTTCGATACTCGCACGGATTCTACCTTTTCCCGGTACTGTCCCGGATTCTTCCATTTTCCGGTACTGACACCGATTCTAGCATTTTCAGGAACTGGTCCGAATAGTTTTTCGATACGCGCACGGATTCTACCTTTTCCCGGTACTGTCACGGATTCTTCCATTTTCCAGTACTGACACCGATTCTCTACTTTTCAGGAGCTGGTCCGGACAGTTTTTCGGTACTCGCACGGATTCTATCTTTTCCCGGTACTGTCCCGGATTCTTCCATTTTCCGGTACTGACACCGATTCTAGCATTTTCAGGAACTGGTCCGTACAGTTTTTCGATACTCGCACGGATTCTACCTTTTCCCGGTACTGTCCCGGATTCTTCCATTTTCCGGTACTGACACCGATTCTAGTATTTTCAGGAACTGGTCCGAACAGTTTTTCGATACTCGCACGGATTCTACCTTTTCATGGTACTGTCCCGGATTCTTCCATTTTCCGGTACTGACCCCGATTCTAGCATTTTGAGGAACTGGTCCGAACAGTTTTTCGATACGCGCACGGATTCTACCTTTTCCCGGTACTGTCCCGGATTCTTCCATTTTCCGGTACTGACATCGATTCTAGTATTTTCAGGAACTGGTCCGAACAGTTTTTCGATACACGCCCGGATTCTACCTTTTCCCGGTACTGTCCCGGATTCTTCCATTTTCCGGTACTGACCCCGATTCTAGTATTTTGAGGAACTGGTCCGAACAGTTTTTCGATACTCGCACGGATTCTACCTTTTCATGGTACTGTCCCGGATTCTTCCATTTTCCGGTACTGACCCCGATTCTAGCATTTTGAGGAACTGGTCCGAACTGTTTTTCGATACGCGCACGGATTCTACCTTTTCCCGGTACTGTCCCGGATTCTTCCATTTTCCGGTATTGACACCGATTCTAGCATTTTCAGGAACTGGTCCGAATATTTTTTCGATACGCGCACGGATTCTACCTTTTCCCGGTACTGTCCCGGATTCTTCCATTTTCCAGTACTGACACCGATTCTCTCCTTTTCAGGAGCTGGTCCGGACAGTTTTTCGGTACTCGCACGGATTCTATCTTTTCCCGGTACTGTCCCGGATTCTTCCATTTTCCGGTACTGACACCGATTCTAGCATTTTCAGGAACTGGTCCGAACAGTTTTTCGATACTCGCACGGATTCTACCTTTTCATGGTACTGTCCCGGATTCTTCGATTTTCCGGTACTGACCCCGATTCTAGCATTTTGAGGAACAGGGCCGAACAGTTTTTCGATACTCGCACGGATTCTACCTTTTCCCGGTACTGTCCCGGATTCTTCCATTTTCCGGTACTGACACCGATTCTAGCATTTTCAGGAACTGGTCCGAATAGTTTTTCGATACGCGCACGGATTCTACCTTTTCCCGGTACTGTCACGGATTCTTCCATTTTCCAGTACTGACACCGATTCTCTACTTTTCAGGAGCTGGTCCGGACAGTTTTTCGGTACTCGCACGGATTCTATCTTTTCCCGGTACTGTCCCGGATTCTTCCATTTTCCGGTACTGACACCGATTCTAGCATTTTCAGGAACTGGTCCGTACAGTTTTTCGATACTCGCACGGATTCTACCTTTTCCCGGTACTGTCCCGGATTCTTCCATTTTCCGGTACTGACACCGATTCTAGTATTTTCAGGAACTGGTCCGAACAGTTTTTCGATACTCGCACGGATTCTACCTTTTCCCGGTACTGTCCCGGATTCTTCCATTTTCCGGTACTGACCCCGATTCTAGTATTTTGAGGAACTGGTCCGAACAGTTTTTCGATACTCGCACGGATTCTACCTTTTCATGGTACTGTCCCGGATTCTTCCATTTTCCGGTACTGACCCCGATTCTAGCATTTTGAGGAACTGGTCCGAACAGTTTTTCGATACGCGCACGGATTCTACCTTTTCCCGGTACTGTCCCGGATTCTTCCATTTTCCGGTACTGACATCGATTCTAGTATTTTCAGGAACTGGTCCGAACAGTTTTTCGATACACGCCCGGATTCTACCTTTTCCCGGTACTGTCCCGGATTCTTCCATTTTCCGGTACTGACCCCGATTCTAGTATTTTGAGGAACTGGTCCGAACAGTTTTTCGATACTCGCACGGATTCTACCTTTTCATGGTACTGTCCCGGATTCTTCCATTTTCCGGTACTGACCCCGATTCTAGCATTTTGAGGAACTGGTCCGAACTGTTTTTCGATACGCGCACGGATTCTACCTTTTCCCGGTACTGTCCCGGATTCTTCCATTTTCCGGTATTGACACCGATTCTAGCATTTTCAGGAACTGGTCCGAATATTTTTTCGATACGCGCACGGATTCTACCTTTTCCCGGTACTGTCCCGGATTCTTCCATTTTCCAGTACTGACACCGATTCTCTCCTTTTCAGGAGCTGGTCCGGACAGTTTTTCGGTACTCGCACGGATTCTATCTTTTCCCGGTACTGTCCCGGATTCTTCCATTTTCCGGTACTGACACCGATTCTAGCATTTTCAGGAACTGGTCCGAACAGTTTTTCGATACTCGCACGGATTCTACCTTTTCATGGTACTGTCCCGGATTCTTCCATTTTCCGGTACTGACCCCGATTCTAGCATTTTGAGGAACTGGTCCGAACTGTTTTTCGATACGCGCACGGATTCTACCTTTTCCCGGTACTGTCCCGGATTCTTCCATTTTCCGGTATTGACACCGATTCTAGCATTTTCAGGAACTGCTCCGAATATTTTTTCGATACGCGCACGGATTCTACCTTTTCCCGGTACTGTCCCGGATTCTTCCATTTTCCAGTACTGACACCGATTCTCTCCTTTTCAGGAGCTGGTCCGGACAGTTTTTCGGTACTCGCACGGATTCTATCTTTTCCCGGTACTGTCCCGGATTCTTCCATTTTCCGGTACTGACACCGATTCTAGCATTTTCAGGAACTGGTCCGAACAGTTTTTCGATACTCGCACGGATTCTACCTTTTCCCGGTACTGTCCCGGATTCTTCCATTTTTCGGTACTGACCCCGATTCTAGCATTTTGAGGAACTGGTCCGAACAGTTTTTCGATACTCGCACGGATTCTACCTTTTCATTGTACTGTCCCGGATTCTTCCATTTTCCGGTACTGACCCCGATTCTAGCATTTTGAGGAACTGGTCCGAACAGTTTTTCGATACTCGCACGGATTCTACCTTTTCATGGTACTGTCCCGGATTCTTCAATTTTCCGGTACTGACACCGATTCTAGTATTTTCAGGAACTGGTCCGAACAGTTTTTCGATACGCGCCAGGATTCTACCTTTTCCCGGTACTGTCCCGGATTCTTCCATTTTCCGGTACTGACACCGATTCTAGTATTTTCAGGAACTGGTCCGAACAGTTTTTCGATTCACGCCCGGATTCTACCTTTTCCCGGTACTGTCCCGGATTCTTCCATTTTCCGGTACTGACCCCGATTCTAGCATTTTGAGGAACTGGTCCGAACAGTTTTTCGATACTCGCCCGGATTCTACCTTTTCCCGGTACTGTCACGGATTCTTCCATTTTCCGGTACTGACCCCGATTCTAGTATTTTGAGGAACTGGTCCGAACAGTTTTTCGATACTCGCACGGATTCTACCTTTTCATGGTACTGTCCCGGATTCTTCCATTTTCCGGTACTGACCCCGATTCTAGCATTTTGAGGAACTGGTCCGAACTGTTTTTCGATACGCGCACGGATTCTACCTTTTTCCGGTACTGTCCCGGATTCTTCCATTTTCCGGTATTGACACCGATTCTAGAATTTTCAGGAACTGGTCCGAATATTTTTTCGATACGCGCACGGATTCTACCTTTTCCCGGTACTGTCCCGGATTCTTCCATTTTCCAGTACTGACACCGATTCTCTCCTTTTCAGGAGCTGGTCCGGACAGTTTTTCGGTACTCGCACGGATTCTATCTTTTCCCGGTACTGTCCCGGATTCTTCCATTTTCCGGTACTGACACCGATTCTAGCATTTTCAGGAACTGGTCCGAACAGTTTTTCGATACTCGCACGGATTCTACCTTTTCCCGGTACTGTCCCGGATTCTTCCATTTTTCGGTACTGACCCCGATTCTAGCATTTTGAGGAACTGGTCCGAACAGTTTTTCGATACTCGCACGGATTCTACCTTTTCATTGTACTGTCCCGGATTCTTCCATTTTCCGGTACTGACCCCGATTCTAGCATTTTGAGGAACTGGTCCGAACAGTTTTTCGATACTCGCACGGATTCTACCTTTTCATGGTACTGTCCCGGATTCTTCAATTTTCCGGTACTGACACCGATTCTAGTATTTTCAGGAACTGGTCCGAACAGTTTTTCGATACGCGCCAGGATTCTACCTTTTCCCGGTACTGTCCCGGATTCTTCCATTTTCCGGTACTGACACCGATTCTAGTATTTTCAGGAACTGGTCCGAACAGTTTTTCGATTCACGCCCGGATTCTACCTTTTCCCGGTACTGTCCCGGATTCTTCCATTTTCCGGTACTGACCCCGATTCTAGCATTTTGAGGAACTGGTCCGAACAGTTTTTCGATACTCGCCCGGATTCTACCTTTTCCCGGTACTGTCACGGATTCTTCCATTTTCCGGTACTGACCCCGATTCTAGTATTTTGAGGAACTGGTCCGAACAGTTTTTCGATACTCGCACGGATTCTACCTTTTCATGGTACTGTCCCGGATTCTTCCATTTTCCGGTACTGACCCCGATTCTAGCATTTTGAGGAACTGGTCCGAACTGTTTTTCGATACGCGCACGGATTCTACCTTTTTCCGGTACTGTCCCGGATTCTTCCATTTTCCGGTATTGACACCGATTCTAGAATTTTCAGGAACTGGTCCGAATATTTTTTCGATACGCGCACGGATTCTACCTTTTCCCGGTACTGTCCCGGATTCTTCCATTTTCCAGTACTGACACCGATTCTCTCCTTTTCAGGAGCTGGTCCGGACAGTTTTTCGGTACTCGCACGGATTCTATCTTTTCCCGGTACTGTCCCGGATTCTTCCATTTTCCGGTACTGACACCGATTCTAGCATTTTCAGGAACTGGTCCGAACAGTTTTTCGATACTCGCACGGATTCTACCTTTTCCCGGTACTGTCCCGGATTCTTCCATTTTTCGGTACTGACCCCGATTCTAGCATTTTGAGGAACTGGTCCGAACAGTTTTTCGATACTCGCACGGATTCTACCTTTTCATTGTACTGTCCCGGATTCTTCCATTTTCCGGTACTGACCCCGATTCTAGCATTTTGAGGAACTGGTCCGAACAGTTTTTCGATACTCGCACGGATTCTACCTTTTCATGGTACTGTCCCGGATTCTTCCATTTTCCGGTACTGACACCGATTCTAGTATTTTCAGGAACTGGTCCGAACAGTTTTTCGATACGCGCCAGGATTCTACATTTTCCCGGTACTGTCCCGGATTCTTCCATTTTCCGGTACTGACACCGATTCTAGTATTTTCAGGAACTGGTCCGAACAGTTTTTCGATTCACGCCCGGATTCTACCTTTTCCCGGTACTGTCCCGGATTCTTCCATTTTCCGGTACTGACCCCGATTCTAGCATTTTGAGGAACTGGTCCGAACAGTTTTTCGATACTCGCCCGGATTCTACCTTTTCCCGGTACTGTCCCGGATTCTTCCATTTTCCGGTACTGACCCCGATTCTAGTATTTTGAGGAACTGGTCCGAACAGTTTTTCGATACTCGCACGGATTCTACCTTTTCATGGTACTGTCCCGGATTCTTCCATTTTCCGGTACTGACCCCGATTCTAGCATTTTGAGGAACTGGTCCGAACTGTTTTTCGATACGCGCACGGATTCTACCTTTTCCCGGTACTGTCCCGGATTCTTCCATTTTCCGGTATTGACACCGATTCTAGCATTTTCAGGAACTGGTCCGAATATTTTTTCGATACGCGCACGGATTCTACCTTTTCCCGGTACTGTCCCGGATTCTTCCATTTTCCAGTACTAACACCGATTCTCTCCTTTTCAGGAGCTGGTCCGGACAGTTTTTCGGTACTCGCACGGATTCTATCTTTTCCCGGTACTGTCCCGGATTCTTCCATTTTCCGGTACTGACACCGATTCTAGCATTTTCAGGAACTGGTCCGAACAGTTTTTCGATACTCGCACGGATTCTACCTTTTCCCGGTACTGTCCCGGATTCTTCCATTTTTCGGTCCTGACCCCGATTCTAGCATTTTGAGGAACTGGTCCGAACAGTTTTTCGATACACGCCCGGATTCTATCTTTTCCCGGTACTGTCCCGGATTCTTCCATTTTCCGGTACTAACACCGATTCTAGCATTTTCAGGAACTGGTCCGAACAGTTTTTCGATACTCGCACGGATTCTACCTTTTCATGGTACTGTCCCGGATTCTTCCATTTTCCGGTACTGACCCCGATTCTAGCATTTTGAGGAACTGGTCCGAACTGTTTTTCGATACGCGCACGGATTCTACCTTTTCCCGGTACTGTCCCGGATTCTTCCATTTTCCGGTATTGACACCGATTCTAGCATTTTCAGGAACTGGTCTGAATATTTTTTCGATACGCGCACGGATTCTACCTTTTCCCGGTACTGTCCCGGATTCTTCCATTTTCCAGTACTGACACCGATTCTCTCCTTTTCAGGAGCTGGTCCGGACAGTTTTTCGGTACTCGCACGGATTCTATCTTTTCCCGGTACTGTCCCGGATTCTTCCATTTTCCGGTACTGACACCGATTCTAGCATTTTCAGGAACTGGTCCGAACAGTTTTTCGATACTCGCACGGATTCTACCTTTTCATGGTACTGTCCCGGATTCTTCCATTTTCCGGTACTGACCCCGATTCTAGCATTTTGAGGAACTGGTCCGAACTGTTTTTCGATACGCGCACGGATTCTACCTTTTCCCGGTACTGTCCCGGATTCTTCCATTTTCCGGTATTGACACCGATTCTAGCATTTTCAGGAACTGGTCCGAATATTTTTTCGATACGCGCACGGATTCTACCTTTTCCCGGTACTGTCCCGGATTCTTCCATTTTCCAGTACTGACACCGATTCTCTCCTTTTCAGGAGCTGGTCCGGACAGTTTTTCGGTACTCGCACGGATTCTATCTTTTCCCGGTATTGTCCCGGATTCTTCCATTTTCCGGTACTGACACCGATTCTAGCATTTTCAGGAACTGGTCCGAACAGTTTTTCGATACTCGCACGGATTCTACCTTTTCCCGGTACTGTCCCGGATTCTTCCATTTTTCGGTACTGACCCCGATTCTAGCATTTTGAGGAACTGGTCCGAACAGTTTTTCGATACTCGCACGGATTCTACCTTTTCATTGTACTGTCCCGGATTCTTCCATTTTCCGGTACTGACCCCGATTCTAGCATTTTGAGGAACTGGTCCGAACAGTTTTTCGATACTCGCACGGATTCTACCTTTTCATGGTACTGTCCCGGATTCTTCAATTTTCCGGTACTGACACCGATTCTAGTATTTTCAGGAACTGGTCCGAACAGTTTTTCGATACGCGCCAGGATTCTACCTTTCCCCGGTACTGTCCCGGATTCTTCCATTTTCCGGTACTGACACCGATTCTAGTATTTTCAGGAACTGGTCCGAACAGTTTTTCGATTCACGCCCGGATTCTACCTTTTCCCGGTACTGTCCCGGATTCTTCCATTTTCCGGTACTGACCCCGATTCTAGCATTTTGAGGAACTGGTCCGAACAGTTTTTCGATACTCGCCCGGATTCTACCTTTTCCCGGTACTGTCACGGATTCTTCCATTTTCCGGTACTGACCCCGATTCTAGTATTTTGAGGAACTGGTCCGAACAGTTTTTCGATACTCGCACGGATTCTACCTTTTCATGGTACTGTCCCGGATTCTTCCATTTTCCGGTACTGACCCCGATTCTAGCATTTTGAGGAACTGGTCCGAACTGTTTTTCGATACGCGCACGGATTCTACCTTTTCCCGGTACTGTCCCGGATTCTTCCATTTTCCGGTATTGACACCGATTCTAGAATTTTCAGGAACTGGTCCGAATATTTTTTCGATACGCGCACGGATTCTACCTTTTCCCGGTACTGTCCCGGATTCTTCCATTTTCCAGTACTGACACCGATTCTCTCCTTTTCAGGAGCTGGTCCGGACAGTTTTTCGGTACTCGCACGGATTCTATCTTTTCCCGGTACTGTCCCGGATTCTTCCATTTTCCGGTACTGACACCGATTCTAGCATTTTCAGGAACTGGTCCGAACAGTTTTTCGATACTCGCACGGATTCTACCTTTTCCCGGTACTGTCCCGGATTCTTCCATTTTTCGGTACTGACCCCGATTCTAGCATTTTGAGGAACTGGTCCGAACAGTTTTTCGATACTCGCACGGATTCTACCTTTTCATTGTACTGTCCCGGATTCTTCCATTTTCCGGTACTGACCCCGATTCTAGCATTTTGAGGAACTGGTCCGAACAGTTTTTCGATACTCGCACGGATTCTACCTTTTCATGGTACTGTCCCGGATTCTTCCATTTTCCGGTACTGACACCGATTCTAGTATTTTCAGGAACTGGTCCGAACAGTTTTTCGATACGCGCCAGGATTCTACATTTTCCCGGTACTGTCCCGGATTCTTCCATTTTCCGGTACTGACACCGATTCTAGTATTTTCAGGAACTGGTCCGAACAGTTTTTCGATTCACGCCCGGATTCTACCTTTTCCCGGTACTGTCCCGGATTCTTCCATTTTCTGGTACTGACCCCGATTCTAGCATTTTGAGGAACTGGTCCGAACAGTTTTTCGATACTCGCCCGGATTCTACCTTTTCCCGGTACTGTCCCGGATTCTTCCATTTTCCGGTACTGACCCCGATTCTAGTATTTTGAGGAACTGGTCCGAACAGTTTTTCGATACTCGCACGGATTCTACCTTTTCATGGTACTGTCCCGGATTCTTCCATTTTCCGGTACTGACCCCGATTCTAGCATTTTGAGGAACTGGTCCGAACTGTTTTTCGATACGCGCACGGATTCTACCTTTTCCCGGTACTGTCCCGGATTCTTCCATTTTCCGGTATTGACACCGATTCTAGCATTTTCAGGAACTGGTCCGAATATTTTTTCGATACGCGCACGGATTCTACCTTTTCCCGGTACTGTCCCGGATTCTTCCATTTTCCAGTACTAACACCGATTCTCTCCTTTTCAGGAGCTGGTCCGGACAGTTTTTCGGTACTCGCACGGATTCTATCTTTTCCCGGTACTGTCCCGGATTCTTCCATTTTCCGGTACTGACACCGATTCTAGCATTTTCAGGAACTGGTCCGAACAGTTTTTCGATACTCGCACGGATTCTACCTTTTCCCGGTACTGTCCCGGATTCTTCCATTTTTCGGTCCTGACCCCGATTCTAGCATTTTGAGGAACTGGTCCGAACAGTTTTTCGATACACGCCCGGATTCTATCTTTTCCCGGTACTGTCCCGGATTCTTCCATTTTCCGGTACTGACACCGATTCTAGCATTTTCAGGAACTGGTCCGAACAGTTTTTCGATACTCGCACGGATTCTACCTTTTCATGGTACTGTCCCAGATTCTTCCATTTTCCGGTACTGACCCCGATTCTAGCATTTTGAGGAACTGGTCCGAACTGTTTTTCGATACGCGCACGGATTCTACCTTTTCCCGGTACTGTCCCGGATTCTTCCATTTTCCGGTATTGACACCGATTCTAGCATTTTCAGGAACTGGTCTGAATATTTTTTCGATACGCGCACGGATTCTACCTTTTCCCGGTACTGTCCCGGATTCTTCCATTTTCCAGTACTGACACCGATTCTCTCCTTTTCAGGAGCTGGTCCGGACAGTTTTTCGGTACTCGCACGGATTCTATCTTTTCCCGGTACTGTCCCGGATTCTTCCATTTTCCGGTACTGACACCGATTCTAGCATTTTCAGGAACTGGTCCGAACAGTTTTTCGATACTCGCACGGATTCTACCTTTTCATGGTACTGTCCCGGATTCTTCCATTTTCCGGTACTGACCCCGATTCTAGCATTTTGAGGAACTGGTCCGAACTGTTTTTCGATACGCGCACGGATTCTACCTTTTCCCGGTACTGTCCCGGATTCTTCCATTTTCCGGTATTGACACCGATTCTAGCATTTTCAGGAACTGGTCCGAAAATTTTTTCGATACGCGCACGGATTCTACCTTTTCCCGGTACTGTCCCGGATTCTTCCATTTTCCAGTACTGACACCGATTCTCTCCTTTTCAGGAGCTGGTCCGGACAGTTTTTCGGTACTCGCACGGATTCTATCTTTTCCCGGTACTGTCCCGGATTCTTCCATTTTCCGGTACTGACACCGATTCTAGCATTTTCAGGAACTGGTCCGAACAGTTTTTCGATACTCGCACGGATTCTACCTTTTCATGGTACTGTCCCGGATTCTTCCATTTTCCGGTACTGACCCCGATTCTAGCATTTTGAGGAACTGGTCCGAGCTGTTTTTCGATACGCGCACGGATTCTACCTTTTCCCGGTACTGTCCCGGATTCTTCCATTTTCCGGTATTGACACCGATTCTAGCATTTTCAGGAACTGGTCTGAATATTTTTTCGATACGCGCACGGATTCTACCTTTTCCCGGTACTGTCCCGGATTCTTCCATTTTCCAGTACTGACACCGATTCTCTCCTTTTCAGGAGCTGGTCCGGATAGTTTTTCGGTACTCGCACGGATTCTATCTTTTCCCGGTACTGTCCCGGATTCTTCCATTTTCCGGTACTGACACCGATTCTAGCATTTTCAGGAACTGGTCCGAACAGTTTTTCGATACTCGCACGGATTCTACCTTTTCCCGGTACTGTCCCGGATTCTTCCATTTTCCGGTACTGACACCGATTCTAGTATTTTCAGGAACTGGTCCGAACCGTTTTTCGATACGCGCCCGGATTCTACCTTTTCCCGGTACTGTCCCGGATTCTTCCATTTTCCGGTACTGACCTCGATTCTAGCATTTTGAGGAACTGGTCCGAACAGTTTTTCGATACTCGCACGGATTCTACCTTTTCCCGGTACTGTCCGGGATTCTTCCATTTTCCGGTACTGACCCCGATTCTAGCATTTTGAGGAACTAGTCCGAACAGTTTTTCGATACGCGCACGGATTCTACCTTTTCCCGGTACTGTCCCGGATTCTTCCATTTTCCGGTACTCACACCGATTCTAGTATTTTCAGGAACTGGTCCGAACAGTTTTTCGATACACGCCCGGATTCTACCTTTTCCCGGTACTGTCCCGGATTCTTCCATTTTCCGGTACTGACCCCGATTCTAGCATTTTGAGGAACTGGTCCGAACAGTTTTTCGATACTCGCACGGATTCTACCTTTTCATGGTACTGTCCCGGATTCTTCCATTTTCCGGTACTGACCCCGATTCTAGCATTTTGAGGAACAGGGCCGAACACTTTTTCGATACTCGCACGGATTCTACCTTTTCCCGGTACTGTCCCGGATTCTTCCATTTTCCGGTAGTGACACCGATTCTAGCATTTTCAGGAACTGGTCCGAACAGTTTTTCGATACACGCCCGGATTCTACCTTTTCCCGGTACTGTCCCGGATTCTTCCATTTTCCGGTACTGTCCCCGATTCTAGCATTTTGAGGAACTGGTCCGAACAGTTTTTCGATACTCGCACGGATTCTACCTTTTCATGGTACTGTCCCGGATTCTTCCATTTTCCGGTACTGACCCCGATTCTAGCATTTTGAGGAACTGGTCCGAACTGTTTTTCGATACGCGCACGGATTCTACCTTTTCCCGGTACTGTCCCGGATTCTTCCATTTTCCGGTATTGACACCGATTCTAGCATTTTCAGGAACTGGTCCGAATATTTTTTCGATACGCGCACAGATTCTACCTTTTCCCGGTACTGTCCCGGATTCTTCCATTTTCCAGTACTGACACCGATTCTCTCCTTTTCAGGAGCTGGTCCGGATAGTTTTTCGGTACTCGCACGGATTCTATCTTTTCCCGGTACTGTCCCGGATTCTTCCATTTTCCGGTACTGACACCGATTCTAGCATTTTCAGGAACTGGTCCGAACAGTTTTTCGATACTCGCACGGATTCTACCTTTTCCCGGTACTGTCCCGGATTCTTCCATTTTCCGGTACTGACACCGATTCTAGTATTTTCAGGAACTGGTCCGAACAGTTTTTCGATACGCGCCCGGATTCTACCTTTTCCCGGTACTGTCCCGGATTCTTCCATTTTCCGGTATTGACCTCGATTCTAGCATTTTGAGGAACTGGTACGAACAGTTTTTCGATACTCGCACGGATTCTACCTTTTCCCGGTACTGTCCGGGATTCTTCCATTTTCCGGTACTGACCCCGATTCTAGCATTTTGAGGAACTAGTCCGAACAGTTTTTCGATACTCGGACGGATTCTACCTTTTCCCGGTACTGTCCCGGATTCTTCCATTTTCCGGTACTGACACCGATTCTAGTATTTTCAGGAACTGGTCCGAACAGTTTTTCGATACACGCCCGGATTCTACCTTTTCCCGGTACTGTCCCGGATTCTTCCATTTTCCGGTACTGACCCCGATTCTAGCATTTTGAGGAACTGGTCCGAACAGTTTTTCGATACTCGCACGGATTCTACCTTTTCCCGGTACTGTCCCGGATTCTTCCATTTTCCGGTACTGACACCGATTCTAGTATTTTCAGGAACTGGTCCGAACAGTTTTTCGATACGCGCCCGGATTCTACCTTTTCCCGGTACTGTCCCGGATTCTTCCATTTTCCGGTACTGACCTCGATTCTAGCATTTTGAGGAACTGGTCCGAACAGTTTTTCGATACTCGCACGGATTCTACCTTTTCCCGGTACTGTCCGGGATTCTTCCATTTTCCGGTACTGACCCCGATTCTAGCATTTTGAGGAACTAGTCCGAACAGTTTTTCGATACTCGCACGGATTCTACCTTTTCCCGGTACTGTCCCGGATTCTTCCATTTTCCGGTACTGACACCGATTCTAGTATTTTCAGGAACTGGTCCGAACAGTTTTTCGATACACGCCCGGATTCTACCTTTTCCCGGTACTGTCCCGGATTCTTCCATTTTCCGGTACTGACCCCGATTCTAGCATTTTGAGGAACTGGTCCGAACAGTTTTTCGATACTCGCACGGATTCTACCTTTTCATGGTACTGTCCCGGATTCTTCCATTTTCCGGTACTGACACCGATTCTAGCATTTTCAGGAACTGGTCCGAACAGTTTTTCGATACTCGCACGGATTCTACCTTTTCCCGGTACTGTCCCGGATTCTTCCATTTTCCGGTACTGACACCGATTCTAGTATTTTCAGGAACTGGTCCGAACAGTTTTTCGATACGCGCCCGGATTCTACCTTTTCCCGGTACTGTCCCGGATTCTTCCATTTTCCGGTACTGACCTCGATTCTAGCATTTTGAGGAACTGGTCCGAACAGTTTTTCGATACTTGCACGGATTCTACCTTTTCCCGGTACTGTCCGGGATTCTTCCATTTTCCGGTACTGACCCCGATTCTAGCATTTTGAGGAACTAGTCCGAACAGTTTTTCGATACTCGCACGGATTCTACCTTTTCCCGGTACTGTCCCGGATTCCTCCATTTTCCGGTACTGACACCGATTCTAGTATTTTCAGGAACTGGTCCGAACAGTTTTTCGATACACGCCCGGATTCTACCTTTTCCCGGTACTGTCCCGGATTCTTCCATTTTCCGGTACTGACCCCGATTCTAGCATTTTGAGGAACTGGTCCGAACAGTTTTTCGATACTCGCACGGATTCTACCTTTTCATGGTACTGTCCCGGATTCTTCCATTTTCCGGTACTGACCCCGGTTTTAGCATTTTCAGGAACTGGTCCGAACTGTTTTTCGATACGCGCACGGATTCTACCTTTTCCCGGTACTGTCCCGGATTCTTCCATTTTCCGGTATTGACACCGATTCTAGCATTTTCAGGAACTGGTCCGAATATTTTTTCGATACGCGCACGGATTCTACCTTTTCCCGGTACTGTCCCGGATTCTTCCATTTTCCGGTACTGACCCCGATTCTAGCATTTTGAGGAACTGGTCCGAACAGTTTTTCGATACTCGCACGGATTCTACCTTTTCATGGTACTGTCCCGGATTCTTCCATTTTTCGGTACTGACCTCGATTCTAGCATTTTGAGGAACTGGTCCGAACAGTTTTTCGATACTCGCACGGATTCTACCTTTTCCCGGTACTGTCCGGGATTCTTCCATTTTCCGGTACTGACCCCGATTCTAGCATTTTGAGGAACTAGTCCGAACAGTTTTTCGATACTCGCACGGATTCTACCTTTTCCCGGTACTGTCCCGGATTCTTCCATTTTCCGGTACTGACACCGATTCTAGTATTTTCAGGAACTGGTCCGAACAGTTTTTCGATACACGCCCGGATTCTACCTTTTCCCGGTACTGTCCCGGATTCTTCCATTTTCCGGTACTGACCCCGATTCTAGCATTTTGAGGAACTGGTCCGAACAGTTTTTCGATACTCGCACGGATTCTACCTTTTCATGGTACTGTCCCGGATTCTTCCATTTTCCGGTACTGACACCGATTCTAGCATTTTCAGGAACTGGTCCGAACAGTTTTTCGATACTCGCACGGATTCTACCTTTTCCCGGTACTGTCCCGGATTCTTCCATTTTCCGGTACTGACACCGATTCTAGTATTTTCAGGAACTGGTCCGAACAGTTTTTCGATACGCGCCCGGATTCTACCTTTTCCCGGTACTGTCCCGGATTCTTCCATTTTCCGGTACTGACCTCGATTCTAGCATTTTGAGGAACTGGTCCGAACAGTTTTTCGATACTCGCACGGATTCTACCTTTTCCCGGTACTGTCCGGGATTCTTCCATTTTCCGGTACTGACCCCGATTCTAGCATTTTGAGGAACTAGTCCGAACAGTTTTTCGATACTCGCACGGATTCTACCTTTTCCCGGTACTGTCCCGGATTCGTCCATTTTCCGGTACTGACACCGATTCTAGTATTTTCAGGAACTGGTCCGAACAGTTTTTCGATACACGCCCGGATTCTACCTTTTCCCGGTACTGTCCCGGATTCTTCCATTTTCCGGTACTGACCCCGATTCTAGCATTTTGAGGAACTGGTCCGAACAGTTTTTCGATACTCGCACGGATTCTACCTTTTCATGGTATTGTCCCGGATTCTTCCATTTTCCGGTACTGACCCCGATTCTAGCATTTTCAGGAACTGGTCCGAACTGTTTTTCGATACGCGCACGGATTCTACCTTTTCCCGGTACTGTCCCGGATTCTTCCATTTTCCGGTATTGACACCGATTCTAGCATTTTCAGGAACTGGTCCGAATATTTTTTCGATACGCGCACGGATTCTACCTTTTCCCGGTACTGTCCCGGATTCTTCCATTTTCCAGTACTGACACCGATTCTCTCCTTTTCAGGAGCTGGTCCGGACAGTTTTTCGGTACTCGCACGGATTCTATCTTTTCCCGGTACTGTCCCGGATTCTTCCATTTTCCGGTACTGACACCGATTCTAGCATTTTCAGGAACTGGTCCGAACAGTTTTTCGATACTCGCACGGATACTACCTTTTCCCGGTACTGTCCCGGATTCTTCCATTTTCCGGTATTGACACCGATTCTAGTATTTTCAGGAACTGGTTCGAACAGTTTTTCGATACGCGCCCGGATTCTACCTTTTCCCGGTACTGTCCCGGATTCTTCCATTTTTCGGTACTAACCTCGATTCTAGCATTTTGAGGAACTGGTCCGAACAGTTTTTCGATACTCGCACGGATTCTACCTTTTCCCGGTACTGTCCGGGATTCTTCCATTTTCCGGTACTGACCCCGATTCTAGCATTTTGAGGAACTAGTCCGAACAGTTTTTCGATACTCGCACGGATTCTACCTTTTCCCGGTACTGTCCCGGATTCTTCCATTTTCCGGTACTGACACCGATTCTAGTATTTTCAGGAACTGGTCCGAACAGTTTTTCGATACACGCCCGGATTCTACCTTTTCCCGGTACTGTCCCGGATTCTTCCATTTTCCGGTACTG
Organism: Vitis cinerea var. helleri x Vitis riparia; assembly: GCA_946000715.1. Taxonomy (NCBI): domain Eukaryota; kingdom Viridiplantae; phylum Streptophyta; class Magnoliopsida; order Vitales; family Vitaceae; genus Vitis; species Vitis cinerea var. helleri x Vitis riparia. Next base: position 15,674,763 of record OX254027.1, on the reverse strand, counting down.
ACCCCGATTCTAGCATTTTGAGGAACTGGTCCGAACAGTTTTTCGATACTCGCACGGATTCTACCTTTTCATGGTACTGTCCCGGATTCTTCCATTTTCCGGTACTGACCCCGATTCTAGCATTTTGAGGAACAGGGCCGAACAGTTTTTCGATACTCGCACGGATTCTACCTTTTCCCGGTACTGTCCCGGATTCTTCCATTTTCCTGTAGTGACACCGATTCTAGCATTTTCAGGAACTGGTCCGAACAGTTTTTCGATACACGCCCGGATTCTACCTCTTCCCGGTACTGTCCCGGATTCTTCCATTTTCCGGTACTGACCCCGATTCTAGCATTTTGAGGAACTGGTCCGAACAGTTTTTCGATACTCGCACGGATTCTACCTTTTCATGGTACTGTCCCGGATTCTTCCATTTTCCGGTACTGACCCCGATTCTAGCATTTTGAGGAACTGGTCCGAACTGTTTTTCGGTACGCGCACGGATTCTACCTTTTCCCGGTACTGTCCCGGATTCTTCCATTTTCCGGTACTGACACCGATTCTAGTATTTTCAGGAACTGGTCCGAACAGTTTTTCGATACGCGCATGAATTCTACCTTTTCCCGGTACTGTCCCGGATTCTTCCATTTTCTAGTACTGACACCGATTCTCTACTTTTCAGGAGCTGGTCCGGACAGTTTTTCGGTACTCGCACGGATTCTACCTTTTCCCGGTACTGTCCCGGATTCTTCCATTTTCCGGTAGTGACACCGATTCTAGCATTTTCAGGAACTGGTCCGAACAGTTTTTCGATACACGCCCGGATTCTACCTTTTCCCGGTACTGTCCCGGATTCTTCCATTTTCCGGTACTGACCCCGATTCTAGCATTTTGAGGAACTGGTCCGAACAGTTTTTCGATACTCGCACGGATTCTACCTTTTCATGGTACTGTCCCGGATTCTTCCATTTTCCGGTACTGACCCCGATTCTAGCATTTTGAGGAACTGGTCCGAACTGTTTTTCGGTACGCGCACGGATTCTACCTTTTCTCGGTACTGTCCCGGATTCTTCCATTTTCCGGTACTGACACCGATTCTAGCATTTTCAGGAACTGGTCCGAACAGTTTTTCGATACGCGCACGGATTCTACCTTTTCTCGGTACTGTCCCGGATTCTTCCATTTTCCGGTACTGACACCGATTCTAGCATTTTCAGGAACTGGTCCGAATAGTTTTTCGATACGCGCACGGATTCTACCTTTTCCCGGTACCGTCCTGGATTCTTCCATTTTCCAATACTGACACCGATTCTCCCCTTTTCAGGAGCTGGTCCGGACAGTTTTTCGGTACTCGCACGGATTCTATCTTTTCCCGGTACTATCCCGGATTCTTCCATTTTCCGGTACTGACCCCGATTCTAGCATTTTGAGGAACTGGTCCGAACAGTTTTTCGATACTCGCACGGATTCTACCTTTTCATGGTACTGTCCCGGATTCTTCCATTTTCCGGTACTGACCCCGATTCTAGCATTTTGAGGAACAGGGCCGAACAGTTTTTCGATACTCGCACGGATTCTACCTTTTCCCGGTACTGTCCCGGATTCTTCCATTTTCCTGTAGTGACACCGATTCTAGCATTTTCAGGAACTGGTCCGAACAGTTTTTCGATACACGCCCGGATTCTACCTTTTCCCGGTACTGTCCCGGATTCTTCCATTTTCCGGTACTGACCCCGATTCTAGCATTTTGAGGAACTGGTCCGAACAGTTTTTCGATACTCGCACGGATTCTACCTTTTCATGGTACTGTCCCGGATTCTTCCATTTTCCGGTACTGACCCCGATTCTAGCATTTTGAGGAACTGGTCCGAACTGTTTTTCGGTACGCGCACGGATTCTACCTTTTCTCGGTACTGTCCCGGATTCTTCCATTTTCCGGTACTGACACCGATTCTAGCATTTTCAGGAACTGGTCCGAACAGTTTTTCGATACGCGCACGGATTCTACCTTTTCTCGGTACTGTCCCGGATTCTTCCATTTTCCGGTACTGACACCGATTCTAGCATTTTCAGGAACTGGTCCGAATAGTTTTTCGATACGCGCACGGATTCTACCTTTTCCCGGTACCGTCCTGGATTCTTCCATTTTCCAATACTGACACCGATTCTCCCCTTTTCAGGAGCTGGTCCGGACAGTTTTTCGGTACTCGCACGGATTCTATCTTTTCCCGGTACTATCCCGGATTCTTCCATTTTCCGGTACTGACCCCGATTCTAGCATTTTGAGGAACTGGTCCGAACAGTTTTTCGATACTCGCACGGATTCTACCTTTTCCCGGTACTGTACCAGATTCTTCCATTTTCCGGTACTGACACCGATTCTAGTATTTTCTGGAACTGGTGTGAACAGTTTTTCGATACGCGCACGAATTCTACCTTTTCCCGGTACTATCCCGGATTCTTCCATTTTCCGGTACTGACACCGATTCTAGCATTTTCAGGAACTGGTCCGAACAGTTTTTCGATACTCGCACGGATTCTACCTTTTCCCGGTACTGTCCCGGATTCTTACATTTTACGGTACTGACCCCGATTCTAGCATTTTGAGGAACTGGTCCGAACAGTTTTTCGATACTCGCACGGATCCTACCTTTTCATGGTACTGTCCCGGATTCTTCCATTTTCCGGTACTGACCCCGATTCTAGCATTTTGAGGAACTGGTCCGAACAGTTTTTCGATACTCGCACGGATCCTACCTTTTCATGGTACTGTCCCGGATTCTTCCATTTTCCGGTACTGACCCCGATTCTAGCATTTTGAGGAACTGGTCCGAGCAGTTTTTCGATACTCGCACGGATTCTACCTTTTCCCGGTACTGTCCCGGATTCTTCCATTTTCCAGTACTGACACCGATTCTCCCCTTTTCAGGAGCTGGTCCGGACAGTTTTTCGGTACTCGCACGAATTCTATCTTTTCCCGGTACTATCCCGGATTCTTCCATTTTCCGGTACTGATCCCGATTCTAGCATTTTGAGGAACTGGTCCGAACAGTTTTTCGATACTCGCACGGATTCTACCTTTTCCCGGTACTGTCTCTGATTCTTCCATTTTCCGGTACTGACACCGATTCTAGCATTTTGAGGAACTGGTCCGAACAGTTTTTCGATACTCGCACGGATTCTACCTTTTCCCGGTACTGTCCCGGATTCTTCCATTTTCCGGTACTGACCCCGATTCTAGCATTTTGAGGAACTGGTCCGAACAATTTTTCGATACTCGCACGGATTCTACCTTTTCCCGGTACTGTCCCGGATTCTTCCATTTTCCGGTACTGACACCGATTCTAGCATTTTCAGGAACTGGTCCGAACAGTTTTTCGATACGCGCACGGATTCTACCTTTTCTCGGTAATGTCCCGGATTCTTCCATTTTCCGGTACTGACACCGATTCTAGCATTTTCAGGAACTGGTCCGAACAGTTTTTCGATACGCGCACGGATTCTACCTTTTCTCGGTACTGTCCCGGATTCTTCCATTTTTCGGTACTGACACCGATTCTAGCATTTTCAGGAACTGGTCCGAATAGTTTTTTGATACGCGCACGGATTCTACCTTTTTCCCGGTACTGTCCCGGATTCTTCCATTTTCCAATACTGACACCGATTCTCCCCTTTTCAGGAGCTGGTCCGGACAGATTTTCGGTACTCGCACGGATTCTATCTTTTCCCGGTACTATCCCGGATTCTTCCATTTTCCGGTACTGACCCCGATTCTAGCATTTTGAGGAACTGGTCCGGACAGTTTTTCGATACGCGCACGGATTCTACCTTTTCCCGGTACTGTACCAGATTCTTCCATTTTCCGGTACTGACACCGATTCTAGTATTTTCAGGAACTGGTCCGAACAGTTTTTCGATACGCGCACGAATTCTACCTTTTCCTGGTACTGTCCCGGATTCTTCCATTTTCCAGTGCTGACACCGATTCTCCCCTTTTCAGGAGCTGGTCCGGAAAGTTTTTCGGTACTCGCACGGATTCTACCTTTTCCCGGTACTGTCCCGGATTCTTCCATTTTCCCGTACTGACACCGATTCTCCCCTTTTCAGGAGCTGGTCCGGACAGTTTTTCGGTACTCGCACGAATTCTATCTTTTCCCGGTACTATTCCGGATTCTTCCATTTTCCGGTACTGACACCGATTCTAGCATTTTGAGGAACTGGTCCGAACAGTTTTTCGAAACTCGCACGGATTCTACCTTTTCCCGGTACTGTCCCGGATTCTTCAATTTTCCGGTACTGACACCGATTCTAGCATTTTGAGGAACTGGTCCGAGTCGTTTTTCGATACTCGCACGGATTCTACCTTTTCCCGGTACTGTCCCGAATTCTTCCATTTTCCGGTACTGACCCCGATTCTAGCATTTTCAGGAACTGGTCCGAACAGTTTTTCGATACTCGCACGGATTCTACCTTTTCCCGGTACTGTCCCGGATTCTTCCATTTTCCGGTACTGACCCCGATTCTAGCATTTTGAGGAACTGGTCCGAACAGTTTTTCGAAACTCGCACGGATTCTACCTTTTCCCGGTACTGTCCCGGATTCTTCAATTTTCCGGTACTGACACCGATTCAAGTATTTTCAGGAACTGGTCCGTACAGTTTTTCGATACGCGCCCGGATTCTACCTTTTCCCGGTACTGTCCCGGATTCTTCCATTTTCCGGTACTGACACCGATTCTAGCATTTTCAGGAACTGGTCCGAACAGTTTTTCGATACGCGCACGGATTCTACCTTTTCTCGGTACTGCCCCGGATTCTTCCATTTTCCGGTACTGACACCGATTCTAGCATTTTCAGGAACTGGTCCGAATAGTTTTTCGATACGCGCCCGGATTCTACCTTTTCCCGGTACTGTCCCGGATTCTTCCATTTTCCGGTACTGACACCGATTCTAGCATTTTCAGGAACTGGTCCGAACAGTTTTTCGATACGCGCACGGATTCTACCTTTTCTCGGTACTGCCCCGGATTCTTCCATTTTCCGGTACTGACACCGATTCTAGCATTTTCAGGAACTGGTCCGAATAGTTTTTCGATACGCGCACGGATTCTACCTTTTCCCGGTACTGTCCCGGATTCTTCCATTTTTCGGTACTGACACCGATTCTAGCATTTTGAGGAACTGGTCCGAGTCGTTTTTCGATACTCGCACGAATTCTACCTTTTCCCGGTACTGTCCCGGATTCTTCCATTTTCCGGTACTGACACCGATTCTAGCATTTTGAGGAACTGGTCCGAGTCGTTTTTCGATACTCGCACGGATTCTACCTTTTCCCGGTACTGTCCCGGATTCTTCCATTTTCCGGTACTGACCCCGATTCTAGCATTTTCAGGAGCTGGTCCGAACAGTTTTTCGATACTCGCACGGATTCTACCTTTTCCCGGTACTGTCCCGGATTCTTCAATTTTCCAGAACTGACACCGATTCTCCCCTTTTCAGGAGCTGTCCCGGAAAGTTTTTCGGTACTCGCACGGATTCTACCTTTTCCCGGTACTGTCCCGGATTCTTCCATTTTCCGGTACTGACACCGATTCTCCCCTTTTCAGGAGCTGGTCCGGACAGTTTTTCGATACTCGCACGAATTCTATCTTTTCCCGGTACTATCCCGGAATCTTCCATTTTTCGGTACTGACCCCGATTCTAGCATTTTGAGGAACTGGTCCGAACAGTTTTTCGATACTCGCACGGATTCTACCTTTTCCCGGTACTGTCCCGGATACTTCCATTTTCCGGTACTGACCCCGATTCTAGCATTTTGAGGAACTGGTCCGAACTGTTTTTCGATACGCGCACGGATTCTACCTTTTCCCGGTACTGTCCCGGATTCTTCCATTTTCCGGTACTGACCCCGATTCTAGCATTTTGAGGAACTGGTCCGAACAGTTTTTCGATACTCGCACGGATTCTACCTTTTCCCGGTACTGTCCCGGATTCTTCCATTTTCCGGTACTGACCCCGATCTAGCATTTTGAGGAACTGGTCCGAACAGTTTTTCGATACTCGCACGGATTCTACCTTTTCCCGGTACTGTCCCGGATTCTTCCATTTTCCGGTACTGACCCCGATTCTAGCATTTTGAGGAACTGGTCCGAACTGTTTTTTGATACGCGCACGGATTCCACCTTTTCCCGGTACTGTCCCGGATTCTTCCATTTTCCGGTACTGACCCCGATTCTAGCATTTTGAGGAACTGGTCCGAACAGTTTTTCGATACTCACACGGATTCTACCTTTTCCCGGTACTTTCCGGGATTCTTCCATTTTTCGGTACTGACCCCGATTCTAGCATTTTGAGGAACTGGTCCGAACAGTTTTTCGATACTCGCACGGATTCTACCTTTTCATGGTACTGTCCCGGATTCTTCCATTTTCCGGTACTGACCCCGATTCTAGCATTTTGAGGAACTGGTCCGAACAGTTTTTCGATACTCGCACGGATTCTACCTTTTCCCGGTACTGTCCCGGATTCTTACATTTTCCGGTACTGACCCCGATTCTAGCATTTCCAGGAACTGGTCCGAACTGTTTTTCGATACGCGCACGGATTCTACCTTTTCCCCGTACTGTCCCGGATTCTTCCATTTTCCGGTACTGACACCGATTCTTGCATTTTCAGGAACTGGTCCGAATAGTTTTTCGATACGCGCACGGATTCTACCTTTTCCCGGTACTGTCCCGGATTCTTCCATTTTCCAGTACTGACACCGATTCTCTCCTTTTCAGGAGCTGGTCCGGACAGTTTTTCGGTACGCGCACGGATTCTACCTTTTCCCCGTACTGTCCCGGATTCTTCCATTTTCCGGTACTGACACCGATTCTTGCATTTTCAGGAACTGGTCCGAATAGTTTTTCGATACTCGCACGGATTCTACCTTTTCCCGGTACTGTCCCGGATTCTTCCATTTTCCAGTACTGACACCGATTCTCTCCTTTTCAGGAGCTGGTCCGGACAGTTTTTCGGTACTCGCACGGATTCTATCTTTTCCCGGTACTATCCCGGATTCTACCATTTTTCGGTACTGACACCGATTCTAGCATTTTCAGGAACTGGTCCGAACAATTTTTCGATACTCGCACGGATGCTAACTTTTCCCGGTACTGTCCCGGATTCTTCCATTTTCCGGTACTGACCCCGATTCTAGCATTTTGAGGAACTGGTCCGAACAGTTTTTCGATACTCGCACGGATTCTACCTTTTCCCGGTACTGTCCCGGATTCTTCCATTTTCCGGTACTGACCCCGATTCTAGCATTTTGAGGAACTGGTCCGAACTGTTTTTCGATACGCGCACGGATTCTACCTTTTCCCCGTACTGTCCCGGATTCTTCCATTTTCCGGTATTGACACCGATTCTTGCATTTTCAGGAACTGGTCCGAATAGTTTTTCGATACGCGCACGGATTCTACCTTTTCCCGGTACTGTCCCGGATTCTTCCATTTTCCAGTACTGACACCGATTCTCTCCTTTTCAGGAGCTGGTCCGGACAGTTTTTCGGTACGCGCACGGATTCTACCTTTTCCCCGTACTGTCCCGGATTCTTCCATTTTCCGGTACTGACACCGATTCTTGCATTTTCAGGAACTGGTCCGAATAGTTTTTCGATACTCGCACGGATTCTACCTTTTCCCGGTACTGTCCCGGATTCTTCCATTTTCCAGTACTGACACCGATTCTCTCCTTTTCAGGAGCTGGTCCGGACAGTTTTTCGGTACTCGCACGGATTCTATCTTTTCCCGGTACTATCCCGGATTCTACCATTTTTCGGTACTGACACCGATTCTAGCATTTTCAGGAACTGGTCCGAACAATTTTTCGATACTCGCACGGATGCTAACTTTTCCCGGTACTGTCCCGGATTCTTCCATTTTCCGGTACTGACCCCGATTCTAGCATTTTGAGGAACTGGTCCGAACAGTTTTTCGATACTCGCACGGATTCTACCTTTTCCCGGTACTGTCCCGGATTCTTCCATTTTCCGGTACTGACCCCGATTCTAGCATTTTGAGGAACTGGTCCGAACTGTTTTTCGATACGCGCACGGATTCTACCTTTTCCCCGTACTGTCCCGGATTCTTCCATTTTCCGGTATTGACACCGATTCTTGCATTTTCAGGAACTGGTCCGAATAGTTTTTCGATACGCGCACGGATTCTACCTTTTCCCGGTACTGTCCCGGATTCTTCCATTTTCCAGTACTGACACCGATTCTCTCCTTTTCAGGAGCTGGTCCGGACAGTTTTTCGGTACGCGCACGGATTCTACCTTTTCCCCGTACTGTCCCGGATTCTTCCATTTTCCGGTACTGACACCGATTCTTGCATTTTCAGGAACTGGTCCGAATAGTTTTTCGATACGCGCACGGATTCTACCTTTTCCCGGTACTGTCCCGGATTCTTCCATTTTCCAGTACTGACACCGATTCTCTCCTTTTCAGGAGGTGGTCCGGACAGTTTTTCGGTACTCGCACGGATTCTATCTTTTCCCGGTACTATCCCGGATTCTTCCATTTTCCGGTACTGACACCGATTCTAGCATTTTCAGGAACTGGTCCGAACAGTTTTTCGATACTCGCACGGATGCTACCTTTTCCCGGTACTGTCCCGGATTCTTCCATTTTCCGGTACTGACCCCGATTCTAGCATTTTGAGGAACTTGTCCGAACAGTTTTTCGATACTCGCACGGATTCTACCTTTTCCCGGTACTGTCCCGGATTCTTCCATTTTCCGGTACTGACCCCGATTCTAGCATTTTGAGGAACTGGTCCGAACTGTTTTTCGATACGCGCACAGATTCTACCTTTTCCCCGTACTGTCCCGGATTCTTCCATTTTCCGGTACTGACACCGATTCTTGCATTTTCAGGAACTGGTCCGAATAGTTTTTCGATACGCGCACGGATTCTACCTTTTCCCGGTACTGTCCCGGATTCTTCCATTTTCCAGTACTGACACCGATTCTCTCCTTTTCAGGAGCTGGTCCGGACAGTTTTTCGGTACGCGCACGGATTCTACCTTTTCCCCGTACTGTCCCGGATTCTTCCATTTTCCGGTACTGACACCGATTCTTGCATTTTCAGGAACTGGTCCGAATAGTTTTTCGATACTCGCACGGATTCTACCTTTTCCCGGTACTGTCCCGGATTCTTCCATTTTCCAGTACTGACACCGATTCTCTCCTTTTCAGGAGCTGGTCCGGACAGTTTTTCGGTACTCGCACGGATTCTATCTTTTCCCGGTACTATCCCGGATTCTACCATTTTTCGGTACTGACACCGATTCTAGCATTTTCAGGAACTGGTCCGAACAATTTTTCGATACTCGCACGGATGCTAACTTTTCCCGGTACTGTCCCGGATTCTTCCATTTTCCGGTACTGACCCCGATTCTAGCATTTTGAGGAACTGGTCCGAACAGTTTTTCGATACTCGCACGGATTCTACCTTTTCCCGGTACTGTCCCGGATTCTTCCATTTTCCGGTACTGACCCCGATTCTAGCATTTTGAGGAACTGGTCCGAACTGTTTTTCGATACGCGCACGGATTCTACCTTTTCCCCGTACTGTCCCGGATTCTTCCATTTTCCGGTATTGACACCGATTCTTGCATTTTCAGGAACTGGTCCGAATAGTTTTTCGATACGCGCACGGATTCTACCTTTTCCCGGTACTGTCCCGGATTCTTCCATTTTCCAGTACTGACACCGATTCTCTCCTTTTCAGGAGCTGGTCCGGACAGTTTTTCGGTACGCGCACGGATTCTACCTTTTCCCCGTACTGTCCCGGATTCTTCCATTTTCCGGTACTGACACCGATTCTTGCATTTTCAGGAACTGGTCCGAATAGTTTTTCGATACGCGCACGGATTCTACCTTTTCCCGGTACTGTCCCGGATTCTTCCATTTTCCAGTACTGACACCGATTCTCTCCTTTTCAGGAGGTGGTCCGGACAGTTTTTCGGTACTCGCACGGATTCTATCTTTTCCCGGTACTATCCCGGATTCTTCCATTTTCCGGTACTGACACCGATTCTAGCATTTTCAGGAACTGGTCCGAACAGTTTTTCGATACTCGCACGGATGCTACCTTTTCCCGGTACTGTCCCGGATTCTTCCATTTTCCGGTACTGACCCCGATTCTAGCATTTTGAGGAACTTGTCCGAACAGTTTTTCGATACTCGCACGGATTCTACCTTTTCCCGGTACTGTCCCGGATTCTTCCATTTTCCGGTACTGACCCCGATTCTAGCATTTTGAGGAACTGGTCCGAACTGTTTTTCGATACGCGCACAGATTCTACCTTTTCCCCGTACTGTCCCGGATTCTTCCATTTTCCGGTACTGACACCGATTCTTGCATTTTCAGGAACTGGTCCGAATAGTTTTTCGATACGCGCACGGATTCTACCTTTTCCCGGTACTGTCCCGGATTCTTCCATTTTCCAGTATTGACACCGATTCTCTCCTTTTCAGGAGCTGGTCCGGACAGTTTTTCGGTACGCGCACGGATTCTACCTTTTCCCCGTACTGTCCCGGATTCTTCCATTTTCCGGTACTGACACCGATTCTAGCATTTTCAGGAACTGGTCCGAACAGTTTTTCGATACTCGCACGGATGCTACCTTTTCCCGGTACTGTCCGGGATTCTTCCATTTTCCGGTACTGTCCCGGATTCTTCCATTTTCCGGTATTGACACCGATTCTAGTATTTTCAGGAACTGGTCCGAACAGTTTTTCGATACGCGCACGGATTCTACCTTTTCCCGGTACTGTCCCGGATTCTTCCATTTTCCAGTACTGACACCGATTCTCTCCTTTTCAGGAGCTGGTCCGGACAGTTTTTCGGTACTCGCACGGATTCTATCTTTTCCCGGTACTATCCCGGATTCTACCATTTTCCGGTACTGACCCCGATTCTAGCATTTTGAGGAACTGGTCCGAACTGTTTTTCGATACGCGCACGGATTCTACCTTTTCCCGGTACTGTCCCGGATTCTTCCATTTTCCGGTAGTGACACCGATTCTTGCATTTTCAGGAACTGGTCCGAATAGTTTTTCGATACGCGCACGGATTCTACCTTTTCCCGGTACTGTCCCGGATTCTTCCATTTTCCAGTACTGACACCGATTCTCTCCTTTTCAGGAGCTGGTCCGGACAGTTTTTCGGTACTCGCACGGATTCTATCTTTTCCCGGTACTGTCCCGGATTCTTCTATTTTCCGGTATTGACACCGATTCTTGCATTTTCAGGAACTGGTCGGAACAGTTTTTCGATACGCGCACGGATTCTACCTTTTCCCGGTACTGTCCCGGATTCTTCCATTTTCCAGTACTGACACCGATTCTCCCCTTTTCAGGAGCTGGTCCGGACAGTTTTTCGGTACTCGCACGGATTCTATCTTTTCCCGGTACTATCCCGGATTCTACCATTTTCCGGTACTGACCCCGATTCTAGCATTTTGAGGAACTGGTCCGAACTGTTTTTCGATACGCGCACGGATTCTACCTTTTCCCGGTACTGTCCCGGATTCTTCCATTTTCCGGTAGTGACACCGATTCTTGCATTTTCAGGAACTGGTCCGAATAGTTTTTCGATACGCGCACGGATTCTACCTTTTCCCGGTACTGTCCCGGATTCTTCCATTTTCCAGTACTGACACCGATTCTCTCCTTTTCAGGAGCTGGTCCGGACAGTTTTTCGGTACTCGCACGGATTCTATCTTTTCCCGGTACTGTCCCGGATTCTTCTATTTTCCGGTATTGACACCGATTCTTGCATTTTCAGGAACTGGACGGAACAGTTTTTCGATACGCGCACGGATTCTACCTTTTCCCGGTACTGTCCCGGATTCTTCCATTTTCCAGTACTGACACCGATTCTCCCCTTTTCAGGAGCTGGTCCGGACAGTTTTTCGGTACTCGCACGGATTCTATCTTTTCCCGGTACTGTCCCGGATTCTTCCATTTTCCGGTACTGACACCGATTCTAGCATTTTCAGGAACTGGTCCGAACAGTTTTTCGATACTCGCACGGATTTTACCTTTTCCCGGTACTGTCCCGGATTCTTCCATTTTCCGGTATTGACACCGATTCTAGCATTTTCAGGAACTGGTCCGAACAGTTTTTCGATACTCGCATGGATTTTACCTTTTCCCGGTATTGTCCCGGATTCTTCCATTTTCCGGTATTGACACCGATTCTAGTATTTTCAGGAACTGGTCCGAACAGTTTTTATATACGCGCACGGATTCTACCTTTTCCCGGTACTGTCCCGGATTCTTCCATTTTCCAGTACTGACACCGATTCTCCCCTTTTCAGGAGCTGGTCCGGACAGTTTTTCGATACTCGCACGAATTCTATCTTTTCCCGGTACTATCCCGGAATCTTCCATTTTTCGGTACTGACCCCGATTCTAGCATTTTGAGGAACTGGTCCGAACAGTTTTTCGATACTCGCACGGATTCTACCTTTTCCCGGTACTGTCCCGGATTCTTCCATTTTCCGGTACTGACCCCGATTCTAGCATTTTGAGGAACTGGTCCGAACTGTTTTTCGATACGCGCACGGATTCTACCTTTTCCCGGTACTGTCCCGGATTCTTCCATTTTCCGGTACTGACCCCGATTCTAGCATTTTGAGGAACTGGTCCGAACAGTTTTTCGATACTCGCACGGATTCTACCTTTTCCCGGTACTGTCCCGGATTCTTCCATTTTCCGGTACTGACCCCGATCTAGCATTTTGAGGAACTGGTCCGAACAGTTTTTCGATACTCGCACGGATTCTACCTTTTCCCGGTACTGTCCCGGATTCTTCCATTTTCCGGTACTGACCCCGATTCTAGCATTTTGAGGAACTGGTCCGAACTGTTTTTTGATACGCGCACGGATTCCACCTTTTCCCGGTACTGTCCCGGATTCTTCCATTTTCCGGTACTGACCCCGATTCTAGCATTTTGAGGAACTGGTCCGAACAGTTTTTCGATACTCACACGGATTCTACCTTTTCCCGGTACTTTCCGGGATTCTTCCATTTTTCGGTACTGACCCCGATTCTAGCATTTTGAGGAACTGGTCCGAACAGTTTTTCGATACTCGCACGGATTCTACCTTTTCATGGTACTGTCCCGGATTCTTCCATTTTCCGGTACTGACCCCGATTCTAGCATTTTGAGGAACTGGTCCGAACAGTTTTTCGATACTCGCACGGATTCTACCTTTTCCCGGTACTGTCCCGGATTCTTCCATTTTCCGGTACTGACCCCGATTCTAGCATTTCCAGGAACTGGTCCGAACTGTTTTTCGATACGCGCACGGATTCTACCTTTTCCCCGTACTGTCCCGGATTCTTCCATTTTCCGGTACTGACACCGATTCTTGCATTTTCAGGAACTGGTCCGAATAGTTTTTCGATACGCGCACGGATTCTACCTTTTCCCGGTACTGTCCCGGATTCTTCCATTTTCCAGTACTGACACCGATTCTCTCCTTTTCAGGAGCTGGTCCGGACAGTTTTTCGGTACGCGCACGGATTCTACCTTTTCCCCGTACTGTCCCGGATTCTTCCATTTTCCGGTACTGACACCGATTCTTGCATTTTCAGGAACTGGTCCGAATAGTTTTTCGATACGCGCACGGATTCTACCTTTTCCCGGTACTGTCCCGGATTCTTCCATTTTCCAGTACTGACACCGATTCTCTCCTTTTCAGGAGCTGGTCCGGACAGTTTTTCGGTACTCGCACGGATTCTATCTTTTCCCGGTACTATCCCGGATTCTACCATTTTTCGGTACTGACACCGATTCTAGCATTTTCAGGAACTGGTCCGAACAATTTTTCGATACTCGCACGGATGCTAACTTTTCCCGGTACTGTCCCGGATTCTTCCATTTTCCGGTACTGACCCCGATTCTAGCATTTTGAGGAACTGGTCCGAACAGTTTTTCGATACTCGCACGGATTCTACCTTTTCCCGGTACTGTCCCGGATTCTTCCATTTTCCGGTACTGACCCCGATTCTAGCATTTTGAGGAACTGGTCCGAACTGTTTTTCGATACGCGCACGGATTCTACCTTTTCCCCGTACTGTCCCGGATTCTTCCATTTTCCGGTATTGACACCGATTCTTGCATTTTCAGGAACTGGTCCGAATAGTTTTTCGATACGCGCACGGATTCTACCTTTTCCCGGTACTGTCCCGGATTCTTCCATTTTCCAGTACTGACACCGATTCTCTCCTTTTCAGGAGCTGGTCCGGACAGTTTTTCGGTACGCGCACGGATTCTACCTTTTCCCCGTACTGTCCCGGATTCTTCCATTTTCCGGTACTGACACCGATTCTTGCATTTTCAGGAACTGGTCCGAATAGTTTTTCGATACGCGCACGGATTCTACCTTTTCCCGGTACTGTCCCGGATTCTTCCATTTTCCAGTACTGACACCGATTCTCTCCTTTTCAGGAGGTGGTCCGGACAGTTTTTCGGTACTCGCACGGATTCTATCTTTTCCCGGTACTATCCCGGATTCTTCCATTTTCCGGTACTGACACCGATTCTAGCATTTTCAGGAACTGGTCCGAACAGTTTTTCGATACTCGCACGGATGCTACCTTTTCCCGGTACTGTCCCGGATTCTTCCATTTTCCGGTACTGACCCCGATTCTAGCATTTTGAGGAACTTGTCCGAACAGTTTTTCGATACTCGCACGGATTCTACCTTTTCCCGGTACTGTCCCGGATTCTTCCATTTTCCGGTACTGACCCCGATTCTAGCATTTTGAGGAACTGGTCCGAACTGTTTTTCGATACGCGCACAGATTCTACCTTTTCCCCGTACTGTCCCGGATTCTTCCATTTTCCGGTACTGACACCGATTCTTGCATTTTCAGGAACTGGTCCGAATAGTTTTTCGATACGCGCACGGATTCTACCTTTTCCCGGTACTGTCCCGGATTCTTCCATTTTCCAGTACTGACACCGATTCTCTCCTTTTCAGGAGCTGGTCCGGACAGTTTTTCGGTACGCGCACGGATTCTACCTTTTCCCCGTACTGTCCCGGATTCTTCCATTTTCCGGTACTGACACCGATTCTAGCATTTTCAGGAACTGGTCCGAACAGTTTTTCGATACTCGCACGGATGCTACCTTTTCCCGGTACTGTCCGGGATTCTTCCATTTTCCGGTACTGTCCCGGATTCTTCCATTTTCCGGTATTGACACCGATTCTAGTATTTTCAGGAACTGGTCCGAACAGTTTTTCGATACGCGCACGGATTCTACCTTTTCCCGGTACTGTCCCGGATTCTTCCATTTTCCAGTACTGACACCGATTCTCTCCTTTTCAGGAGCTGGTCCGGACAGTTTTTCGGTACTCGCACGGATTCTATCTTTTCCCGGTACTATCCCGGATTCTACCATTTTCCGGTACTGACCCCGATTCTAGCATTTTGAGGAACTGGTCCGAACTGTTTTTCGATACGCGCACGGATTCTACCTTTTCCCGGTACTGTCCCGGATTCTTCCATTTTCCGGTAGTGACACCGATTCTTGCATTTTCAGGAACTGGTCCGAATAGTTTTTCGATACGCGCACGGATTCTACCTTTTCCCGGTACTGTCCCGGATTCTTCCATTTTCCAGTACTGACACCGATTCTCTCCTTTTCAGGAGCTGGTCCGGACAGTTTTTCGGTACTCGCACGGATTCTATCTTTTCCCGGTACTGTCCCGGATTCTTCTATTTTCCGGTATTGACACCGATTCTTGCATTTTCAGGAACTGGTCGGAACAGTTTTTCGATACGCGCACGGATTCTACCTTTTCCCGGTACTGTCCCGGATTCTTCCATTTTCCAGTACTGACACCGATTCTCCCCTTTTCAGGAGCTGGTCCGGACAGTTTTTCGGTACTCGCACGGATTCTATCTTTTCCCGGTACTATCCCGGATTCTACCATTTTCCGGTACTGACCCCGATTCTAGCATTTTGAGGAACTGGTCCGAACTGTTTTTCGATACGCGCACGGATTCTACCTTTTCCCGGTACTGTCCCGGATTCTTCCATTTTCCGGTAGTGACACCGATTCTTGCATTTTCAGGAACTGGTCCGAATAGTTTTTCGATACGCGCACGGATTCTACCTTTTCCCGGTACTGTCCCGGATTCTTCCATTTTCCAGTACTGACACCGATTCTCTCCTTTTCAGGAGCTGGTCCGGACAGTTTTTCGGTACTCGCACGGATTCTATCTTTTCCCGGTACTGTCCCGGATTCTTCTATTTTCCGGTATTGACACCGATTCTTGCATTTTCAGGAACTGGTCGGAACAGTTTTTCGATACGCGCACGGATTCTACCTTTTCCCGGTACCGTCCCGGATTCTTCCATTTTCCAGTACTGACACCGATTCTCCCCTTTTCAGGAGCTGGTCCGGACAGTTTTTCGGTACTCGCACGGATTCTATCTTTTCCCGGTACTGTCCCGGATTCTTCCATTTTCCGGTACTGACACCGATTCTAGCATTTTCAGGAACTGGTCCGAACAGTTTTTCGATACTCGCACGGATTTTACCTTTTCCCGGTACTGTCCCGGATTCTTCCATTTTCCGGTATTGACACCGATTCTAGCATTTTCAGGAACTGGTCCGAACAGTTTTTCGATACTCGCATGGATTTTACCTTTTCATGGTACTGTCCCGGATTCTTCCATTTTCCGGTACTGACCCCGATTCTAGCATTTTGAGGAACTGGTCCGAACAGTTTTTCGATACTCGCACGGATTCTACCTTTTCCCGGTACTGTCCCGGATTCTTCCATTTTCCGGTACTGACCTCGATTCTAGCATTTCCAGGAACTGGTCCGAACTGTTTTTCGATACGCGCACGGATTCTACCTTTTCCCCGTACTGTCCCGGATTCTTCCATTTTCCGGTACTGACACCGATTCTTGCATTTTCAGGAACTGGTCCGAATAGTTTTTCGATACGCGCACGGATTCTACCTTTTCCCGGTACTGTCCCGGATTCTTCCATTTTCCAGTACTGACACCGATTCTCTCCTTTTCAGGAGCTGGTCCGGACAGTTTTTCGGTACGCGCACGGATTCTACCTTTTCCCCGTACTGTCCCGGATTCTTCCATTTTCCGGTACTGACACCGATTCTTGCATTTTCAGGAACTGGTCCGAATAGTTTTTCGATACGCGCACGGATTCTACCTTTTCCCGGTACTGTCCCGGATTCTTCCATTTTCCAGTACTGACACCGATTCTCTCCTTTTCAGGAGCTGGTCCGGACAGTTTTTCGGTACTCGCACGGATTCTATCTTTTCCCGGTACTATCCCGGATTCTACCATTTTTCGGTACTGACACCGATTCTAGCATTTTCAGGAACTGGTCCGAACAATTTTTCGATACTCGCACGGATGCTAACTTTTCCCGGTACTGTCCCGGATTCTTCCATTTTCCGGTACTGACCCCGATTCTAGCATTTTGAGGAACTGGTCCGAACTGTTTTTTGATACGCGCACGGATTCCACCTTTTCCCGGTACTGTCCCGGATTCTTCCATTTTCCGGTACTGACCCCGATTCTAGCATTTTGAGGAACTGGTCCGAACAGTTTTTCGATACTCACACGGATTCTACCTTTTCCCGGTACTTTCCGGGATTCTTCCATTTTTCGGTACTGACCCCGATTCTAGCATTTTGAGGAACTGGTCCGAACAGTTTTTCGATACTCGCACGGATTCTACCTTTTCATGGTACTGTCCCGGATTCTTCCATTTTCCGGTACTGACCCCGATTCTAGCATTTTGAGGAACTGGTCCGAACAGTTTTTCGATACTCGCACGGATTCTACCTTTTCCCGGTACTGTCCCGGATTCTTCCATTTTCCGGTACTGACCCCGATTCTAGCATTTCCAGGAACTGGTCCGAACTGTTTTTCGATACGCGCACGGATTCTACCTTTTCCCCGTACTGTCCCGGATTCTTCCATTTTCCGGTACTGACACCGATTCTTGCATTTTCAGGAACTGGTCCGAATAGTTTTTCGATACGCGCACGGATTCTACCTTTTCCCGGTACTGTCCCGGATTCTTCCATTTTCCAGTACTGACACCGATTCTCTCCTTTTCAGGAGCTGGTCCGGACAGTTTTTCGGTACGCGCACGGATTCTACCTTTTCCCCGTACTGTCCCGGATTCTTCCATTTTCCGGTACTGACACCGATTCTTGCATTTTCAGGAACTCGTCCGAATAGTTTTTCGATACGCGCACGGATTCTACCTTTTCCCGGTACTGTCCCGGATTCTTCCATTTTCCAGTACTGACACCGATTCTCTCCTTTTCAGGAGCTGGTCCGGACAGTTTTTCGGTACTCGCACGGATTCTATCTTTTCCCGGTACTATCCCGGATTCTACCATTTTTCGGTACTGACACCGATTCTAGCATTTTCAGGAACTGGTCCGAACAATTTTTCGATACTCGCACGGATGCTAACTTTTCCCGGTACTGTCCCGGATTCTTCCATTTTCCGGTACTGACCCCGATTCTAGCATTTTGAGGAACTGGTCCGAACAGTTTTTCGATACTCGCACGGATTCTACCTTTTCCCGGTACTGTCCCGGATTCTTCCATTTTCCGGTACTGACCCCGATTCTAGCATTTTGAGGAACTGGTCCGAACTGTTTTTCGATACGCGCACGGATTCTACCTTTTCCCCGTACTGTCCCGGATTCTTCCATTTTCCGGTATTGACACCGATTCTTGCATTTTCAGGAACTGGTCCGAATAGTTTTTCGATACGCGCACGGATTCTACCTTTTCCCGGTACTGTCCCGGATTCTTCCATTTTCCAGTACTGACACCGATTCTCTCCTTTTCAGGAGCTGGTCCGGACAGTTTTTCGGTACGCGCACGGATTCTACCTTTTCCCCGTACTGTCCCGGATTCTTCCATTTTCCGGTACTGACACCGATTCTTGCATTTTCAGGAACTGGTCCGAATAGTTTTTCGATACGCGCACGGATTCTACCTTTTCCCGGTACTGTCCCGGATTCTTCCATTTTCCAGTACTGACACCGATTCTCTCCTTTTCAGGAGGTGGTCCGGACAGTTTTTCGGTACTCGCACGGATTCTATCTTTTCCCGGTACTATCCCGGATTCTTCCATTTTCCGGTACTGACACCGATTCTAGCATTTTCAGGAACTGGTCCGAACAGTTTTTCGATACTCGCACGGATGCTACCTTTTCCCGGTACTGTCCCGGATTCTTCCATTTTCCGGTACTGACCCCGATTCTAGCATTTTGAGGAACTTGTCCGAACAGTTTTTCGATACTCGCACGGATTCTACCTTTTCCCGGTACTGTCCCGGATTCTTCCATTTTCCGGTACTGACCCCGATTCTAGCATTTTGAGGAACTGGTCCGAACTGTTTTTCGATACGCGCACAGATTCTACCTTTTCCCCGTACTGTCCCGGATTCTTCCATTTTCCGGTACTGACACCGATTCTTGCATTTTCAGGAACTGGTCCGAATAGTTTTTCGATACGCGCACGGATTCTACCTTTTCCCGGTACTGTCCCGGATTCTTCCATTTTCCAGTACTGACACCGATTCTCTCCTTTTCAGGAGCTGGTCCGGACAGTTTTTCGGTACGCGCACGGATTCTACCTTTTCCCCGTACTGTCCCGGATTCTTCCATTTTCCGGTACTGACACCGATTCTAGCATTTTCAGGAACTGGTCCGAACAGTTTTTCGATACTCGCACGGATGCTACCTTTTCCCGGTACTGTCCGGGATTCTTCCATTTTCCGGTACTGTCCCGGATTCTTCCATTTTCCGGTATTGACACCGATTCTAGTATTTTCAGGAACTGGTCCGAACAGTTTTTCGATACGCGCACGGATTCTACCTTTTCCCGGTACTGTCCCGGATTCTTCCATTTTCCAGTACTGACACCGATTCTCTCCTTTTCAGGAGCTGGTCCGGACAGTTTTTCGGTACTCGCACGGATTCTATCTTTTCCCGGTACTATCCCGGATTCTACCATTTTCCGGTACTGACCCCGATTCTAGCATTTTGAGGAACTGGTCCGAACTGTTTTTCGATACGCGCACGGATTCTACCTTTTCCCGGTACTGTCCCGGATTCTTCCATTTTCCGGTAGTGACACCGATTCTTGCATTTTCAGGAACTGGTCCGAATAGTTTTTCGATACGCGCACGGATTCTACCTTTTCCCGGTACTGTCCCGGATTCTTCCATTTTCCAGTACTGACACCGATTCTCTCCTTTTCAGGAGCTGGTCCGGACAGTTTTTCGGTACTCGCACGGATTCTATCTTTTCCCGGTACTGTCCCGGATTCTTCTATTTTCCGGTATTGACACCGATTCTTGCATTTTCAGGAACTGGTCGGAACAGTTTTTCGATACGCGCACGGATTCTACCTTTTCCCGGTACTGTCCCGGATTCTTCCATTTTCCAGTACTGACACCGATTCTCCCCTTTTCAGGAGCTGGTCCGGACAGTTTTTCGGTACTCGCACGGATTCTATCTTTTCCCGGTACTATCCCGGATTCTACCATTTTCCGGTACTGACCCCGATTCTAGCATTTTGAGGAACTGGTCCGAACTGTTTTTCGATACGCGCACGGATTCTACCTTTTCCCGGTACTGTCCCGGATTCTTCCATTTTCCGGTAGTGACACCGATTCTTGCATTTTCAGGAACTGGTCCGAATAGTTTTTCGATACGCGCACGGATTCTACCTTTTCCCGGTACTGTCCCGGATTCTTCCATTTTCCAGTACTGACACCGATTCTCTCCTTTTCAGGAGCTGGTCCGGACAGTTTTTCGGTACTCGCACGGATTCTATCTTTTCCCGGTACTGTCCCGGATTCTTCTATTTTCCGGTATTGACACCGATTCTTGCATTTTCAGGAACTGGTCGGAACAGTTTTTCGATACGCGCACGGATTCTACCTTTTCCCGGTACCGTCCCGGATTCTTCCATTTTCCAGTACTGACACCGATTCTCCCCTTTTCAGGAGCTGGTCCGGACAGTTTTTCGGTACTCGCACGGATTCTATCTTTTCCCGGTACTGTCCCGGATTCTTCCATTTTCCGGTACTGACACCGATTCTAGCATTTTCAGGAACTGGTCCGAACAGTTTTTCGATACTCGCACGGATTTTACCTTTTCCCGGTACTGTCCCGGATTCTTCCATTTTCCGGTATTGACACCGATTCTAGCATTTTCAGGAACTGGTCCGAACAGTTTTTCGATACTCGCATGGATTTTACCTTTTCCCGGTACTGTCCCGGATTCTTCCATTTTCCGGTATTGACACCGATTCTAGTATTTTCAGGAACTGGTCCGAACAGTTTTTCGATACGCGCACGGATTCTACCTTTTCCCGGTACTGTCCCGGATTCTTCCATTTTCCAGTACTGACACCGATTCTCCCCTTTTCAGGAGCTGGTCCGGACAGTTTTTCGATACTCGCACGAATTCTATCTTTTCCCGGTACTATCCCGGAATCTTCCATTTTTCGGTACTGACCCCGATTCTAGCATTTTGAGGAACTGGTCCGAACAGTTTTTCGATACTCGCACGGATTCTACCTTTTCCCGGTACTGTCCCGGATTCTTCCATTTTCCGGTACTGACCCCGATTCTAGCATTTTGAGGAACTGGTCCGAACTGTTTTTCGATACGCGCACGGATTCTACCTTTTCCCGGTACTGTCCCGGATTCTTCCATTTTCCGGTACTGACCCCGATTCTAGCATTTTGAGGAACTGGTCCGAACAGTTTTTCGATACTCGCACGGATTCTACCTTTTCCCGGTACTGTCCCGGATTCTTCCATTTTCCGGTACTGACCCCGATCTAGCATTTTGAGGAACTGGTCCGAACAGTTTTTCGATACTCGCACGGATTCTACCTTTTCCCGGTACTGTCCCGGATTCTTCCATTTTCCGGTACTGACCCCGATCTAGCATTTTGAGGAACTGGTCCGAACAGTTTTTCGATACTCGCACGGATTCTACCTTTTCCCGGTACTGTCCCGGATTCTTCCATTTTCCGGTACTGACCCCGATTCTAGCATTTTGAGGAACTGGTCCGAACTGTTTTTCGATACGCGCACGAATTCTACCTTTTCCCGGTACTGTCCCGGATTCTTCCATTTTCCGGTACTGACCCCGATTCTAGCATTTTGAGGAACTGGTCCGAACAGTTTTTCGATACTCGCACGGATTCTACCTTTTCCCGGTACTGTCCCGGATTCTTCCATTTTCCGGTACTGACCCCGATCTAGCATTTTGAGGAACTGGTCCGAACAGTTTTTCGATACTCGCACGGATTCTACCTTTTCCCGGTACTGTCCCGGATTCTTCCATTTTCCGGTACTGACCCCGATTCTAGCATTTTGAGGAACTGGTCCGAACTGTTTTTTGATACGCGCACGGATTCCACCTTTTCCCGGTACTGTCCCGGATTCTTCCATTTTCCGGTACTGACCCCGATTCTAGCATTTTGAGGAACTGGTCCGAACAGTTTTTCGATACTCACACGGATTCTACCTTTTCCCGGTACTTTCCGGGATTCTTCCATTTTTCGGTACTGACCCCGATTCTAGCATTTTGAGGAACTGGTCCGAACAGTTTTTCGATACTCGCACGGATTCTACCTTTTCATGGTACTGTCCCGGATTCTTCCATTTTCCGGTACTGACCCCGATTCTAGCATTTTGAGGAACTGGTCCGAACAGTTTTTCGATACTCGCACGGATTCTACCTTTTCCCGGTACTGTCCCGGATTCTTCCATTTTCCGGTACTGACCCCGATTCTAGCATTTCCAGGAACTGGTCCGAACTGTTTTTCGATACGCGCACGGATTCTACCTTTTCCCCGTACTGTCCCGGATTCTTCCATTTTCCGGTACTGACACCGATTCTTGCATTTTCAGGAACTGGTCCGAATAGTTTTTCGATACGCGCACGGATTCTACCTTTTCCCGGTACTGTCCCGGATTCTTCCATTTTCCAGTACTGACACCGATTCTCTCCTTTTCAGGAGCTGGTCCGGACAGTTTTTCGGTACGCGCACGGATTCTACCTTTTCCCCGTACTGTCCCGGATTCTTCCATTTTCCGGTACTGACCCCGATTCTAGTATTTTGAGGAACTGGTCCGAACTGTTTTTCGATACGCGCACGGATTCTACCTTTTCCCGGTACTGTCCCGGATTCTTCCATTTTCCAGTACTGACACCGATTCTCTCCTTTTCAGGAGGTGGTCCGGACAGTTTTTCGGTACTCGCACGGATTCTATCTTTTCCCGGTACTATCCCGGATTCTTCCATTTTCCGGTACTGACACCGATTCTAGCATTTTCAGGAACTGGTCCGAACAGTTTTTCGATACTCGCACGGATGCTACCTTTTCCCGGTACTGTCCCGGATTCTTCCATTTTCCGGTACTGACCCCGATTCTAGCATTTTGAGGAACTTGTCCGAACAGTTTTTCGATACTCGCACGGATTCTACCTTTTCCCGGTACTGTCCCGGATTCTTCCATTTTTCGGTACTGACCCCGATTCTAGCATTTTGAGGAACTGGTCCGAACTGTTTTTCGATACGCGCACAGATTCTACCTTTTCCCCGTACTGTCCCGGATTCTTCCATTTTCCGGTACTGACACCGATTCTTGCATTTTCAGGAACTGGTCCGAATAGTTTTTCGATACGCGCACGGATTCTACCTTTTCCCGGTACTGTCCCGGATTCTTCCATTTTCCAGTACTGACACCGATTCTCTCCTTTTCAGGAGCTGGTCCGGACAGTTTTTCGGTACGCGCACGGATTCTACCTTTTCCCCGTACTGTCCCGGATTCTTCCATTTTCCGGTACTGACACCGATTCTAGCATTTTCAGGAACTGGTCCGAACAGTTTTTCGATACTCGCACGGATGCTACCTTTTCCCGGTACTGTCCGGGATTCTTCCATTTTCCGGTACTGTCCCGGATTCTTCCATTTTCCGGTATTGACACCGATTCTAGTATTTTCAGGAACTGGTCCGAACAGTTTTTCGATACGCGCACGGATTCTACCTTTTCCCGGTACTGTCCCGGATTCTTCCATTTTCCAGTACTGACACCGATTCTCTCCTTTTCAGGAGCTGGTCCGGACAGTTTTTCGGTACTCGCACGGATTCTATCTTTTCCCGGTACTATCCCGGATTCTACCATTTTCCGGTACTGACCCCGATTCTAGCATTTTGAGGAACTGGTCCGAACTGTTTTTCGATACGCGCACGGATTCTACCTTTTCCCGGTACTGTCCCGGATTCTTCCATTTTCCGGTAGTGACACCGATTCTTGCATTTTCAGGAACTGGTCCGAATAGTTTTTCGATACGCGCACGGATTCTACCTTTTCCCGGTACTGTCCCGGATTCTTCCATTTTCCAGTACTGACACCGATTCTCTCCTTTTCAGGAGCTGGTCCGGACAGTTTTTCGGTACTCGCACGGATTCTATCTTTTCCCGGTACTGTCCCGGATTCTTCTATTTTCCGGTATTGACACCGATTCTTGCATTTTCAGGAACTGGTCGGAACAGTTTTTCGATACGCGCACGGATTCTACCTTTTCCCGGTACTGTCCCGGATTCTTCCATTTTCCAGTACTGACACCGATTCTCCCCTTTTCAGGAGCTGGTCCGGACAGTTTTTCGGTACGCGCACGGATTCTACCTTTTCCCCGTACTGTCCCGGATTCTTCCATTTTCCGGTACTGACACCGATTCTAGCATTTTCAGGAACTGGTCCGAACAGTTTTTCGATACTCGCACGGATGCTACCTTTTCCCGGTACTGTCCGGGATTCTTCCATTTTCCGGTACTGTCCCGGATTCTTCCATTTTCCGGTATTGACACCGATTCTAGTATTTTCAGGAACTGGTCCGAACAGTTTTTCGATACGCGCACGGATTCTACCTTTTCCCGGTACTGTCCCGGATTCTTCCATTTTCCAGTACTGACACCGATTCTCTCCTTTTCAGGAGCTGGTCCGGACAGTTTTTCGGTACTCGCACGGATTCTATCTTTTCCCGGTACTATCCCGGATTCTACCATTTTCCGGTACTGACCCCGATTCTAGCATTTTGAGGAACTGGTCCGAACTGTTTTTCGATACGCGCACGGATTCTACCTTTTCCCGGTACTGTCCCGGATTCTTCCATTTTCCGGTAGTGACACCGATTCTTGCATTTTCAGGAACTGGTCCGAATAGTTTTTCGATACGCGCACGGATTCTACCTTTTCCCGGTACTGTCCCGGATTCTTCCATTTTCCAGTACTGACACCGATTCTCTCCTTTTCAGGAGCTGGTCCGGACAGTTTTTCGGTACTCGCACGGATTCTATCTTTTCCCGGTACTGTCCCGGATTCTTCTATTTTCCGGTATTGACACCGATTCTTGCATTTTCAGGAACTGGTCGGAACAGTTTTTCGATACGCGCACGGATTCTACCTTTTCCCGGTACTGTCCCGGATTCTTCCATTTTCCAGTACTGACACCGATTCTCCCCTTTTCAGGAGCTGGTCCGGACAGTTTTTCGGTACTCGCACGGATTCTATCTTTTCCCGGTACTATCCCGGATTCTACCATTTTCCGGTACTGACCCCGATTCTAGCATTTTGAGGAACTGGTCCGAACTGTTTTTCGATACGCGCACGGATTCTACCTTTTCCCGGTACTGTCCCGGATTCTTCCATTTTCCGGTAGTGACACCGATTCTTGCATTTTCAGGAACTGGTCCGAATAGTTTTTCGATACGCGCACGGATTCTACCTTTTCCCGGTACTGTCCCGGATTCTTCCATTTTCCAGTACTGACACCGATTCTCTCCTTTTCAGGAGCTGGTCCGGACAGTTTTTCGGTACTCGCACGGATTCTATCTTTTCCCGGTACTGTCCCGGATTCTTCTATTTTCCGGTATTGACACCGATTCTTGCATTTTCAGGAACTGGTCGGAACAGTTTTTCGATACGCGCACGGATTCTACCTTTTCCCGGTACTGTCCCGGATTCTTCCATTTTCCAGTACTGACACCGATTCTCCCCTTTTCAGGAGCTGGTCCGGACAGTTTTTCGGTACTCGCACGGATTCTATCTTTTCCCGGTACTGTCCCGGATTCTTCTATTTTCCGGTATTGACACCGATTCTTGCATTTTCAGGAACTGGTCGGAACAGTTTTTCGATACGCGCACGGATTCTACCTTTTCCCGGTACTGTCCCGGATTCTTCCATTTTCCAGTACTGACACCGATTCTCCCCTTTTCAGGAGCTGGTCCGAACAGTTTTTCGATACTCGCACGGATTTTACCTTTTCCCGGTACTGTCCCGGATTCTTCCATTTTCCGGTATTGACACCGATTCTAGCATTTTCAGGAACTGGTCCGAACAGTTTTTCGATACTCGCATGGATTTTACCTTTTCCCGGTACTGTCCCGGATTCTTCCATTTTCCGGTATTGACACCGATTCTAGTATTTTCAGGAACTGGTCCGAACAGTTTTTCGATACGCGCACGGATTCTACCTTTTCCCGGTACTGTCCCGGATTCTTCCATTTTCCAGTACTGACAACGATTCTCCCCTTTTCAGGAGCTGGTCCGGACAGTTTTTCGGTACTCGCACGGATTCTATCTTTTCCCGGTACTGTCCCGGATTCTTCTATTTTCCGGTATTGACACCGATTCTTGCATTTTCAGGAATTGGTCGGAACAGTTTTTCGATACTCGCACGGATTCTACCTTTTCCCGGTACTGTCCCGGATTCTTCCATTTTCCGGTACTGACACCGATTCTAGCATTTTCAGGAACTGGTCCGAACAGTTTTTCGATACGCGCACGGATTCTACCTTTTCCCGGTACTGTCCCTGATTCTTCCATTTTCCGGTACTGACCCCGATTCTAGCATTTTGAGGAACTGGTCCGAACAGTTTTTCGATACTCGCACGGATTCTACCTTTTCCCGGTACTGTCCCGGATTCTTCCATTTTCCAGTACTGACACCGATTCTCCCCTTTTCAGGAGCTGGTCCGGACAGTTTTTCGGTACTCGCACGGATTCTATCTTTTCCCGGTACTGTCCCGGATTCTTCCATTTTCCGGTACTGACACCGATTCTAGCATTTTCAGGAACTGGTCCGAACAGTTTTTCGATACTCGCACGAATTTTACCTTTTCCCGGTACTGTCCCGGATTCTTCCATTTTCCGGTATTGACACCGATTCTAGCATTTTCAGGAACTGGTCCGAACAGTTTTTCGATACTCGCATGGATTTTACCTTTTCCCGGTACTGTCCCGGATTCTTCCATTTTCCGGTATTGACACCGATTCTAGCATTTTCAGGAACTGGTCCGAACAGTTTTTCGATACGCGCACGGATTCTACCTTTTCCCGGTACTGTCCCGGATTCTTCCATTTTCCAGTACTGACACCGATTCTCCCCTTTTCAGGAGCTGGTCCGGACAGTTTTTCGGTACTCGCACGGATTCTATCTTTTCCCGGTACTATCCCGGATTCTTCCATTTTCCGGTACTGACACCGATTCTTGCATTTTCAGGAACTGGTCCGAATAGTTTTTCGATACGCGCACGGATTCTACCTTTTCCCGGTACTGTCCCGGATTCTTCCAATTTTCCAGTACTGACACCGATTCTCTCCTTTTCAGGAGCTGGTCCGGACAGTTTTTCGGTACGCGCACGGATTCTACCTTTTCCCCGTACTGTCCCGGATTCTTCCATTTTCCGGTACTGACACCGATTCTTGCATTTTCAGGAACTGGTCCGAATAGTTTTTCGATACGCGCACGGATTCTACCGTTTCCCGGTACTGTCCCGGATTCTTCCATTTTCCAGTACTGACACCGATTCTCTCCTTTTCAGGAGCTGGTCCGGACAGTTTTTCGGTACTCGCACGGATTCTATCTTTTCCCGGTACTATCCCGGATTCTTCCATTTTCCGGTACTGACACCGATTCTAGCATTTTCAGGAACTGGTCCGAACAGTTTTTCGATACTCGCACGGATGCTACCTTTTCCCGGTACTGTCCCGGATTCTTCCATTTTCCGGTACTGGCCCCGATTCTAGCATTTTGAGGAACTGGTCCGAACAGTTTTTCGATACTCGCACGGATTCTACCTTTTCATGGTACTGTCCCGGATTCTTCCATTTTCCGGTACTGACCCCGATTCTAGTATTTTGAGGAACTGGTCCGAACTGTTTTTCGATACGCGCACGGATTCTACCTTTTCCCGGTACTGTCCCGGATTCTTCCATTTTCCGGTACTGACCCCGATTCTAGCATTTTGAGGAACTGGTCCGAACAGTTTTTCGATACTCGCACGGATTCTACCTTTTCCCGGTACTGTCCCGGATTCTTCCATTTTCCAGTACTGACACCGATTCTCCCCTTTTCAGGAGCTGGTCCGGACAGTTTTTCGGTACTCGCACGGATTCTATCTTTTCCCGGTACTATCCCGGATTCTTCCATTTTCCGGTACTGACACCGATTCTTGCATTTTCAGGAACTGGTCCGAATAGTTTTTCGATACGCGCACGGATTCTACCTTTTCCCGGTACTGTCCCGGATTCTTCCAATTTTCCAGTACTGACACCGATTCTCTCCTTTTCAGGAGCTGGTCCGGACAGTTTTTCGGTACGCGCACGGATTCTACCTTTTCCCCGTACTGTCCCGGATTCTTCCATTTTCCGGTACTGACACCGATTCTTGCATTTTCAGGAACTGGTCCGAATAGTTTTTCGATACGCGCACGGATTCTACCTTTTCCCGGTACTGTCCCGGATTCTTCCAATTTTCCAGTACTGACACCGATTCTCTCCTTTTCAGGAGCTGGTCCGGACAGTTTTTCGGTACGCGCACGGATTCTACCTTTTCCCCGTACTGTCCCGGATTCTTCCATTTTCCGGTACTGACACCGATTCTTGCATTTTCAGGAACTGGTCCGAATAGTTTTTCGATACGCGCACGGATTCTACCGTTTCCCGGTACTGTCCCGGATTCTTCCATTTTCCAGTACTGACACCGATTCTCTCCTTTTCAGGAGCTGGTCCGGACAGTTTTTCGGTACTCGCACGGATTCTATCTTTTCCCGGTACTATCCCGGATTCTTCCATTTTCCGGTACTGACACCGATTCTAGCATTTTCAGGAACTGGTCCGAACAGTTTTTCGATACTCGCACGGATGCTACCTTTTCCCGGTACTGTCCCGGATTCTTCCATTTTCCGGTACTGACCCCGATTCTAGCATTTTGAGGAACTTGTCCGAACAGTTTTTCGATACTCGCACGGATTCTACCTTTTCCCGGTACTGTCCCGGATTCTTCCATTTTCCGGTACTGACCCCGATTCTAGCATTTTGAGGAACTGGTCCGAACTGTTTTTCGATACGCGCACAGATTCTACCTTTTCCCCGTACTGTCCCGGATTCTTCCATTTTCCGGTACTGACACCGATTCTTGCATTTTCAGGAACTGGTCCGAATAGTTTTTCGATACGCGCACGGATTCTACCTTTTCCCGGTACTGTCCCGGATTCTTCCATTTTCCAGTACTGACACCGATTCTCTCCTTTTCAGGAGCTGGTCCGGACAGTTTTTCGGTACGCGCACGGATTCTACCTTTTCCCCGTACTGTCCCGGATTCTTCCATTTTCCGGTACTGACACCGATTCTAGCATTTTCAGGAACTGGTCCGAACAGTTTTTCGATACTCGCACGGATGCTACCTTTTCCCGGTACTGTCCGGGATTCTTCCATTTTCCGGTACTGTCCCGGATTCTTCCATTTTCCGGTATTGACACCGATTCTAGTATTTTCAGGAACTGGTCCGAACAGTTTTTCGATACGCGCACGGATTCTACCTTTTCCCGGTACTGTCCCGGATTCTTCCATTTTCCAGTACTGACACCGATTCTCTCCTTTTCAGGAGCTGGTCCGGACAGTTTTTCGGTACTCGCACGGATTCTATCTTTTCCCGGTACTATCCCGGATTCTACCATTTTCCGGTACTGACCCCGATTCTAGCATTTTGAGGAACTGGTCCGAACTGTTTTTCGATACGCGCACGGATTCTACCTTTTCCCGGTACTGTCCCGGATTCTTCCATTTTCCGGTAGTGACACCGATTCTTGCATTTTCAGGAACTGGTCCGAATAGTTTTTCGATACGCGCACGGATTCTACCTTTTCCCGGTACTGTCCCGGATTCTTCCATTTTCCGGTACTGACCCCGATTCTAGCATTTTGAGGAACTGGTCCGAACAGTTTTTCGATACTCGCACGGATTCTACCTTTTCCCGGTACTGTCCCGGATTCTTCCATTTTCCAGTACTGACACCGATTCTCCCCTTTTCAGGAGCTGGTCCGGACAGTTTTTCGGTACTCGCACGGATTCTATCTTTTCCCGGTACTATCCCGGATTCTTCCATTTTCCGGTACTGACACCGATTCTTGCATTTTCAGGAACTGGTCCGAATAGTTTTTCGATACGCGCACGGATTCTACCTTTTCCCGGTACTGTCCCGGATTCTTCCAATTTTCCAGTACTGACACCGATTCTCTCCTTTTCAGGAGCTGGTCCGGACAGTTTTTCGGTACGCGCACGGATTCTACCTTTTCCCCGTACTGACCCGGATTCTTCCATTTTCCGGTACTGACACCGATTCTTGCATTTTCAGGAACTGGTCCGAATAGTTTTTCGATACGCGCACGGATTCTACCGTTTCCCGGTACTGCCCGGATTCTTCCATTTTCCAGTACTGACACCGATTCTCTCCTTTTCAGGAGCTGGTCCGGACAGTTTTTCGGTACTCGCACGGATTCTATCTTTTCCCGGTACTATCCCGGATTCTTCCATTTTCCGGTACTGACACCGATTCTAGCATTTTCAGGAACTGGTCCGAACAGTTTTTCGATACTCGCACGGATGCTACCTTTTCCCGGTACTGTCCCGGATTCTTCCATTTTCCGGTACTGACCCCGATTCTAGCATTTTGAGGAACTTGTCCGAACAGTTTTTCGATACTCGCACGGATTCTACCTTTTCCCGGTACTGTCCCGGATTCTTCCATTTTCCGGTACTGACCCCGATTCTAGCATTTTGAGGAACTGGTCCGAACTGTTTTTCGATACGCGCACAGATTCTACCTTTTCCCCGTACTGTCCCGGATTCTTCCATTTTCCGGTACTGACACCGATTCTTGCATTTTCAGGAACTGGTCCGAATAGTTTTTCGATACGCGCACGGATTCTACCTTTTCCCGGTACTGTCCCGGATTCTTCCATTTTCCAGTACTGACACCGATTCTCTCCTTTTCAGGAGCTGGTCCGGACAGTTTTTCGGTACGCGCACGGATTCTACCTTTTCCCCGTACTGTCCCGGATTCTTCCATTTTCCGGTACTGACACCGATTCTAGCATTTTCAGGAACTGGTCCGAACAGTTTTTCGATACTCGCACGGATGCTACCTTTTCCCGGTACTGTCCGGGATTCTTCCATTTTCCGGTACTGTCCCGGATTCTTCCATTTTCCGGTATTGACACCGATTCTAGTATTTTCAGGAACTGGTCCGAACAGTTTTTCGATACGCGCACGGATTCTACCTTTTCCCGGTACTGTCCCGGATTCTTCCATTTTCCAGTACTGACACCGATTCTCTCCTTTTCAGGAGCTGGTCCGGACAGTTTTTCGGTACTCGCACGGATTCTATCTTTTCCCGGTACTATCCCGGATTCTACCATTTTCCGGTACTGACCCCGATTCTAGCATTTTGAGGAACTGGTCCGAACTGTTTTTCGATACGCGCACGGATTCTACCTTTTCCCGGTACTGTCCCGGATTCTTCCATTTTCCGGTAGTGACACCGATTCTTGCATTTTCAGGAACTGGTCCGAATAGTTTTTCGATACGCGCACGGATTCTACCTTTTCCCGGTACTGTCCCGGATTCTTCCATTTTCCAGTACTGACACCGATTCTCTCCTTTTCAGGAGCTGGTCCGGACAGTTTTTCGGTACTCGCACGGATTCTATCTTTTCCCGGTACTGTCCCGGATTCTTCTATTTTCCGGTATTGACACCGATTCTTGCATTTTCAGGAACTGGTCCGAATAGTTTTTCGATACGCGCACGGATTCTACCGTTTCCCGGTACTGTCCCGGATTCTTCCATTTTCCAGTACTGACACCGATTCTCTCCTTTTCAGGAGCTGGTCCGGACAGTTTTTCGGTACTCGCACGGATTCTATCTTTTCCCGGTACTATCCCGGATTCTTCCATTTTCCGGTACTGACACCGATTCTAGCATTTTCAGGAACTGGTCCGAACAGTTTTTCGATACTCGCACGGATGCTACCTTTTCCCGGTACTGTCCCGGATTCTTCCATTTTCCGGTACTGACCCCGATTCTAGCATTTTGAGGAACTGGTCCGAACAGTTTTTCGATACTCGCACGGATTCTACCTTTTCATGGTACTGTCCCGGATTCTTCCATTTTCCGGTACTGACCCCGATTCTAGTATTTTGAGGAACTGGTCCGAACTGTTTTTCGATACGCGCACGGATTCTACCTTTTCCCGGTACTGTCCCGGATTCTTCCATTTTCCGGTACTGACCCCGATTCTAGCATTTTGAGGAACTGGTCCGAACAGTTTTTCGATACTCGCACGGATTCTACCTTTTCCCGGTACTGTCCCGGATTCTTCCATTTTCCAGTACTGACACCGATTCTCCCCTTTTCAGGAGCTGGTCCGGACAGTTTTTCGGTACTCGCACGGATTCTATCTTTTCCCGGTACTATCCCGGATTCTTCCATTTTCCGGTACTGACACCGATTCTTGCATTTTCAGGAACTGGTCCGAATAGTTTTTCGATACGCGCACGGATTCTACCTTTTCCCGGTACTGTCCCGGATTCTTCCAATTTTCCAGTACTGACACCGATTCTCTCCTTTTCAGGAGCTGGTCCGGACAGTTTTTCGGTACGCGCACGGATTCTACCTTTTCCCCGTACTGTCCCGGATTCTTCCATTTTCCGGTACTGACACCGATTCTTGCATTTTCAGGAACTGGTCCGAATAGTTTTTCGATACGCGCACGGATTCTACCGTTTCCCGGTACTGTCCCGGATTCTTCCATTTTCCAGTACTGACACCGATTCTCTCCTTTTCAGGAGCTGGTCCGGACAGTTTTTCGGTACTCGCACGGATTCTATCTTTTCCCGGTACTATCCCGGATTCTTCCATTTTCCGGTACTGACACCGATTCTAGCATTTTCAGGAACTGGTCCGAACAGTTTTTCGATACTCGCACGGATGCTACCTTTTCCCGGTACTGTCCCGGATTCTTCCATTTTCCGGTACTGACCCCGATTCTAGCATTTTGAGGAACTTGTCCGAACAGTTTTTCGATACTCGCACGGATTCTACCTTTTCCCGGTACTGTCCCGGATTCTTCCATTTTCTGGTACTGACCCCGATTCTAGCATTTTGAGGAACTGGTCCGAACTGTTTTTCGATACGCGCACAGATTCTACCTTTTCCCCGTACTGTCCCGGATTCTTCCATTTTCCGGTACTGACACCGATTCTTGCATTTTCAGGAACTGGTCCGAATAGTTTTTCGATACGCGCACGGATTCTACCTTTTCCCGGTACTGTCCCGGATTCTTCCATTTTCCAGTACTGACACCGATTCTCTCCTTTTCAGGAGCTGGTCCGGACAGTTTTTCGGTACGCGCACGGATTCTACCTTTTCCCCGTACTGTCCCGGATTCTTCCATTTTCCGGTACTGACACCGATTCTAGCATTTTCAGGAACTGGTCCGAACAGTTTTTCGATACTCGCACGGATGCTACCTTTTCCCGGTACTGTCCGGGATTCTTCCATTTTCCGGTACTGTCCCGGATTCTTCCATTTTCCGGTATTGACACCGATTCTAGTATTTTCAGGAACTGGTCCGAACAGTTTTTCGATACGCGCACGGATTCTACCTTTTCCCGGTACTGTCCCGGATTCTTCCATTTTCCAGTACTGACACCGATTCTCTCCTTTTCAGGAGCTGGTCCGGACAGTTTTTCGGTACTCGCACGGATTCTATCTTTTCCCGGTACTATCCCGGATTCTACCATTTTCCGGTACTGACCCCGATTCTAGCATTTTGAGGAACTGGTCCGAACTGTTTTTCGATACGCGCACGGATTCTACCTTTTCCCGGTACTGTCCCGGATTCTTCCATTTTCCGGTAGTGACACCGATTCTTGCATTTTCAGGAACTGGTCCGAATAGTTTTTCGATACGCGCACGGATTCTACCTTTTCCCGGTACTGTCCCGGATTCTTCTATTTTCCGGTATTGACACCGATTCTTGCATTTTCAGGAACTGGTCGGAACAGTTTTTCGATACGCGCACGGATTCTACCTTTTCCCGGTACTGTCCCGGATTCTTCCATTTTCCAGTACTGACACCGATTCTCCCCTTTTCAGGAGCTGGTCCGGACAGTTTTTCGGTACTCGCACGGATTCTATCTTTTCCCGGTACTGTCCCGGATTCTTCCATTTTCCGGTACTGACACCGATTCTAGCATTTTCAGGAACTGGTCCGAACAGTTTTTCGATACTCGCACGGATTTTACCTTTTCCCGGTACTGTCCCGGATTCTTCCATTTTCCGGTATTGACACCGATTCTAGCATTTTCAGGAACTGGTCCGAACAGTTTTTCGATACTCGCATGGATTTTACCTTTTCCCGGTACTGTCCCGGATTCTTCCATTTTCCGGTATTGACACCGATTCTAGTATTTTCAGGAACTGGTCCGAACAGTTTTTCGATACGCGCACGGATTCTACCTTTTCCCGGTACTGTCCCGGATTCTTCCATTTTCCAGTACTGACACCGATTCTCCCCTTTTCAGGAGCTGGTCCGGACAGTTTTTCGGTACTCGCACGGATTCTATCTTTTCCCGGTACTGTCCCGGATTCTTCTATTTTCCGGTATTGACACCGATTCTTGCATTTTCAGGAACTGGTCGGAACAGTTTTTCGATACTCGCACGGATTCTACCTTTTCCCGGTACTGTCCCGGATTCTTCCATTTTCCGGTACTGACACCGATTCTAGCATTTTCAGGAACTGGTCCGAACAGTTTTTCGATACGCGCACGGATTCTACCTTTTCCCGGTACTGTCCCTGATTCTTCCATTTTCCGGTACTGACCCCGATTCTAGCATTTTGAGGAACTGGTCCGAACAGTTTTTCGATACTCGCACGGATTCTACCTTTTCCCGGTATTGTCCCGGATTCTTCCATTTTCCAGTACTGACACCGATTCTCCCCTTTTCAGGAGCTGGTCCGGACAGTTTTTCGGTACTCGCACGGATTCTATCTTTTCCCGGTACTGTCCCGGATTCTTCCATTTTCCGGTACTGACACCGATTCTAGCATTTTCAGGAACTGGTCCGAACAGTTTTTCGATACTCGCACGAATTTTACCTTTTCCCGGTACTGTCCCGGATTCTTCCATTTTCCGGTATTGACACCGATTCTAGCATTTTCAGGAACTGGTCCGAACAGTTTTTCGATACTCGCATGGATTTTACCTTTTCCCGGTACTGTCCCGGATTCTTCCATTTTCCGGTATTGACACCGATTCTAGTATTTTCAGGAACTGGTCCGAACAGTTTTTCGATACGCGCACGGATTCTACCTTTTCCCGGTACTGTCCCGGATTCTTCCATTTTCCAGTACTGACACCGATTCTCCCCTTTTCAGGAGCTGGTCCGGACAGTTTTTCGGTACTCGCACGGATTCTATCTTTTCCCGGTACTATCCCGGATTCTTCCATTTTCCGGTACTGACACCGATTCTTGCATTTTCAGGAACTGGTCCGAATAGTTTTTCGATACGCGCACGGATTCTACCTTTTCCCGGTACTGTCCCGGATTCTTCCAATTTTCCAGTACTGACACCGATTCTCTCCTTTTCAGGAGCTGGTCCGGACAGTTTTTCGGTACGTGCACGGATTCTACCTTTTCCCCGTACTGTCCCGGATTCTTCCATTTTCCGGTACTGACACCGATTCTTGCATTTTCAGGAACTGGTCCGAATAGTTTTTCGATACGCGCACGGATTCTACCGTTTCCCGGTACTGTCCCGGATTCTTCCATTTTCCAGTACTGACACCGATTCTCTCCTTTTCAGGAGCTGGTCCGGACAGTTTTTCGGTACTCGCACGGATTCTATCTTTTCCCGGTACTATCCCGGATTCTTCCATTTTCCGGTACTGACACCGATTCTAGCATTTTCAGGAACTGGTCCGAACAGTTTTTCGATACTCGCACGGATGCTACCTTTTCCCGGTACTGTCCCGGATTCTTCCATTTTCCGGTACTGACCCCGATTCTAGCATTTTGAGGAACTGGTCCGAACAGTTTTTCGATACTCGCACGGATTCTACCTTTTCATGGTACTGTCCCGGATTCTTCCATTTTCCGGTACTGACCCCGATTCTAGTATTTTGAGGAACTGGTCCGAACTGTTTTTCGATACGCGCACGGATTCTACCTTTTCCCGGTACTGTCCCGGATTCTTCCATTTTCCGGTACTGACCCCGATTCTAGCATTTTGAGGAACTGGTCCGAACAGTTTTTCGATACTCGCACGGATTCTACCTTTTCCCGGTACTGTCCCGGATTCTTCCATTTTCCAGTACTGACACCGATTCTCCCCTTTTCAGGAGCTGGTCCGGACAGTTTTTCGGTACTCGCACGGATTCTATCTTTTCCCGGTACTATCCCGGATTCTTCCATTTTCCGGTACTGACACCGATTCTTGCATTTTCAGGAACTGGTCCGAATAGTTTTTCGATACGCGCACGGATTCTACCTTTTCCCGGTACTGTCCCGGATTCTTCCAATTTTCCAGTACTGACACCGATTCTCTCCTTTTCAGGAGCTGGTCCGGACAGTTTTTCGGTACGCGCACGGATTCTACCTTTTCCCCGTACTGTCCCGGATTCTTCCATTTTCCGGTACTGACACCGATTCTTGCATTTTCAGGAACTGGTCCGAATAGTTTTTCGATACGCGCACGGATTCTACCGTTTCCCGGTACTGTCCCGGATTCTTCCATTTTCCAGTACTGACACCGATTCTCTCCTTTTCAGGAGCTGGTCCGGACAGTTTTTCGGTACTCGCACGGATTCTATCTTTTCCCGGTACTATCCCGGATTCTTCCATTTTCCGGTACTGACACCGATTCTAGCATTTTCAGGAACTGGTCCGAACAGTTTTTCGATACTCGCACGGATGCTACCTTTTCCCGGTACTGTCCCGGATTCTTCCATTTTCCGGT
Organism: Vitis cinerea var. helleri x Vitis riparia; assembly: GCA_946000715.1. NCBI lineage: Eukaryota > Viridiplantae > Streptophyta > Magnoliopsida > Vitales > Vitaceae > Vitis > Vitis cinerea var. helleri x Vitis riparia. Next base: position 15,637,305 of record OX254027.1, on the reverse strand, counting down.
ACTGACCCCGATTCTAGCATTTTGAGGAACTTGTCCGAACAGTTTTTCGATACTCGCACGGATTCTACCTTTTCCCGGTACTGTCCCGGATTCTTCCATTTTCCGGTACTGACCCCGATTCTAGCATTTTGAGGAACTGGTCCGAACTGTTTTTCGATACGCGCACAGATTCTACCTTTTCCCCGTACTGTCCCGGATTCTTCCATTTTCCGGTACTGACACCGATTCTTGCATTTTCAGGAACTGGTCCGAATAGTTTTTCGATACGCGCACGGATTCTACCTTTTCCCGGTACTGTCCCGGATTCTTCCATTTTCCAGTACTGACACCGATTCTCTCCTTTTCAGGAGCTGGTCCGGACAGTTTTTCGGTACTCGCACGGATTCTATCTTTTCCCGGTACTATCCCGGATTCTTCCATTTTCCGGTACTGACACCGATTCTAGCATTTTCAGGAACTGGTCCGAACAGTTTTTCGATACTCGCACGGATGCTACCTTTTCCCGGTACTGTCCCGGATTCTTCCATTTTCCGGTACTGACCCCGATTCTAGCATTTTGAGGAACTGGTCCGAACAGTTTTTCGATACTCGCACGGATTCTACCTTTTCATGGTACTGTCCCGGATTCTTCCATTTTCCGGTACTGACCCCGATTCTAGTATTTTGAGGAACTGGTCCGAACTGTTTTTCGATACGCGCACGGATTCTACCTTTTCCCGGTACTGTCCCGGATTCTTCCATTTTCCGGTACTGACACCGATTCTCCCCTTTTCAGGAACTGGTCCGAACTGTTTTTCGATACTCGCACGAATTCTATCTTTTCCCGGTACTATCCCAGATTCTTCCATTTTCCGGTACTGACCCCGATTCTATCATTTTGAGGAACTGGTCCGAACAGTTTTTCGATACTCGCACGGGTTCTACCTTTTCATGGTACTGTCCCGGATTCTTCCATTTTCCGGTACTGACCCCGATTCTAGCATTTTGAGGAACTGGTCCGAACTGTTTTTCGATACGCGCACGGATTCTACCTTTTCCCGGTACTGTCCCGGATTCTTCCATTTTCCGGTACTGACACCGATTCTTGCATTTTCAGGAACTGGTCCGAATAGTTTTTCGATACGCTCACGGATTCTACCTTTTCCCGGTACTGTCCCGGATTCTTCCATTTTCCAGTACTGACACCGATTCTCTCCTTTTCAGGAGCTGGTCCGGACAGTTTTTCGGTACTCGCACGGATTCTATCTTTTCCCGGTACTATCCCAGATTCTTTCATTTTCCGGTACTGACACCGATTCTAGCATTTTCAGGAACTGGTCCGAACAGTTTTTCGATACTCGCACGGATGCTACCTTTTCCCGGTACTGTCCCGGATTCTTCCATTTTCCGGTATTGACACCGATTCTAGCATTTTCAGGAACTGGTCCGAACAGTTTTTCGATACTCGCATGGATTTTACCTTTTCCCGGTACTGTCCCGGATTCTTCCATTTTCCGGTATTGACACCGATTCTAGTATTTTCAGGAACTGGTCTGAACAGTTTTTCGATACGCGCACGGATTCTACCTTTTCCCGGTACTGTCCCGGATTCTTCCATTTTCCAGTACTGACACCGATTCTCCCCTTTTCAGGAGCTGGTCCGGACAGTTTTTCGGTACTCGCACGGATTCTATCTTTTCCCGGTACTGTCCCGGATTCTTCCATTTTCCGGTACTGACCCCGATTCTAGCATTTTGAGGAACTGGTCCGAAATGTTTTTCGATACGCGCACGGATTCTACCTTTTCCCGGTACTGTCCCGGATTCTTCCATTTTCCGGTACTGACCCCGATTCTAGCATTTTGAGGAACTGGTCCGAACAGTTTTTTGATACGCGCCCGGATTCTACCTTTTCCCGGTACTGTCCCGGATTCTTCCATTTTTCGGTACTGACACCGATTCTAGCATTTTCAGGAACTGGTCCGAACAGTTTTTCGATACTCGCACGGATTTTACCTTTTCCCGGTACTGTCCCGGATTCTTCCATTTTCCGGTATTGACACCGATTCTAGCATTTTCAGGAACTGGTCCGAACAGTTTTTCGATACTCGCATGGATTTTACCTTTTCCCGGTACTGTCCCGGATTCTTCCATTTTCCGGTATTGACACCGATTCTAGTATTTTCAGGAACTGGTCCGAACAGTTTTTCGATACGCGCACGGATTCTACCTTTTCCCGGTACTGTCCCGGATTCTTCCATTTTCCAGTACTGACACCGATTCTCCCCTTTTCAGGAGCTGGTCCGGACAGTTTTTCGGTACTCGCACGGATTCTATCTTTTCCCGGTACTGTCCCGGATTCTTCTATTTTCCGGTATTGACACCGATTCTTGCATTTTCAGGAACTGGTCGGAACAGTTTTTCGATACTCGCACGGATTCTACCTTTTCCCGGTACTGTCCCGGATTCTTCCATTTTCCGGTACTGACACCGATTCTAGCATTTTCAGGAACTGGTCCGAACAGTTTTTCGATACGCGCACGGATTCTACCTTTTCCCGGTACTGTCCCTGATTCTTCCATTTTCCGGTACTGACCCCGATTCTAGCATTTTGAGGAACTGGTCCGAACAGTTTTTCGATACTCGCACGGATTCTACCTTTTCCCGGTACTGTCCCGGATTCTTCCATTTTCCAGTACTGACACCGATTCTCCCCTTTTCAGGAGCTGGTCCGGACAGTTTTTCGGTACTCGCACGGATTCTATCTTTTCCCGGTACTGTCCCGGATTCTTCCATTTTCCGGTACTGACACCGATTCTAGCATTTTCAGGAACTGGTCCGAACAGTTTTTCGATACTCGCACGAATTTTACCTTTTCCCGGTACTGTCCCGGATTCTTCCATTTTCCGGTATTGACACCGATTCTAGCATTTTCAGGAACTGGTCCGAACAGTTTTTCGATACTCGCATGGATTTTACCTTTTCCCGGTACTGTCCCGGATTCTTCCATTTTCCGGTATTGACACCGATTCTAGTATTTTCAGGAACTGGTCCGAACAGTTTTTCGATACGCGCACGGATTCTACCTTTTCCCGGTACTGTCCCAGATTCTTCCATTTTCCAGTACTCACACCGATTCTCCCCTTTTCAGGAGCTGGTCCGGACAGTTTTTCGGTACTCGCACGGATTCTATCTTTTCCCGGTACTATCCCGGATTCTTCCATTTTCCGGTACTGACACCGATTCTTGCATTTTCAGGAACTGGTCCGAATAGTTTTTCGATACGCGCACGGATTCTACCTTTTCCCTGTACTGTCCCGGATTCTTCCATTTTCCAGTACTGACACCGATTCTCTCCTTTTCAGGAGCTGGTCCGGACAGTTTTTCGGTACGCGCACGGATTCTACCTTTTCCCCGTACTGTCCCGGATTCTTCCATTTTCCGGTACTGACACCGATTCTTGCATTTTCAGGAACTGGTCCGAATAGTTTTTCGATACGCGCACGGATTCTACCGTTTCCCGGTACTGTCCCGGATTCTTCCATTTTCCAGTACTGACACCGATTCTCTCCTTTTCAGGAGCTGGTCCGGACAGTTTTTCGGTACTCGCACGGATTCTATCTTTTCCCGGTACTATCCCGGATTCTTCCATTTTCCGGTACTGACACCGATTCTAGCATTTTCAGGAACTGGTCCGAACAGTTTTTCGATACTCGCACGGATGCTACCTTTTCCCGGTACTGTCCCGGATTCTTCCATTTTCCGGTACTGACCCCGATTCTAGCATTTTGAGGAACTGGTCCGAACAGTTTTTCGATACTCGCACGGATTCTACCTTTTCATGGTACTGTCCCGGATTCTTCCATTTTCCGGTACTGACCCCGATTCTAGTATTTTGAGGAACTGGTCCGAACTGTTTTTCGATACGCGCACGGATTCTACCTTTTCCCGGTACTGTCCCGGATTCTTCCATTTTCCGGTACTGACCCCGATTCTAGCATTTTGAGGAACTGGTCCGAACAGTTTTTCGATACTCGCACGGATTCTACCTTTTCCCGGTACTGTCCCGGATTCTTCCATTTTCCAGTACTGACACCGATTCTCCCCTTTTCAGGAACTGGTCCGAACTGTTTTTCGATACTCGCACGAATTCTATCTTTTCCCGGTACTATCCCAGATTCTTCCATTTTCCGGTACTGACCCCGATTCTATCATTTTGAGGAACTGGTCCGAACAGTTTTTCGATACTCGCACGGGTTCTACCTTTTCATGGTACTGTCCCGGATTCTTCCATTTTCCGGTACTGACCCCGATTCTAGCATTTTGAGGAACTGGTCAGAACTGTTTTTCGATACGCGCACGGATTCTACCTTTTCCCGGTACTGTCCCGGATTCTTCCATTTTCCGGTACTGACACCGATTCTTGCATTTTCAGGAACTGGTCCGAATAGTTTTTCGATACGCTCACGGATTCTACCTTTTCCCGGTACTGTCCCGGATTCTTCCATTTTCCAGTACTGACACCGATTCTCTCCTTTTCAGGAGCTGGTCCGGACAGTTTTTCGGTACTCGCACGGATTCTATCTTTTCCCGGTACTATCCCAGATTCTTTCATTTTCCGGTACTGACACCGATTCTAGCATTTTCAGGAACTGGTCCGAACAGTTTTTCGATACTCGCACGGATGCTACCTTTTCCCGGTACTGTCCCGGATTCTTCCATTTTCCGGTATTGACACCGATTCTAGCATTTTCAGGAACTGGTCCGAACAGTTTTTCGATACTCGCATGGATTTTACCTTTTCCCGGTACTGTCCCGGATTCTTCCATTTTCCGGTATTGACACCGATTCTAGTATTTTCAGGAACTGGTCCGAACAGTTTTTCGATACGCGCACGGATTCTACCTTTTCCCGGTACTGTCCCGGATTCTTCCATTTTCCAGTACTGACACCGATTCTCCCCTTTTCAGGAGCTGGTCCGGACAGTTTTTCGGTACTCGCACGGATTCTATCTTTTCCCGGTACTGTCCCGGATTCTTCCATTTTCCGGTACTGACCCCGATTCTAGCATTTTGAGGAACTGGTCCGAAATGTTTTTCGATACGCGCACGGATTCTACCTTTTCCCGGTACTGTCCCGGATTCTTCCATTTTCCGGTACTGACCCCGATTCTAGCATTTTGAGGAACTGGTCCGAACAGTTTTTTGATACTCGCACGGATTCTACCTTTTCCCGGTACTGTCCCGGATTCTTCCATTTTCCGGTATTGACACCGATTCTAGCATTTTCAGGAACTGGTCCGAATAGTTTTTCGATACTCGCATGGATTTTACCTTTTCCCGGTACTGTCCCGGATTCTTCCATTTTCCGGTATTGACACCGATTCTAGTATTTTCAGGAACTGGTCCGAACAGTTTTTCGATACGCGCACGGATTCTACCTTTTCCCGGTACTGTCCCGGATTCTTCCATTTTCCAGTACTGACACCGATTCTCCCCTTTTCAGGAGCTGGTCCGGACAGTTTTTCGGTACTCGCACGGATTCTATCTTTTCCCGGTACTGTCCCGGATTCTTCCATTTTCCGGTACTGACCCCGATTCTAGCATTTTGAGGAACTGGTCCGAACTGTTTTTCGATACGTGCACGGATTCTACCTTTTCCCGGTACTGTCCCGGATTCTTCCATTTTCCGGTACTGACCCCGATTCTAGCATTTTGAGGAACTGGTCCGAACAGTTTTTCGATACTCGCACGGATTCTACCTTTTCCCGGTACTGTCCCGGATTCTTCCATTTTCCGGTACTGACCCCGATTCTAGCATTTTGAGGAACTGGTCCGAACTGTTTTTCGATACGCGCACGGATTCTACCTTTTCCCCGTACTGTCCCGGATTCTTCCATTTTCCGGTACTGACACCGATTCTTGCATTTTCAGGAACTGGTCCGAATAGTTTTTCGATACGCGCACGGATTCTACCTTTTCCCGGTACTATCCCGGATTCTTCCATTTTCCAGTACTGACACCGATTCTCTCCTTTTCAGGAGCTGGTCCGGACAGTTTTTCGGTACGCGCACGGATTCTACCTTTTCCCCGTACTGTCCCGGATTCTTCCATTTTCCGGTACTGACACCGATTCTTGCATTTTCAGGAACTGGTCCGAATAGTTTTTCGATACGCGCACGGATTCTACCTTTTCCCGGTACTGTCCCGGATTCTTCCATTTTCCAGTACTGACACCGATTCTCTCCTTTTCAGGAGCTGGTCCGGACAGTTTTTCGGTACTCGCACGGATTCTATCTTTTCCCGGTACTATCCCGGATTCTTCCATTTTCCGGTACTGACACCGATTCTAGCATTTTCAGGAACTGGTCCGAACAGTTTTTCGATACTCGCACGGATGCTACCTTTTCCCGGTACTGTCCCGGATTCTTCCATTTTCCGGTACTGACCCCGATTCTAGCATTTTGAGGAACTGGTCCGAACAGTTTTTCGATACTCGCACGGATTCTACCTTTTCATGGTACTGTCCCGGATTCTTCCATTTTCCGGTACTGACCCCGATTCTAGCATTTTGAGGAACTGGTCCGAACTGTTTTTCGATACGCGCACGGATTCTACCTTTTCCCGGTACTGTCCCGGATTCTTCCATTTTCCGGTACTGACCCCGATTCTAGCATTTTGAGGAACTGGTCCGAACAGTTTTTCGATACTCGCACGGATTCTACCTTTTCCCGGTACTGTCCCGGATTCTTCCATTTTCCAGTACTGACACCGATTCTCCCCTTTTCAGGAACTGGTCCGAACTGTTTTTCGATACTCGCACGAATTCTATCTTTTCCCGGTACTATCCCAGATTCTTCCATTTTCCGGTACTGACCCCGATTCTATCATTTTGAGGAACTGGTCCGAACAGTTTTTCGATACTCGCACGGATTCTACCTTTTCATGGTACTGTCCCGGATTCTTCCATTTTCCGGTACTGACCCCGATTCTAGCATTTTGAGGAACTGGTCCGAACTGTTTTTCGATACGCGCACGGATTCTACCTTTTCCCGGTACTGTCCCGGATTCTTCCATTTTCCGGTACTGACACCGATTCTTGCATTTTCAGGAACTGGTCCGGACAGTTTCTCGGTACTCGCACGGATTCTATCTTTTCCCGGTACTGTCCCGGATACTTCCATTTTCCGGTACTGACCCCGATTCTAGCATTTTGAGGAACTGGTCCGAACTGTTTTTCGATACGCGCACGGATTCTACCTTTTCCCGGTACTGTCCCGGATTCTTCCATTTTCCGGTACTGACCCCGATTCTAGCATTTTGAGGAACTGGTCCGAACAGTTTTTCGATACTCGCACGGATTCTACCTTTTCCCGGTACTGTCCCGGATTCTTCCATTTTCCAGTACTGACACCGATTCTCCCCTTTTCAGGAACTGGTCCGAACTGTTTTTCGATACTCGCACGAATTCTATCTTTTCCCGGTACTATCCCTGATTCTTCCATTTTCCGGTACTGACCCCGATTCTATCATTTTGAGGAACTGGTCCGAACAGTTTTTCGATACTCGCACGGGTTCTACCTTTTCATGGTACTGTCCCGGATTCTTCCATTTTCCGGTACTGACCCCGATTCTAGCATTTTGAGGAACTGGTCCGAACTGTTTTTCAATACGCGCACGGATTCTACCTTTTCCCGGTACTGTCCCGGATTCTTCCATTTTCCGGTACTGACACCGATTCTTGCATTTTCAGGAACTGGTCCGAATAGTTTTTCGATACGCTCACGGATTCTACCTTTTCCCGGTACTGTCCCGGATTCTTCCATTTTCCAGTACTGACACCGATTCTCTCCTTTTCAGGAGCTGGTCCGGACAGTTTTTCGGTACTCGCACGGATTCTATCTTTTCCCGGTACTATCCCAGATTCTTTCATTTTCCGGTACTGACACCGATTCTAGCATTTTCAGGAACTGGTCCGAACAGTTTTTCGATACTCGCACGGATGCTACCTTTTCCCGGTACTGTCCCGGATTCTTCCATTTTCCGGTATTGACACCGATTCTAGCATTTTCAGGAACTGGTCCGAACAGTTTTTCGATACTCGCATGGATTTTACCTTTTCCCGGTACTGTCCCGGATTCTTCCATTTTCCGGTATTGACACCGATTCTAGTATTTTCAGGAACTGGTCCGAAAAGTTTTTCGATACGCGCCCGGATTCTACCTTTTCCCGGTACTGTCCCGGATTCTTCCATTTTCCAGTACTGACACCGATTCTCCCCTTTTCAGGAGCTGGTCCGGACAGTTTTTCGGTACTCGCACGGATTCTATCTTTTCCCGGTACTGTCCCGGATTCTTCCATTTTCCGGTACTGACCCCGATTCTAGCATTTTGAGGAACTGGTCCGAAATGTTTTTTTATACGCGCACGGATTCTACCTTTTCCCGGTACTGTCCCGGATTCTTCCATTTTCCGGTACTGACCCCGATTCTAGCATTTTGAGGAACTGGTCCGAACAGTTTTTCGATACTCGCACGGATTCTACCTTTTCCCGGTACTGTCCCGGATTCTTCCATTTTCCGGTATTGACACCGATTCTAGCATTTTCAGGAACTGGTCCGAATAGTTTTTCGATACGCGCACGGATTCTACCTTTTCCCGGTACTGTCCCGGATTCTTCCATTTTCCAGTACTGACACCGATTCTCTCCTTTTCAGGAGCTGGTCCGGACAGTTTTTCGGTACTCGCACGGATTCTATCTTTTCCCGGTACTGTCCCGGATTCTTCCATTTTCCGGTACTGACCCCGATTCTAGCATTTTGAGGAACTGGTCCGAACAGTTTTTCGATACTCGCACGGATGCTACCTTTTCCCGGTACTGTCCCGGATTCTTCCATTTTCCGGTACTGACCCCGATTCTAGCATTTTGAGGAACTGGTCCGAACAGTTTTTCGATACTCGCACGGATTCTACCTTTTCATCGTACTGTCCCGGATTCTTCCATTTTCCGGTACTGACCCCGATTCTAGCATTTTGAGGAACTGGTCCGAACAGTTTTTCGATACTCGCACGGATTCTACCTTTTCCCGGTACTGTCCCGGATTCTTCTATTTTCCAGTACTGACACCGATTCTCCCCTTTTCAGGAGCTGGTCCGGACAGTTTTTCGGTACTCGCACGGATTCTATCTTTTCCCGGTACTGTCCCGGATTCTTCCATTTTCCGGTATTGACCCCGATTCTAGCATTTTGAGGAACTGGTCCGAAATGTTTTTCGATACGCGCACGGATTCTACCTTTTCCCGGTACTGTCCCGGATTCTTCCATTTTCCGGTACTGACCCCGATTCTAGCATTTTGAGGAACTGGTCCGAACAGTTTTTCGATACTCGCACGGATTCTACCTTTTCCCGGTACTGTCCCGGATTCTTCCATTTTCCGGTATTGACACCGATTCTAGCATTTTCAGGAACTGGTCCGAACAGTTTTTCGATACTCGCATGGATTTTACCTTTTCCCGGTACTGTCCCGGATTCTTCCATTTTCCGGTATTGACACCGATTCTTGCATTTTCAGGAACTGGTCCGAATAGTTTTTCGATACGCACACGGATTCTACCTTTTCCCGGTACTGTCCCGGATTCTTCCATTTTCCAGTACTGACACCGATTCTCTCCTTTTCAGGAGCTGGTCCGGACAGTTTTTCGGTACTCGCACGGATTCTATCTTTTCCCGGTACTATCCCGGATTCTTCCATTTTCCGGTACTGACACCGATTCTAGCATTTTCAGGAACTAGTCCGAACAGTTTTTCGATACTCGCACGGATGCTACCTTTTCCCGGTACTGTCCCGGATTCTTCCATTTTCCGGTACTGACCCCGATTCTAGCATTTTGAGGAACTGGTCCGAACAGTTTTTCGATACTCGCACGGATTCTACCTTTTCATGGTACTGTCCCGGATTCTTCCATTTTCCGGTATTGACACCGATTCTAGTATTTTCAGGAACTGGTCCGAACCGTTTTTCGATACGCGCACGGATTCTACCTTTTCCCGGTACTGTCCCGGATTCTTCCATTTTCCAGTACTGACACCGATTCTCCCCTTTTCAGGAGCTGGTCCGGACAGTTTTTCGGTACTCGCACGGATTCTATCTTTTCCCGGTACTGTCCCGGATTCTTGCATTTTCCGGTACTGACCCCGATTCTAGCATTTTGAGGAACTGGTCCGAAATGTTTTTCGATACGCGCACGGATTCTACCTTTTCCCGGTACTGTCCCGGATTCTTCCATTTTCCGGTACTGACCCCGATTCTAGCATTTTGAGGAACTGGTCCGAACAGTTTTTCGATACTCGCACGGATTCTACCTTTTCCCGGTACTGTCCCGGATTCTTCCATTTTCCGGTATTGACACCGATTCTAGCATTTTCAGGAACTGGTCCGAACAGTTTTTCGATACTCGCATGGATTTTACCTTTTCCCGGTACTGTCCCGGATTCTTCCATTTTCCGGTATTGACACCGATTCTAGCATTTTCAGGAACTGGTCCGAACAGTTTTTCGATACTCGCATGGATTTTACCTTTTCCCGGTACTGTCCCGGATTCTTCCATTTTCCGGTATTGACACCGATTCTAGTATTTTCAGGAACTGGTCCGAACAGTTTTTCGATACGCGCACGGATTCTACCTTTTCCCGGTACTGTCCCGGATTCTTCCATTTTCCAGTACTGACACCGATTCTCCCCTTTTCAGGAGCTGGTCCGGACAGTTTTTCGGTACTCGCACGGATTCTATCTTTTCCCGGTACTGTCCCGGATTCTTCCATTTTCCGGTACTGACCCCGATTCTAGCATTTTGAGGAACTGGTCCGAACAGTTTTTCGATACTCGCACGGATTCTACCTTTTCATGGTACTGTCCCGGATTCTTCCATTTTCCGGTATTGACACCGATTCTAGTATTTTCAGGAACTGGTCCGAACCGTTTTTCGATACGCGCACGGATTCTACCTTTTCCCGGTACTGTCCCGGATTCTTCCATTTTCCAGTACTGACACCGATTCTCCCCTTTTCAGGAGCTGGTCCGGACAGTTTTTCGGTACTCGCACGGATTCTATCTTTTCCCGGTACTGTCCCGGATTCTTGCATTTTCCGGTACTGACCCCGATTCTAGCATTTTGAGGAACTGGTCCGAAATGTTTTTCGATACGCGCACGGATTCTACCTTTTCCCGGTACTGTCCCGGATTCTTCCATTTTCCGGTACTGACCCCGATTCTAGCATTTTGAGGAACTGGTCCGAACAGTTTTTCGATACTCGCACGGATTCTACCTTTTCCCGGTACTGTCCCGGATTCTTCCATTTTCCGGTATTGACACCGATTCTAGCATTTTCAGGAACTGGTCCGAACAGTTTTTCGATACTCGCATGGATTTTACCTTTTCCCGGTACTGTCCCGGATTCTTCCATTTTCCGGTATTGACACCGATTCTAGCATTTTCAGGAACTGGTCCGAACAGTTTTTCGATACTCGCATGGATTTTACCTTTTCCCGGTACTGTCCCGGATTCTTCCATTTTCCGGTATTGACACCGATTCTAGTATTTTCAGGAACTGGTCCGAACAGTTTTTCGATACGCGCACGGATTCTACCTTTTCCCGGTACTGTCCCGGATTCTTCCATTTTCCAGTACTGACACCGATTCTCCCCTTTTCAGGAGCTGGTCCGGACAGTTTTTCGGTACTCGCACGGATTCTATCTTTTCCCGGTACTGTCCCGGATTCTTCCATTTTCCGGTACTGACCCCGATTCTAGCATTTTGAGGAACTGGTCCGAACAGTTTTTCGATACTCGCACGGATTCTACCTTTTCATGGTACTGTCCCGGATTCTTCCATTTTCCGGTATTGACACCGATTCTAGTATTTTCAGGAACTGGTCCGAACCGTTTTTCGATACGCGCACGGATTCTACCTTTTCCCGGTACTGTCCCGGATTCTTCCATTTTCCAGTACTGACACCGATTCTCCCCTTTTCAGGAGCTGGTCCGGACAGTTTTTCGGTACTCGCACGGATTCTATCTTTTCCCGGTACTGTCCCGGATTCTTGCATTTTCCGGTACTGACCCCGATTCTAGCATTTTGAGGAACTGGTCCGAAATGTTTTTCGATACGCGCACGGATTCTACCTTTTCCCGGTACTGTCCCGGATTCTTCCATTTTCCGGTACTGACCCCGATTCTAGCATTTTGAGGAACTGGTCCGAACAGTTTTTCGATACTCGCACGGATTCTACCTTTTCCCGGTACTGTCCCGGATTCTTCCATTTTCCGGTATTGACACCGATTCTAGCATTTTCAGGAACTGGTCCGAACAGTTTTTCGATACTCGCATGGATTTTACCTTTTCCCGGTACTGTCCCGGATTCTTCCATTTTCCGGTATTGACACCGATTCTAGCATTTTCAGGAACTGGTCCGAACAGTTTTTCGATACTCGCATGGATTTTACCTTTTCCCGGTACTGTCCCGGATTCTTCCATTTTCTGGTATTGACACCGATTCTAGTATTTTCAGGAACTGGTCCGAACAGTTTTTCGATACGCGCACGGATTCTACCTTTTCCCGGTACTGTCCCGGATTCTTCCATTTTCCAGTACTGACACCGATTCTCCCCTTTTCAGGAGCTGGTCCGGACAGTTTTTCGGTACTCGCACGGATTCTATCTTTTCCCGGTACTGTCCCGGATTCTTCCATTTTCCGGTACTGACCCCGATTCTAGCATTTTGAGGAACTGGTCCGAACTGTTTTTCGATACGCGCACGGATTCTACCTTTTCCCGGTACTGTCCCGGATTCTTCCATTTTCCGGTACTGACCCCGATTCTAGCATTTTGAGGAACTGGTCCGAACAGTTTTTCGATACTCGCACGGATTCTACCTTTTCCCGGTACTGTCCCGGATTCTTCCATTTTCCGGTACTGACCCCGATTCTAGCATTTTGAGGAACTGGTCCGAACTGTTTTTCGATACGCGCACGGATTCTACCTTTTCCCCGTACTGTCCCGGATTCTTCCATTTTCCGGTACTGACACCGATTCTTGCATTTTCAGGAACTGGTCCGAATAGTTTTTCGATACGCGCACGGATTCTACCTTTTCCCGGTACTGTCCCGGATTCTTCCATTTTCCAGTACTGACACCGATTCTCTCCTTTTCAGGAGCTGGTCCGGACAGTTTTTCGGTACGCGCACGGATTCTACCTTTTCCCCGTACTGTCCCGGATTCTTCCATTTTCCGGTACTGACACCGATTCTTGCATTTTCAGGAACTGGTCCGAATAGTTTTTCGATACGCGCACGGATTCTACCTTTTCCCGGTACTGTCCCGGATTCTTCCATTTTCCAGTACTGACACCGATTCTCTCCTTTTCAGGAGCTGGTCCGGACAGTTTTTCGGTACTCGCACGGATTCTATCTTTTCCCGGTACTATCCCGGATTCTTCCATTTTCTGGTACTGACACCGATTCTAGCATTTTCAGGAACTAGTCCGAACAGTTTTTCGATACTCGCACGGATGCTACCTTTTCCCGGTACTGTCCCGGATTCTTCCATTTTCCGGTACTGACCCCGATTCTAGCATTTTGAGGAACTGGTCCGAACAGTTTTTCGATACTCGCACGGATTCTACCTTTTCCCGGTACTGTCCCGGATTCTTCCATTTTCCAGTACTGACACCGATTCTCCCCTTTTCAGGAGCTGGTCCGGACAGTTTTTCGGTACTCGCACGGATTCTATCTTTTCCCGGTACTGTCCCGGATTCTTGCATTTTCCGGTACTGACCCCGATTCTAGCATTTTGAGGAACTGGTCCGAAATGTTTTTCGATACGCGCACGGATTCTACCTTTTCCCGGTACTGTCCCGGATTCTTCCATTTTCCGGTACTGACCCCGATTCTAGCATTTTGAGGAACTGGTCCGAACAGTTTTTCGATACTCGCACGGATTCTACCTTTTCCCGGTACTGTCCCGGATTCTTCCATTTTCCGGTATTGACACCGATTCTAGCATTTTCAGGAACTGGTCCGAACAGTTTTTCGATACTCGCATGGATTTTACCTTTTCCCGGTACTGTCCCGGATTCTTCCATTTTCCGGTATTGACACCGATTCTAGCATTTTCAGGAACTGGTCCGAACAGTTTTTCGATACTCGCATGGATTTTACCTTTTCCCGGTACTGTCCCGGATTCTTCCATTTTCCGGTATTGACACCGATTCTAGTATTTTCAGGAACTGGTCCGAACAGTTTTTCGATACGCGCACGGATTCTACCTTTTCCCGGTACTGTCCCGGATTCTTCCATTTTCCAGTACTGACACCGATTCTCCCCTTTTCAGGAGCTGGTCCGGACAGTTTTTCGGTACTCGCACGGATTCTATCTTTTCCCGGTACTGTCCCGGATTCTTCCATTTTCCGGTACTGACCCCGATTCTAGCATTTTGAGGAACTGGTCCGAACAGTTTTTCGATACTCGCACGGATTCTACCTTTTCATGGTACTGTCCCGGATTCTTCCATTTTCCGGTATTGACACCGATTCTAGTATTTTCAGGAACTGGTCCGAACCGTTTTTCGATACGCGCACGGATTCTACCTTTTCCCGGTACTGTCCCGGATTCTTCCATTTTCCAGTACTGACACCGATTCTCCCCTTTTCAGGAGCTGGTCCGGACAGTTTTTCGGTACTCGCACGGATTCTATCTTTTCCCGGTACTGTCCCGGATTCTTGCATTTTCCGGTACTGACCCCGATTCTAGCATTTTGAGGAACTGGTCCGAAATGTTTTTCGATACGCGCACGGATTCTACCTTTTCCCGGTACTGTCCCGGATTCTTCCATTTTTCGGTACTGACCCCGATTCTAGCATTTTGAGGAACTGGTCCGAACAGTTTTTCGATACTCGCACGGATTCTACCTTTTCCCGGTACTGTCCCGGATTCTTCCATTTTCCGGTATTGACACCGATTCTAGCATTTTCAGGAACTGGTCCGAACAGTTTTTCGATACTCGCATGGATTTTACCTTTTCCCGGTACTGTCCCGGATTCTTCCATTTTCCGGTATTGACACCGATTCTAGCATTTTCAGGAACTGGTCCGAACAGTTTTTCGATACTCGCATGGATTTTACCTTTTCCCGGTACTGTCCCGGATTCTTCCATTTTCCGGTATTGACACCGATTCTAGTATTTTCAGGAACTGGTCCGAACAGTTTTTCGATACGCGCACGGATTCTACCTTTTCCCGGTACTGTCCCGGATTCTTCCATTTTCCAGTACTGACACCGATTCTCCCCTTTTCAGGAGCTGGTCCGGACAGTTTTTCGGTACTCGCACGGATTCTATCTTTTCCCGGTACTGTCCCGGATTCTTCCATTTTCCGGTACTGACCCCGATTCTAGCATTTTGAGGAACTGGTCCGAACAGTTTTTCGATACTCGCACGGATTCTACCTTTTCATGGTACTGTCCCGGATTCTTCCATTTTCCGGTATTGACACCGATTCTAGTATTTTCAGGAACTGGTCCGAACCGTTTTTCGATACGCGCACGGATTCTACCTTTTCCCGGTACTGTCCCGGATTCTTCCATTTTCCAGTACTGACACCGATTCTCCCCTTTTCAGGAGCTGGTCCGGACAGTTTTTCGGTACTCGCACGGATTCTATCTTTTCCCGGTACTGTCCCGGATTCTTGCATTTTCCGGTACTGACCCCGATTCTAGCATTTTGAGGAACTGGTCCGAAATGTTTTTCGATACGCGCACGGATTCTACCTTTTCCCGGTACTGTCCCGGATTCTTCCATTTTCCGGTACTGACCCCGATTCTAGCATTTTGAGGAACTGGTCCGAACAGTTTTTCGATACTCGCACGGATTCTACCTTTTCCCGGTACTGTCCCGGATTCTTCCATTTTCCGGTATTGACACCGATTCTAGCATTTTCAGGAACTGGTCCGAACAGTTTTTCGATACTCGCATGGATTTTACCTTTTCCCGGTACTGTCCCGGATTCTTCCATTTTCCGGTATTGACACCGATTCTAGCATTTTCAGGAACTGGTCCGAACAGTTTTTCGATACTCGCATGGATTTTACCTTTTCCCGGTACTGTCCCGGATTCTTCCATTTTCTGGTATTGACACCGATTCTAGTATTTTCAGGAACTGGTCCGAACAGTTTTTCGATACGCGCACGGATTCTACCTTTTCCCGGTACTGTCCCGGATTCTTCCATTTTCCAGTACTGACACCGATTCTCCCCTTTTCAGGAGCTGGTCCGGACAGTTTTTCGGTACTCGCACGGATTCTATCTTTTCCCGGTACTGTCCCGGATTCTTCCATTTTCCGGTACTGACCCCGATTCTAGCATTTTGAGGAACTGGTCCGAACTGTTTTTCGATACGCGCACGGATTCTACCTTTTCCCGGTACTGTCCCGGATTCTTCCATTTTCCGGTACTGACCCCGATTCTAGCATTTTGAGGAACTGGTCCGAACAGTTTTTCGATACTCGCACGGATTCTACCTTTTCCCGGTACTGTCCCGGATTCTTCCATTTTCCGGTACTGACCCCGATTCTAGCATTTTGAGGAACTGGTCCGAACTGTTTTTCGATACGCGCACGGATTCTACCTTTTCCCCGTACTGTCCCGGATTCTTCCATTTTCCGGTACTGACACCGATTCTTGCATTTTCAGGAACTGGTCCGAATAGTTTTTCGATACGCGCACGGATTCTACCTTTTCCCGGTACTGTCCCGGATTCTTCCATTTTCCAGTACTGACACCGATTCTCTCCTTTTCAGGAGCTGGTCCGGACAGTTTTTCGGTACGCGCACGGATTCTACCTTTTCCCCGTACTGTCCCGGATTCTTCCATTTTCCGGTACTGACACCGATTCTTGCATTTTCAGGAACTGGTCCGAATAGTTTTTCGATACGCGCACGGATTCTACCTTTTCCCGGTACTGTCCCGGATTCTTCCATTTTCCAGTACTGACACCGATTCTCTCCTTTTCAGGAGCTGGTCCGGACAGTTTTTCGGTACTCGCACGGATTCTATCTTTTCCCGGTACTATCCCGGATTCTTCCATTTTCTGGTACTGACACCGATTCTAGCATTTTCAGGAACTAGTCCGAACAGTTTTTCGATACTCGCACGGATGCTACCTTTTCCCGGTACTGTCCCGGATTCTTCCATTTTCCGGTACTGACCCCGATTCTAGCATTTTGAGGAACTGGTCCGAACAGTTTTTCGATACTCGCACGGATTCTACCTTTTCATGGTACTGTCCCGGATTCTTCCATTTTCCGGTATTGACACCGATTCTAGTATTTTCAGGAACTGGTCCGAACCGTTTTTCGATACGCGCACGGATTCTACCTTTTCCCGGTACTGTCCCGGATTCTTCCATTTTCCAGTACTGACACCGATTCTCCCCTTTTCAGGAGCTGGTCCGGACAGTTTTTCGGTACTCGCACGGATTCTATCTTTTCCCGGTACTGTCCCGGATTCTTCCATTTTCCGGTACTGACCCCGATTCTAGCATTTTGAGGAACTGGTCCGAACTGTTTTTCGATACGCGCACGGATTCTACCTTTTCCCGGTACTGTCCCGGATTCTTCCATTTTCCGGTACTGACCCCGATTCTAGCATTTTGAGGAACTGGTCCGAACAGTTTTTCGATACTCGCACGGATTCTACCTTTTCCCGGTACTGTCCCGGATTCTTCCATTTTCCGGTACTGACCCCGATTCTAGCATTTTGAGGAACTGGTCCGAACTGTTTTTCGATACGCGCACGGATTCTACCTTTTCCCCGTACTGTCCCGGATTCTTCCATTTTCCGGTACTGACACCGATTCTTGCATTTTCAGGAACTGGTCCGAATAGTTTTTCGATACGCGCACGGATTCTACCTTTTCCCGGTACTGTCCCGGATTCTTCCATTTTCCAGTACTGACACCGATTCTCTCCTTTTCAGGAGCTGGTCCGGACAGTTTTTCGGTACGCGCACGGATTCTACCTTTTCCCCGTACTGTCCCGGATTCTTCCATTTTCCGGTACTGACACCGATTCTTGCATTTTCAGGAACTGGTCCGAATAGTTTTTCGATACGCGCACGGATTCTACCTTTTCCCGGTACTGTCCCGGATTCTTCCATTTTCCAGTACTGACACCGATTCTCTCCTTTTCAGGAGCTGGTCCGGACAGTTTTTCGGTACTCGCACGGATTCTATCTTTTCCCGGTACTATCCCGGATTCTTCCATTTTCTGGTACTGACACCGATTCTAGCATTTTCAGGAACTAGTCCGAACAGTTTTTCGATACTCGCACGGATGCTACCTTTTCCCGGTACTGTCCCGGATTCTTCCATTTTCCGGTACTGACCCCGATTCTAGCATTTTGAGGAACTGGTCCGAACAGTTTTTCGATACTCGCACGGATTCTACCTTTTCATGGTACTGTCCCGGATTCTTCCATTTTCCGGTATTGACACCGATTCTAGTATTTTCAGGAACTGGTCCGAACCGTTTTTCGATACGCGCACGGATTCTACCTTTTCCCGGTACTGTCCCGGATTCTTCCATTTTCCAGTACTGACACCGATTCTCCCCTTTTCAGGAGCTGGTCCGGACAGTTTTTCGGTACTCGCACGGATTCTATCTTTTCCCGGTACTGTCCCGGATTCTTCCATTTTCCGGTACTGACCCCGATTCTAGCATTTTGAGGAACTGGTCCGAACTGTTTTTCGATACGCGCACGGATTCTACCTTTTCCCGGTACTGTCCCGGATTCTTCCATTTTCCGGTACTGACCCCGATTCTAGCATTTTGAGGAACTGGTCCGAACTGTTTTTCGATACGCGCACGGATTCTACCTTTTCCCGGTACTGTCCCAGATTCTTCCATTTTCCGGTACTGACCCCGATTCTATCATTTTGAGGAACTGGTCCGAACAGTTTTTCGATACTCGCACGGATTCTACCTTTTCATGGTACTGTCCCGGATTCTTCCATTATCCGGTACTGACCCCGATTCTAGCAGTTTGAGGAACTGGTCCGAACTGTTTTTCGATACGCGCACGGATTCTACCTTTTCCCGGTACTGTCCCGGATTCTTCCATTTTCCGGTACTGACACCGATTCTAGCATTTTCAGGAACTGGTCCGAATATTTTTTCGATACGCGCACAGATTCTACCTTTTCCCGGTACTGTCCCGGATTCTTCCATTTTCCAGTACTGACACCGATTCTCTCCTTTTCAGGAGCTGGTCCGGAAAGTTTTTCGGTACTCGCACGGATTCTATCTTTTCCCGGTACTGTCCCGGATTCTTCCATTTTCCGGTACTGACACCGATTCTAGCATTTTCAGGAACTGGTCCGAACAGTTTTTCGATACTCGCACGGATTCTACCTTTTCCCGGTACTGTCCCGGATTCTTCCATTTTCCGGTACTGACACCGATTCTAGTATTTTCAGGAACTGGTCCGAACAGTTTTTCGATACGCGCCCGGATTCTACCTTTTCCCGGTACTGTCCCGGATTCTTCCATTTTCCGGTACTGACCCCGATTCTAGCATTTTGAGGAACTGGTCCGAACAGTTTTTCGATACTCGCACGGATTCTACCTTTTCCCGGTACTGTCCCGGATTCTTCTATTTTCCAGTACTGACACCGATTCTCCCCTTTTCAGGAGCTGGTCCGGACAGTTTTTCGGTACTCGCACGGATTCTATCTTTTCCCGGTACTGTCCCGGATTCTTCCATTTTCCGGTATTGACCCCGATTCTAGCATTTTGAGGAACTGGTCCGAAATGTTTTTCGATACGCGCACGGATTCTACCTTTTCCCGGTACTGTCCCGGATTCTTCCATTTTCCGGTACTGACCCCGATTCTAGCATTTTGAGGAACTGGTCCGAACAGTTTTTCGATACTCGCACGGATTCTACCTTTTCCCGGTACTGTCCCGGATTCTTCCATTTTCCGGTATTGACACCGATTCTAGCATTTTCAGGAACTGGTCCGAACAGTTTTTCGATACTCGCATGGATTTTACCTTTTCCCGGTACTGTCCCGGATTCTTCCATTTTCCGGTATTGACACCGATTCTAGTATTTTCAGGAACTGGTCCGAACAGTTTTTCGATACGCGCACGGATTCTACCTTTTCCCGGTACTGTCCCGGATTCTTCCATTTTCCAGTACTGACACCGATTCTCCCCTTTTCAGGAGCTGGTCCGGACAGTTTTTCGGTACTCGCACGGATTCTATCTTTTCCCGGTACTGTCCCGGATTCTTCCATTTTCCGGTACTGACCCCGATTCTAGCATTTTGAGGAACTGGTCCGAAATGTTTTTCGATACGCGCACGGATTCTACCTTTTCCCGGTACTGTCCCGGATTCTTCCATTTTCCGGTACTGACCCCGATTCTAGCATTTTGAGGAACTGGTCCGAACAGTTTTTCGATACTCGCACGGATTCTACCTTTTCATCGTACTGTCCCGGATTCTTCCATTTTCCGGTACTGACCCCGATTCTAGCATTTTGAGGAACTGGTCCGAAATGTTTTTCGATACGCGCACGGATTCTACCTTTTCCCGGTACTGTCCCGGATTCTTCCATTTTCCGGTACTGACCCCGATTCTAGCATTTTGAGGAACTGGTCCGAACAGTTTTTCGATACTCGCACGGATTCTACCTTTTCCCGGTACTGTCCCGGATTCTTCCATTTTCCGGTATTGACACCGATTCTAGCATTTTCAGGAACTGGTCCGAACAGTTTTTCGATACTCGCATGGATTTTACCTTTTCCCGGTACTGTCCCGGATTCTTCCATTTTCCGGTATTGACACCGATTCTAGTATTTTCAGGAACTGGTCCGAACAGTTTTTCGATACGCGCACGGATTCTACCTTTTCCCGGTACTGTCCCGGATTCTTCCATTTTCCAGTACTGACACCGATTCTCCCCTTTTCAGGAGCTGGTCCGGACAGTTTTTCGGTACTCGCACGGATTCTATCTTTTCCCGGTACTGTCCCGGATTCTTCCATTTTCCGGTACTGACCCCGATTCTAGCATTTTGAGGAACTGGTCCGAACTGTTTTTCGATACGCGCACGGATTCTACCTTTTCCCGGTACTATCCCGGATTCTTCCATTTTCCGGTACTGACACCGATTCTTGCATTTTCAGGAACTGGTCCGAATAGTTTTTCGATACGCGCACGGATTCTACCTTTTCCCGGTACTGTCCCGGATTCTTCCATTTTCCAGTACTGACACCGATTCTCTCCTTTTCAGGAGCTGGTCCGGACAGTTTTTCGGTACGCGCACGGATTCTACCTTTTCCCCGTACTGTCCCGGATTCTTCCATTTTCCGGTACTGACACCGATTCTTGCATTTTCAGGAACTGGTCCGAATAGTTTTTCGATACGCGCACGGATTCTACCTTTTCCCGGTACTGTCCCGGATTCTTCCATTTTCCAGTACTGACACTGATTCTCTCCTTTTTAGGAGCTGGTCCGGACAGTTTTTCGGTACTCGCACGGATTCTACCTTTTCCCCGTACTGTCCCGGATTCTTCCATTTTCCGGTACTGACACCGATTCTTGCATTTTCAGGAACTGGTCCGAATAGTTTTTCGATACGCGCACGGATTCTACCTTTTCCCGGTACTGTCCCGGATTTTTCCATTTTCCAGTACTGACACCGATTGTCTCCTTTTCAGGAGCTGGTCCGGACAGTTTTTCGGTACTCGCACGGATTCTACCTTTTCCCCGTACTGTCCCGGATTCTTCCATTTTCCGGTACTGACACCGATTCTTGCATTTTCAGGAACTGGTCCGAATAGTTTTTCGATACGCGCACGGATTCTACCTTTTCCCGGTACTGTCCCGGACTCTTCCATTTTCCAGTACTGACACCGATTGTCTCCTTTTCAGGAGCTGGTCCGGACAGTTTTTCGGTACTCGCACGGATTCTATCTTTTCCCGGTACTATCCCAGATTCTTTCATTTTCCGGTACTGACACCGATTCTAGCATTTTCAGGAACTGGTCCAAACAGTTTTTCGATACTCGCACGGATGCTACCTTTTCCCGGTACTGTCCCGGATTCTTCCATTTTCCGGTACTGACCCCGATTCTAGCATTTTGAGGAACTGGTCCGAACAGTTTTTCGATACTCGCACGGATTCTACCTTTTCATCGTACTGTCCCGGATTCTTCCATTTTTCGGTACTGACCCCGATTCTAGCATTTTGAGGAACTGGTCCGAACAGTTTTTCGATACTCGCACGGATTCTACCTTTTCCCGGTACTGTCCCGGATTCTTCTATTTTCCAGTACTGACACCGATTCTCCCCTTTTCAGGAGCTGGTCCGGACAGTTTTTCGGTACTCGCACGGATTCTATCTTTTCCCGGTACTGTCCCGGATTCTTCCATTTTCCGGTACTGACCCCGATTCTAGCATTTTGAGGAACTGGTCCGAAATGTTTTTCGATACGCGCACGGATTCTACCTTTTCCCGGTACTGTCCCGGATTCTTCCATTTTCCGGTACTGACCCCGATTCTAGCATTTTGAGGAACTGGTCCGAACAGTTTTTCGATACTCGCACGGATTCTACCTTTTCCCGGTACTGTCCCGGATTCTTCCATTTTCCGGTATTGACACCGATTCTAGCATTTTCAGGAACTGGTCCGAACAGTTTTTCGATACTCGCATGGATTTTACCTTTTCCCGGTACTGTCCCGGATTCTTCCATTTTCCGATATTGACACCGATTCTAGTATTTTCAGGAACTGGTCCGAACAGTCTTTCGATACGCGCACGGATTCTACCTTTTCCCGGTACTGTCCCGGATTCTTCCATTTTCCAGTACTGACACCGATTCTCCCCTTTTCAGGAGCTGGTCCGGACAGTTTTTCGGTACTCGCACGGATTCTATCTTTTCCCGGTACTGTCCCGGATTCTTCCATTTTCCGGTACTGACCCCGATTCTAGCATTCTGAGGAACTGGTCCGAACTGTTTTTCGATACGCACACGGATTCTACCTTTTCCCGGTACTGTCCCGGATTCTTCCATTTTCCAGTACTGACACCGATTCTCCCCTTTTCAGGAGCTGGTCCGGACAGTTTTTCGGTACTCGCACGGATTCTATCTTTTCCCGGTACTGTCCCGGATTCTTCCATTTTCCGGTACTGACCCCGATTCTAGCATTTTGAGGAACTGGTCCGAGTCGTTTTTCGATACGCGCACGGATTCTACCTTTTCCCGGTACTGTCCCGGATTCTTCCATTTTCCGGTACTGACCCCGATTCTAGCATTTTGAGGAACTGGTCCGAACAGTTTTTCGATACTCGCACGGATTCTACCTTTTCCCGGTACTGTCCCGGATTCTTCCATTTTCCGGTACTGACCCCGATTCTAGCATTTTGAGGAACTGGTCCGAACAGTTTTTCGATACTCGCACGGATTCTACCTTTTCATGGTACTGTCCCGGATTCTTCCATTTTCCGGTACTGACCCCGATTCTAGCATTTTGAGGAACTGGTCCGAACTGTTTTTCGATACGCGCACGGATTCTACCTTTTCCCGGTACTGTCCCGGATTCTTCCATTTTCCGGTACTGACCCCGATTCTAGCATTTTGAGGAACTGGTCCGAACAGTTTTTCGATACTCGCACGGATTCTACCTTTTCCCGGTACTGTCCCGGATTCTTCCATTTTCCAGTACTGACACCGATTCTCCCCTTTTCAGGAACTGGTCCGAACTGTTTTTCGATACTCGCACGAATTCTATCTTTTCCCGGTACTATCCCAGATTCTTTCATTTTCCGGTACTGACCCCGATTCTATCATTTTGAGGAACTGGTCCGAACAGTTTTTCGATACTCGCACGGATTCTACCTTTTCATGGTACTGTCCCGGATTCTTCCATTTTCCGGTACTGACCCCGATTCTAGCATTTTGAGGAACTGGTCCGAACTGTTTTTCGATACGCGCACGGATTCTACCTTTTCCCGGTACTGTCCCGGATTCTTCCATTTTCCGGTACTGACACCGATTCTTGCATTTTCAGGAACTGGTTCGAATAGTTTTTCGATACGCTCACGGATTCTACCTTTTCCCGGTACTGTCCCGGATTCTTCCATTTTCCAGTACTGACACCGATTCTCTCCTTTTCAGGAACTGGTCCGGACAGTTTTTCGGTACTCGCACGGATTCTATCTTTTCCCGGTACTATCCCAGATTCTTTCATTTTCCGGTACTGACACCGATTCTAGCATTTTCAGGAACTGGTCCGAACAGTTTTTCGATACTCGCACGGATTCTACCTTTTCCCGGTACTGTCCCGGATTCTTCCATTTTCCAGTACTGACAC
Source organism: Vitis cinerea var. helleri x Vitis riparia (assembly GCA_946000715.1). Lineage (NCBI taxonomy): Eukaryota > Viridiplantae > Streptophyta > Magnoliopsida > Vitales > Vitaceae > Vitis > Vitis cinerea var. helleri x Vitis riparia. The sequence continues at coordinate 15,612,901 of OX254027.1, read as the reverse complement.
CGATTCTCCTCTTTTCAGGAGCTGGTCCGGACAGTTTTTCGGTACTCGCACGCATTCTATCTTTTCCCGGTACTATCCCGGATTCTTCCATTTTCCGGTACTGACCTCGATTCTATCATTTTGGGGAACTGGTCCGAACAGTTTTTCGATACTCGCACGGATTCTACCTTTTCTCGGTACTGTCCCGGATTCTTCCATTTTCCAGTACTGACACCGATTCTCCCCTTTTCAGGAGCTGGTCCGGACAGTTTTTCGGTACTCGCACGAATTCTATCTTTTCCCGGTACTATCCCAGATTCTTCCATTTTCCGGTACTGACCCCGATTCTATCATTTTGAGGAACTGGTCCGAACAGTTTGTCGATACTCGCACGGATTCTACCTTTTTCCGGTACTGTCCCGGATTCTTCCATTTTCCGGAACTGACACCGATTCTTGCATTTTTAGGAACTTGTCCGAACTGTTTTTCGATACGCGCACGGATTCTACCTTTTCCCGGTACTGTCCCGGATTCTTCCATTTTCCGGTACTGACCCCGATTCTAGCATTTTGAGGAACTGGTCCGAACAGTTTTTCGATACTCGCACGGATTCTACCTTTTCATGGTACTGTCCCGGATTCTTCCATTTTCCGGTACTGACCCCGATTCTAGCATTTTGAGGAACTGGTCCGAACTGTTTTTCGATACGCGCACGGATTCTACCTTTTCCCGGTACTGTCCCGGATTCTTCCATTTTCCGGTGCTGACCCCGATTCTAGCATTTTGAGGAACTGGTCCGAACAGTTTTTCGATACTCGCACGGATTCTACCTTTTCCCGGTACTGTCCCGGATTCTTCCATTTTCCAGTACTGACACCGATTCTCCCCTTTTCAGGAACTGGTCCGAACTGTTTTTCGATACTCGCACGAATTCTATCTTTTCCCGGTACTATCCCAGATTCTTTCATTTTCCGGTACTGACCCCGATTCTATCATTTTGAGGAACTGGTCCGAACAGTTTTTCGATACTCGCACGGATTCTACCTTTTCATGGTACTGTCCCGGATTCTTCCATTTTCCGGTACTGACCCCGATTCTAGCATTTTGAGGAACTGGTCCGAACTGTTTTTCGATACGCGCACGGATTCTACCTTTTCCCGGTACTGTCCCGGATTCTTCCATTTTCCGGTACTGACACCGATTCTTGCATTTTCAGGAACTGGTCCGAATAGTTTTTCGATACGCTCACGGATTCTACCTTTTCCCGGTACTGTCCCGGATTCTTCCATTTTCCAGTACTGACACCGATTCTCTCCTTTTCAGGAGCTGGTCCGGACAGTTTTTCGGTACTCGCACGGATTCTATCTTTTCCCGGTACTATCCCAGATTCTTTCATTTTCCGGTACTGACACCGATTCTAGCATTTTCAGGAACTGGTCCGAACAGTTTTTCGATACTCGCACGGATTCTACCTTTTCCCGGTACTGTCCCGGATTCTTCCATTTTCCAGTACTGACACCGATTCTCCTCTTTTCAGGAGCTGGTCCGGACAGTTTTTCGGTACTCGCACGCATTCTATCTTTTCCCGGTACTATCCCGGATTCTTCCATTTTCCGGTACTGACCCCGATTCTATCATTTTGGGGAACTGGTCCGAACAGTTTTTCGATACTCGCACGGATTCTACCTTTTCTCGGTACTGTCCCGGATTCTTCCATTTTCCAGTACTGACACCGATTCTCCCCTTTTCAGGAGCTGGTCCGGACAGTTTTTCGGTACTCGCACGAATTCTATCTTTTCCCGGTACTATCCCAGATTCTTCCATTTTCCGGTACTGACCCCGATTCTATCTTTTTGAGGAACTGGTCCGAACAGTTTGTCGATACTCGCACGGATTCTACCTTTTTCCGGTACTGTCCCGGATTCTTCCATTTTCCGGAACTGACACCGATTCTTGCATTTTTAGGAACTGGTCCGAATAGTTTTTCGATACGCGCACGGATTCTACCTTTTCCCGGTACTGTCCCGGATTCTTCCATTTTCCAGTACTGACACCGATTCTCCCCTTTTCAGGAGCTGGTCCGGACAGTTTTTCGGTACTCGCACGGATTCTATCTTTTCCCGGTACTGTCCCGGATTCTTCCATTTTCCGGTACTGACCCCGATTCTAGCATTTTGAGGAACTGGTCCGAGTCGTTTTTCGATACGCGCACGGATTCTACCTTTTCCCGGTACTGTCCCGGATTCTTCCATTTTCCGGTACTGACCCCGATTCTAGCATTTTGAGGAACTGGTCCGAACAGTTTTTCGATACTCGCACGGATTCTACCTTTTCCCGGTACTGTCCCGGATTCTTCCATTTTCCGGTACTGACCCCGATTCTAGCATTTTGAGGAACTGGTCCGAACAGTTTTTCGATACTCGCACGGATTCTACCTTTTCATGGTACTGTCCCGGATTCTTCCATTTTCCGGTACTGACCCCGATTCTAGCATTTTGAGGAACTGGTCCGAACTGTTTTTCGATACGCGCACGGATTCTACCTTTTCCCGGTACTGTCCCGGATTCTTCCATTTTCCGGTACTGACCCCGATTCTAGCATTTTGAGGAACTGGTCCGAACAGTTTTTCGATACTCGCACGGATTCTACCTTTTCCCGGTACTGTCCCGGATTCTTCCATTTTCCAGTACTGACACCGATTCTCCCCTTTTCAGGAACTGGTCCGAACTGTTTTTCGATACTCGCACGAATTCTATCTTTTCCCGGTACTATCCCAGATTCTTTCATTTTCCGGTACTGACCCCGATTCTATCATTTTGAGGAACTGGTCCGAACAGTTTTTCGATACTCGCACGGATTCTACCTTTTCATGGTACTGTCCCGGATTCTTCCATTTTCCGGTACTGACCCCGATTCTAGCATTTTGAGGAACTGGTCCGAACTGTTTTTCGATACGCGCACGGATTCTACCTTTTCCCGGTACTGTCCCGGATTCTTCCATTTTCCGGTACTGACACCGATTCTTGCATTTTCAGGAACTGGTTCGAATAGTTTTTCGATACGCTCACGGATTCTACCTTTTCCCGGTACTGTCCCGGATTCTTCCATTTTCCAGTACTGACACCGATTCTCTCCTTTTCAGGAACTGGTCCGGACAGTTTTTCGGTACTCGCACGGATTCTATCTTTTCCCGGTACTATCCCAGATTCTTTCATTTTCCGGTACTGACACCGATTCTAGCATTTTCAGGAACTGGTCCGAACAGTTTTTCGATACTCGCACGGATTCTACCTTTTCCCGGTACTGTCCCGGATTCTTCCATTTTCCAGTACTGACACCGATTCTCCTCTTTTCAGGAGCTGGTCCGGACAGTTTTTCGGTACTCGCACGCATTCTATCTTTTCCCGGTACTATCCCGGATTCTTCCATTTTCCGGTACTGACCTCGATTCTATCATTTTGGGGAACTGGTCCGAACAGTTTTTCGATACTCGCACGGATTCTACCTTTTCTCGGTACTGTCCCGGATTCTTCCATTTTCCAGTACTGACACCGATTCTCCCCTTTTCAGGAGCTGGTCCGGACAGTTTTTCGGTACTCGCACGAATTCTATCTTTTCCCGGTACTATCCCAGATTCTTCCATTTTCCGGTACTGACCCCGATTCTATCATTTTGAGGAACTGGTCCGAACAGTTTGTCGATACTCGCACGGATTCTACCTTTTTCCGGTACTGTCCCGGATTCTTCCATTTTCCGGAACTGACACCGATTCTTGCATTTTTAGGAACTTGTCCGAACTGTTTTTCGATACGCGCACGGATTCTACCTTTTCCCGGTACTGTCCCGGATTCTTCCATTTTCCGGTACTGACCCCGATTCTAGCATTTTGAGGAACTGGTCCGAACAGTTTTTCGATACTCGCACGGATTCTACCTTTTCATGGTACTGTCCCGGATTCTTCCATTTTCCGGTACTGACCCCGATTCTAGCATTTTGAGGAACTGGTCCGAACTGTTTTTCGATACGCGCACGGATTCTACCTTTTCCCGGTACTGTCCCGGATTCTTCCATTTTCCGGTGCTGACCCCGATTCTAGCATTTTGAGGAACTGGTCCGAACAGTTTTTCGATACTCGCACGGATTCTACCTTTTCCCGGTACTGTCCCGGATTCTTCCATTTTCCAGTACTGACACCGATTCTCCCCTTTTCAGGAACTGGTCCGAACTGTTTTTCGATACTCGCACGAATTCTATCTTTTCCCGGTACTATCCCAGATTCTTTCATTTTCCGGTACTGACCCCGATTCTATCATTTTGAGGAACTGGTCCGAACAGTTTTTCGATACTCGCACGGATTCTACCTTTTCATGGTACTGTCCCGGATTCTTCCATTTTCCGGTACTGACCCCGATTCTAGCATTTTGAGGAACTGGTCCGAACTGTTTTTCGATACGCGCACGGATTCTACCTTTTCCCGGTACTGTCCCGGATTCTTCCATTTTCCGGTACTGACACCGATTCTTGCATTTTCAGGAACTGGTCCGAATAGTTTTTCGATACGCTCACGGATTCTACCTTTTCCCGGTACTGTCCCGGATTCTTCCATTTTCCAGTACTGACACCGATTCTCTCCTTTTCAGGAGCTGGTCCGGACAGTTTTTCGGTACTCGCACGGATTCTATCTTTTCCCGGTACTATCCCAGATTCTTTCATTTTCCGGTACTGACACCGATTCTAGCATTTTCAGGAACTGGTCCGAACAGTTTTTCGATACTCGCACGGATTCTACCTTTTCCCGGTACTGTCCCGGATTCTTCCATTTTCCAGTACTGACACCGATTCTCCTCTTTTCAGGAGCTGGTCCGGACAGTTTTTCGGTACTCGCACGCATTCTATCTTTTCCCGGTACTATCCCGGATTCTTCCATTTTCCGGTACTGACCCCGATTCTATCATTTTGGGGAACTGGTCCGAACAGTTTTTCGATACTCGCACGGATTCTACCTTTTCTCGGTACTGTCCCGGATTCTTCCATTTTCCAGTACTGACACCGATTCTCCCCTTTTCAGGAGCTGGTCCGGACAGTTTTTCGGTACTCGCACGAATTCTATCTTTTCCCGGTACTATCCCAGATTCTTCCATTTTCCGGTACTGACCCCGATTCTATCTTTTTGAGGAACTGGTCCGAACAGTTTGTCGATACTCGCACGGATTCTACCTTTTTCCGGTACTGTCCCGGATTCTTCCATTTTCCGGAACTGACACCGATTCTTGCATTTTTAGGAACTGGTCCGAATAGTTTTTCGATACGCGCACGGATTCTACCTTTTCCCGGTACTGTCCCGGATTCTTCCATTTTCCAGTACTGACACCGATTATCTCCTTTTCAGGAGCTGGTCCGGACAGTTTTTCGGTACTCGCACGGATTCTATCTTTTCCCGGTACTATCCCGGATTCTTCCATTTTCCGGTACTGACACCGATTCTAGCATTTTCAGGAACTGGTCCGAACAGTTTTTCGATACTCGCACGGATGCTACCTTTTCCCGGTACTGTCCCGGATTCTTCCATTTTTCGGTACTGACCCCGATTCTAGCATTTTGAGGAACTGGTCCGAACAGTTTTTCGATACTCGCACGGATTCTACCTTTTCATCGTACTGTCCCGGATTCTTCCATTTTCCGGTACTGACCCCAATTCTAGCATTTTGAGGAACTGGTCCGAACAGTTTTTCGATACGCGCACGGATTCTACCTTTTCCCGGTACTGTCCCGGATTCTTCCATCTTCCAGTACTGACACCGATTCTCCTCTTTTCAGGAGCTGGTCCGGACAGTTTTTCGGTACTCGCACGAATTCTATCTTTTCCCGGTACTATCCCGGATTCTTCCATTTTCCGGTACTGACCCCGATTCTATCATTTTGAGGAACTGGTCCGAACAGTTTTTCGATACTCGCACGATTCTACCTTTTCTCGGTACTGTCCCGGATTCTTCCATTTTCCAGTACTGACACCGATTCTCCCCTTTTCAGGAGCTGGTCCGGACAGTTTTTCGGTACTCGCACGAATTCTATCTTTTCCCGGTACTATCCCAGATTCTTCCATTTTCCGGTACTGACCCCGATTCTATCATTTTGAGGAACTGGTCCGAACAGTTTTTCGATACTCGTACGGATTCTACCTTTTCATGGTACTGTCCCGGATTCTTCCATTTTCCGGTACTGACCCCGATTCTAGCATTTTGAGGAACTGGTCCGAACTGTTTTTCGATACGCGCACGGATTCTACATTTTCCCGGTACTGTCCCGGATTCTTCCATTTTCCGGTACTGACACCGATTCTTGCATTTTCAGGAACTGGTCCGAATAGTTTTTCGATACGCGCACGGATTCTACCTTTTCCCGGTACTGTCCCGGATTCTTCCATTTTCCAGTACTGACACCGATTCTCTCATTTTCAGGAGCTGGTCCGGACAGTTTTTCGGTACTCGCACGGATTCTATCTTTTCCCGGTACTATCCCGGATTCTTCCATTTTCCGGTACTGACACCGATTCTAGCATTTTCAGGAACTGGTCCGAACAGTTTTTCGATACTCGCACGGATGCTACCTTTTCCCGGTACTGTCCCGGATACCTCCATTTTCCGGTACTGACCCCGATTCTAGCATTTTGAGGAACTGGTCCGAACAGTTTTTCGATACTCGCACGGATTCTACCTTTTCATCGTACTGTCCCGGATTCTTCCATTTTCCGGTACTGACCCCAATTCTAGCATTTTGAGGAACTGGTCCGAACAGTTTTTCGATACGCGCACGGATTCTACCTTTTCCCGGTACTGTCCCGGATTCTTCCATCTTCCAGTACTGACACCGATTCTCCTCTTTTCAGGAGCTGGTCCGGACAGTTTTTCGGTACTCGCACGAATTCTATCTTTTCCCGGTACTATCCCGGATTCTTCCATTTTCCGGTACTGACCCCGATTCTATCATTTTGAGGAACTGGTCCGAACAGTTTTTCGATACTCGCACGATTCTACCTTTTCTCGGTACTGTCCCGGATTCTTCCATTTTCCAGTACTGACACCGATTCTCCCCTTTTCAGGAGCTGGTCCGGACAGTTTTTCGGTACTCGCACGAATTCTATCTTTTCCCGGTACTATCCCAGATTCTTCCATTTTCCGGTACTGACCCCGATTCTATCATTTTGAGGAACTGGTCCGAACAGTTTTTCGATACTCGCACGATTCTACCTTTTCTCGGTATTGTCCCGGATTCTTCCATTTTCCAGTACTGACACCGATTCTCCCCTTTTCAGGAGCTGGTCCGGACAGTTTTTCGGTACTCGCACGAATTCTATCTTTTCCCGGTACTATCCCAGATTCTTCCATTTTCCGGTACTGACCCCGATTCTATCATTTTGAGGAACTGGTCCGAACAGTTTTTCGATACTCGTACGGATTCTACCTTTTCATGGTACTGTCCCGGATTCTTCCATTTTCCGGTACTGACCCCGATTCTAGCATTTTGAGGAACTGGTCCGAACTGTTTTTCGATACGCGCACGGATTCTACATTTTCCCGGTACTGTCCCGGATTCTTCCATTTTCCGGTACTGACACCGATTCTTGCATTTTCAGGAACTGGTCCGAATAGTTTTTCGATACGCGCACGGATTCTACCTTTTCCCGGTACTGTCCCGGATTCTTCCATTTTCCAGTACTGACACCGATTCTCTCATTTTCAGGAGCTGGTCCGGACAGTTTTTCGGTACTCGCACGGATTCTATCTTTTCCCGGTACTATCCCGGATTCTTCCATTTTCCGGTACTGACACCGATTCTAGCATTTTCAGGAACTGGTCCGAACAGTTTTTCGATACTCGCACGGATGCTACCTTTTCCCGGTACTGTCCCGGATACCTCCATTTTCCGGTACTGACCCCGATTCTAGCATTTTGAGGAACTGGTCCGAACAGTTTTTCGATACTCGCACGGATTCTACCTTTTCATGGTACTGTCCCGGATTCTTCCATTTTCCGGTACTGACCCCGATTCTAGCTTTTTGAGGAACTGGTCCGAACAGTTTTTCGATACTCGCACGGATTCTACCTTTTCCCGGTACTGTCCCGGATTCTTCCATTTTCCAGTACTGACACCGATTCTCCCCTTTTCAGGAGCTGGTCCGGACAGTTTTTCGGTACTCGCACGAATTCTATCTTTTCCCGGTACTATCCCGGATTCTTCCATTTTCCGGTACTGACCCCGATTCTAGCATTTTGAGGAACTGGTCCGAACAGTTTTTCGATACTCGCACGGATTCTACCTTTTCATCGTACTGTCCCAGATTCTTCCATTTTCCGGTACTGACCCCGATTCTAGCATTTTGAGGAACTGGTCCGAACAGTTTTTCGATACTCGCACGGATTCTACCTTTTCCCGGTACTGTCCCGGATTCTTCCATTTTCCAGTACTGACACCGATTCTCCTCTTTTCAGGAGCTGGTCCGGACAGTTTTTCGGTACTCGCACGAATTCTATCTTTTCCCGGTACTATCCCGGATTCTTCCATTTTCCGGTACTGACCCCGATTCTATCATTTTGAGGAACTGGTCCGAACAGTTTTTCGATACTCGCACGGATTCTACCTTTTCTCGGTACTGTCCCGGATTCTTCCATTTTCCAGTACTGACACCGATTCTCCCCTTTTCAGGAGCTGGTTCGGACAGTTTTTCGGTACTCGCACGAATTCTATCTTTTCCCGGTACTATCCCAGATTCTTCCATTTTCCGGTACTGACCCCGATTCTATCATTTTGAGGAACTGGTCCGAACAGTTTTTCGATACTCGCACGGATTCTACCTTTTCATGGTACTGTCCCGGATTCTTCCATTTTCCGGTACTGACCCCGATTCTAGCTTTTTGAGGAACTGGTCCGAACAGTTTTTCGATACTCGCACGGATTCTACCTTTTCCCGGTACTGTCCCGGATTCTTCCATTTTCCAGTACTGACACCGATTCTCCCCTTTTCAGGACCTGGTCCGGACAGTTTTTCGGTACTCGCACGAATTCTATCTTTTCCCGGTACTATCCCGGATTCTTCCATTTTCCGGTACTGACCCCGATTCTAGCATTTTGAGGAACTGGTCCGAACAGTTTTTCGATACTCGCACGGATTCTACCTTTTCATCGTACTGTCCCAGATTCTTCCATTTTCCGGTACTGACCCCGATTCTAGCATTTTGAGGAACTGGTCCGAACAGTTTTTCGATACTCGCACGGATTCTACCTTTTCCCGGTACTGTCCCGGATTCTTCCATTTTCCAGTACTGACACCGATTCTCCTCTTTTCAGGAGCTGGTCCGGACAGTTTTTCGGTACTCGCACGAATTCTATCTTTTCCCGGTACTATCCCGGATTCTTCCATTTTCCGGTACTGACCCCGATTCTATCATTTTGAGGAACTGGTCCGAACAGTTTTTCGATACTCGCACGGATTCTACCTTTTCTCGGTACTGTCCCGGATTCTTCCATTTTCCAGTACTGACACCGATTCTCCCCTTTTCAGGAGCTGGTCCGGACAGTTTTTCGGTACTCGCACGAATTCTATCTTTTCCCGGTACTATCCCAGATTCTTCCATTTTCCGGTACTGACCCCGATTCTATCATTTTGAGGAACTGGTCCGAACAGTTTTTCGATACTCGCACGGATTCTACCTTTTCATGGTACTGTCCCGGATTCTTCCATTTTCCGGTACTGACCCCGATTCTAGCTTTTTGAGGAACTGGTCCGAACAGTTTTTCGATACTCGCACGGATTCTACCTTTTCCCGGTACTGTCCCGGATTCTTCCATTTTCCAGTACTGACACCGATTCTCCCCTTTTCAGGAGCTGGTCCGGACAGTTTTTCGGTACTCGCACGAATTCTATCTTTTCCCGGTACTATCCCGGATTCTTCCATTTTCCGGTACTGACCCCGATTCTAGCATTTTGAGGAACTGGTCCGAACAGTTTTTCGATACTCGCACGGATTCTACCTTTTCATCGTACTGTCCCAGATTCTTCCATTTTCCGGTACTGACCCCGATTCTAGCATTTTGAGGAACTGGTCCGAACAGTTTTTCGATACTCGCACGGATTCTACCTTTTCCCGGTACTGTCCCGGATTCTTCCATTTTCCAGTACTGACACCGATTCTCCTCTTTTCAGGAGCTGGTCCGGACAGTTTTTCGGTACTCGCACGAATTCTATCTTTTCCCGGTACTATCCCGGATTCTTCCATTTTCCGGTACTGACCCCGATTCTATCATTTTGAGGAACTGGTCCGAACAGTTTTTCGATACTCGCACGGATTCTACCTTTTCTCGGTACTGTCCCGGATTCTTCCATTTTCCAGTACTGACACCGATTCTCCCCTTTTCAGGAGCTGGTTCGGACAGTTTTTCGGTACTCGCACGAATTCTATCTTTTCCCGGTACTATCCCAGATTCTTCCATTTTCCGGTACTGACCCCGATTCTATCATTTTGAGGAACTGGTCCGAACAGTTTTTCGATACTCGCACGGATTCTACCTTTTCATGGTACTGTCCCGGATTCTTCCATTTTCCGGTACTGACCCCGATTCTAGCTTTTTGAGGAACTGGTCCGAACAGTTTTTCGATACTCGCACGGATTCTACCTTTTCCCGGTACTGTCCCGGATTCTTCCATTTTCCAGTACTGACACCGATTCTCCCCTTTTCAGGACCTGGTCCGGACAGTTTTTCGGTACTCGCACGAATTCTATCTTTTCCCGGTACTATCCCGGATTCTTCCATTTTCCGGTACTGACCCCGATTCTAGCATTTTGAGGAACTGGTCCGAACAGTTTTTCGATACTCGCACGGATTCTACCTTTTCATCGTACTGTCCCAGATTCTTCCATTTTCCGGTACTGACCCCGATTCTAGCATTTTGAGGAACTGGTCCGAACAGTTTTTCGATACTCGCACGGATTCTACCTTTTCCCGGTACTGTCCCGGATTCTTCCATTTTCCAGTACTGACACCGATTCTCCTCTTTTCAGGAGCTGGTCCGGACAGTTTTTCGGTACTCGCACGAATTCTATCTTTTCCCGGTACTATCCCGGATTCTTCCATTTTCCGGTACTGACCCCGATTCTATCATTTTGAGGAACTGGTCCGAACAGTTTTTCGATACTCGCACGGATTCTACCTTTTCTCGGTACTGTCCCGGATTCTTCCATTTTCCAGTACTGACACCGATTCTCCCCTTTTCAGGAGCTGGTCCGGACAGTTTTTCGGTACTCGCACGAATTCTATCTTTTCCCGGTACTATCCCAGATTCTTCCATTTTCCGGTACTGACCCCGATTCTATCATTTTGAGGAACTGGTCCGAACAGTTTTTCGATACTCGCACGGATTCTACCTTTTCATGGTACTGTCCCGGATTCTTCCATTTTCCGGTACTGACCCCGATTCTAGCATTTTGAGGAACTGGTCCGAACAGTTTTTCGATACTCGCACGGATTCTACCTTTTCCCGGTACTGTCCCGGATTCTTCCATTTTCCAGTACTGACACCGATTCTCCCCTTTTCAGGAGCTGGTCCGGACAGTTTTTCGGTACTCGCACGGATTCTACCTTTTCTCGGTACTGTCCCGGATTCTTCCATTTTCCGGTACTGACCCCGATTCTATCATTTTGAGGAACTGGTCCGAACAGTTTTTCGATACTCGCACGGATTCTACCTTTTCTCGGTACTGTCCCGGATTCTTCCATTTTCCAGTACTGACACCGATTCTCCCCTTTTCAGGAGCTGGTCCGGACAGTTTTTCGGTACTCGCACGAATTCTATCTTTTCCCGGTACTATCCCAGATTCTTCCATTTTCCGGTACTGACCCCGATTCTATCATTTTGAGGAACTGGTCCGAACAGTTTTTCGATACTCGCACGGATTCTACCTTTTCTCGGTACTGTCCCGGATTCTTCCATTTTCCAGTACTGACACCGATTCTCCCCTTTTCAGGAGCTGGTCCGGACAGTTTTTCGGTACTCGCACGAATTCTATCTTTTCCCGGTACTATCCCGGATTCTTCCATTTTCCGGTACTGACCCCGATTCTAGCATTTTGAGGAACTGGTCCGAACAGTTTTTCGATACTCGCACGGATTCTACCTTTTCATCGTACTGTCCCAGATTCTTCCATTTTCCGGTACTGACCCCGATTCTAGCATTTTGAGGAACTGGTCCGAACAGTTTTTCGATACTCGCACGGATTCTACCTTTTCCCGGTACTGTCCCGGATTCTTCCATTTTCCAGTACTGACACCGATTCTCCTCTTTTCAGGAGCTGGTCCGGACAGTTTTTCGGTACTCGCACGAATTCTATCTTTTCCCGGTACTATCCCGGATTCTTCCATTTTCCGGTACTGACCCCGATTCTATCATTTTGAGGAACTGGTCCGAACAGTTTTTCGATACTCGCACGGATTCTACCTTTTCTCGGTACTGTCCCGGATTCTTCCATTTTCCAGTACTGACACCGATTCTCCCCTTTTCAGGAGCTGGTCCGGACAGTTTTTCGGTACTCGCACGAATTCTATCTTTTCCCGGTACTATCCCAGATTCTTCCATTTTCCGGTACTGACCCCGATTCTATCATTTTGAGGAACTGGTCCGAACAGTTTTTCGATACTCGCACGGATTCTACCTTTTCATGGTACTGTCCCGGATTCTTCCATTTTCCGGTACTGACCCCGATTCTAGCTTTTTGAGGAACTGGTCCGAACAGTTTTTCGATACTCGCACGGATTCTACCTTTTCCCGGTACTGTCCCGGATTCTTCCATTTTCCAGTACTGACACCGATTCTCCCCTTTTCAGGAGCTGGTCCGGACAGTTTTTCGGTACTCGCACGAATTCTATCTTTTCCCGGTACTATCCCGGATTCTTCCATTTTCCGGTACTGACCCCGATTCTAGCATTTTGAGGAACTGGTCCGAACAGTTTTTCGATACTCGCACGGATTCTACCTTTTCATCGTACTGTCCCAGATTCTTCCATTTTCCGGTACTGACCCCGATTCTAGCATTTTGAGGAACTGGTCCGAACAGTTTTTCGATACTCGCACGGATTCTACCTTTTCCCGGTACTGTCCCGGATTCTTCCATTTTCCAGTACTGACACCGATTCTCCTCTTTTCAGGAGCTGGTCCGGACAGTTTTTCGGTACTCGCACGAATTCTATCTTTTCCCGGTACTATCCCGGATTCTTCCATTTTCCGGTACTGACCCCGATTCTATCATTTTGAGGAACTGGTCCGAACAGTTTTTCGATACTCGCACGGATTCTACCTTTTCTCGGTACTGTCCCGGATTCTTCCATTTTCCAGTACTGACACCGATTCTCCCCTTTTCAGGAGCTGGTTCGGACAGTTTTTCGGTACTCGCACGAATTCTATCTTTTCCCGGTACTATCCCAGATTCTTCCATTTTCCGGTACTGACCCCGATTCTATCATTTTGAGGAACTGGTCCGAACAGTTTTTCGATACTCGCACGGATTCTACCTTTTCATGGTACTGTCCCGGATTCTTCCATTTTCCGGTACTGACCCCGATTCTAGCTTTTTGAGGAACTGGTCCGAACAGTTTTTCGATACTCGCACGGATTCTACCTTTTCCCGGTACTGTCCCGGATTCTTCCATTTTCCAGTACTGACACCGATTCTCCCCTTTTCAGGACCTGGTCCGGACAGTTTTTCGGTACTCGCACGAATTCTATCTTTTCCCGGTACTATCCCGGATTCTTCCATTTTCCGGTACTGACCCCGATTCTAGCATTTTGAGGAACTGGTCCGAACAGTTTTTCGATACTCGCACGGATTCTACCTTTTCATCGTACTGTCCCAGATTCTTCCATTTTCCGGTACTGACCCCGATTCTAGCATTTTGAGGAACTGGTCCGAACAGTTTTTCGATACTCGCACGGATTCTACCTTTTCCCGGTACTGTCCCGGATTCTTCCATTTTCCAGTACTGACACCGATTCTCCTCTTTTCAGGAGCTGGTCCGGACAGTTTTTCGGTACTCGCACGAATTCTATCTTTTCCCGGTACTATCCCGGATTCTTCCATTTTCCGGTACTGACCCCGATTCTATCATTTTGAGGAACTGGTCCGAACAGTTTTTCGATACTCGCACGGATTCTACCTTTTCTCGGTACTGTCCCGGATTCTTCCATTTTCCAGTACTGACACCGATTCTCCCCTTTTCAGGAGCTGGTCCGGACAGTTTTTCGGTACTCGCACGAATTCTATCTTTTCCCGGTACTATCCCAGATTCTTCCATTTTCCGGTACTGACCCCGATTCTATCATTTTGAGGAACTGGTCCGAACAGTTTTTCGATACTCGCACGGATTCTACCTTTTCATGGTACTGTCCCGGATTCTTCCATTTTCCGGTACTGACCCCGATTCTAGCTTTTTGAGGAACTGGTCCGAACAGTTTTTCGATACTCGCACGGATTCTACCTTTTCCCGGTACTGTCCCGGATTCTTCCATTTTCCAGTACTGACACCGATTCTCCCCTTTTCAGGACCTGGTCCGGACAGTTTTTCGGTACTCGCACGAATTCTATCTTTTCCCGGTACTATCCCGGATTCTTCCATTTTCCGGTACTGACCCCGATTCTAGCATTTTGAGGAACTGGTCCGAACAGTTTTTCGATACTCGCACGGATTCTACCTTTTCATCGTACTGTCCCAGATTCTTCCATTTTCCGGTACTGACCCCGATTCTAGCATTTTGAGGAACTGGTCCGAACAGTTTTTCGATACTCGCACGGATTCTACCTTTTCCCGGTACTGTCCCGGATTCTTCCATTTTCCAGTACTGACACCGATTCTCCTCTTTTCAGGAGCTGGTCCGGACAGTTTTTCGGTACTCGCACGAATTCTATCTTTTCCCGGTACTATCCCGGATTCTTCCATTTTCCGGTACTGACCCCGATTCTATCATTTTGAGGAACTGGTCCGAACAGTTTTTCGATACTCGCACGGATTCTACCTTTTCTCGGTACTGTCCCGGATTCTTCCATTTTCCAGTACTGACACCGATTCTCCCCTTTTCAGGAGCTGGTCCGGACAGTTTTTCGGTACTCGCACGAATTCTATCTTTTCCCGGTACTATCCCAGATTCTTCCATTTTCCGGTACTGACCCCGATTCTCCCCTTTTCAGGAGCTGGTCCGGACAGTTTTTCGGTACTCGCACGGATTCTACCTTTTCTCGGTACTGTCCCGGATTCTTCCATTTTCCGGTACTGACCCCGATTCTATCATTTTGAGGAACTGGTCCGAACAGTTTTTCGATACTCGCACGGATTCTACCTTTTCTCGGTACTGTCCCGGATTCTTCCATTTTCCAGTACTGACACCGATTCTCCCCTTTTCAGGAGCTGGTCCGGACAGTTTTTCGGTACTCGCACGAATTCTATCTTTTCCCGGTACTATCCCAGATTCTTCCATTTTCCGGTACTGACCCCGATTCTATCATTTTGAGGAACTGGTCCGAACAGTTTTTCGATACTCGCACGGATTCTACCTTTTCTCGGTACTGTCCCGGATTCTTCCATTTTCCAGTACTGACACCGATTCTCCCCTTTTCAGGAGCTGGTCCGGACAGTTTTTCGGTACTCGCACGAATTCTATCTTTTCCCGGTACTATCCCGGATTCTTCCATTTTCCGGTACTGACCCCGATTCTAGCATTTTGAGGAACTGGTCCGAACAGTTTTTCGATACTCGCACGGATTCTACCTTTTCATCGTACTGTCCCAGATTCTTCCATTTTCCGGTACTGACCCCGATTCTAGCATTTTGAGGAACTGGTCCGAACAGTTTTTCGATACTCGCACGGATTCTACCTTTTCCCGGTACTGTCCCGGATTCTTCCATTTTCCAGTACTGACACCGATTCTCCTCTTTTCAGGAGCTGGTCCGGACAGTTTTTCGGTACTCGCACGAATTCTATCTTTTCCCGGTACTATCCCGGATTCTTCCATTTTCCGGTACTGACCCCGATTCTATCATTTTGAGGAACTGGTCCGAACAGTTTTTCGATACTCGCACGGATTCTACCTTTTCTCGGTACTGTCCCGGATTCTTCCATTTTCCAGTACTGACACCGATTCTCCCCTTTTCAGGAGCTGGTCCGGACAGTTTTTCGGTACTCGCACGAATTCTATCTTTTCCCGGTACTATCCCAGATTCTTCCATTTTCCGGTACTGACCCCGATTCTATCATTTTGAGGAACTGGTCCGAACAGTTTTTCGATACTCGCACGGATTCTACCTTTTCATGGTACTGTCCCGGATTCTTCCATTTTCCGGTACTGACCCCGATTCTAGCTTTTTGAGGAACTGGTCCGAACAGTTTTTCGATACTCGCACGGATTCTACCTTTTCCCGGTACTGTCCCGGATTCTTCCATTTTCCAGTACTGACACCGATTCTCCCCTTTTCAGGAGCTGGTCCGGACAGTTTTTCGGTACTCGCACGAATTCTATCTTTTCTCGGTACTATCCCGGATTCTTCCATTTTCCGGTACTGACCCCGATTCTAGCATTTTGAGGAACTGGTCCGAACTGTTTTTCGATACTCGCACGGATTCTACCTTTTCATCGTACTGTCCCAGATTCTTCCATTTTCCGGTACTGACCCCGATTCTAGCATTTTGAGGAACTGGTCCGAACAGTTTTTCGATACTCGCACGGATTCTACCTTTTCCCGGTACTGTCCCGGATTCTTCCATTTTCCAGTACTGACACCGATTCTCCTCTTTTCAGGAGCTGGTCCGGACAGTTTTTCGGTACTCGCACGAATTCTATCTTTTCCCGGTACTATCCCGGATTCTTCCATTTTCCGGTACTGACCCCGATTCTATCATTTTGAGGAACTGGTCCGAACAGTTTTTCGATACTCGCACGGATTCTACCTTTTCTCGGTACTGTCCCGGATTCTTCCATTTTCCAGTACTGACACCGATTCTCCCCTTTTCAGGAGCTGGTCCGGACAGTTTTTCGGTACTCGCACGAATTCTATCTTTTCCCGGTACTATCCCAGATTCTTCTATTTTCCGGTACTGACCCCGATTCTATCATTTTGAGGAACTGGTCCGAACAGTTTTTCGATACTCGCACGGATTCTACCTTTTCATGGTACTGTCCCGGATTCTTCCATTTTCCGGTACTGACCCCGATTCTAGCATTTTGAGGAACTGGTCCGAACAGTTTTTCGATACTCGCACGGATTCTACCTTTTCCCGGTACTGTCCCGGATTCTTCCATTTTCCAGTACTGACACCGATTCTCCCCTTTTCAGGAGCTGGTCCGGACAGTTTTTCGGTACTCGCACGGATTCTACCTTTTCCCGGTACTGTCCCGGATTCTTCCATTTTCCGGTACTGACCCCGATTCTATCATTTTGAGGAACTGGTCCGAACAGTTTTTCGATACTCGCACGGATTCTACCTTTTCTCGGTACTGTCCCGGATTCTTCCATTTTCCAGTACTGACACCGATTCTCCCCTTTTCAGGAGCTGGTCCGGACAGTTTTTCGGTACTCGCACGAATTCTATCTTTTCCCGGTACTATCCCAGATTCTTCCATTTTCCGGTACTGACCCCGATTCTATCATTTTGAGGAACTGGTCCGAACAGTTTTTCGATACTCGCACGGATTCTACCTTTTCATGGTACTGTCCCGGATTCTTCCATTTTCCGGTACTGACCCCGATTCTAGCTTTTTGAGGAACTGGTCCGAACAGTTTTTCGATACTCGCACGGATTCTACCTTTTCCCGGTACTGTCCCGGATTCTTCCATTTTCCAGTACTGACACCGATTCTCCCCTTTTCAGGAGCTGGTCCGGAAAGTTTTTCGGTACTCGCACGGATTCTACCTTTTCCCGGTACTGTCCCGGATTCTTCCATTTTCCAGTACTGACACCGATTCGCCCCTTTTCAGGAGCTGGTCCGGACAGTTTTTCGGTACTCGCACGAATTCTATCTTTTCCCGGTACTATCCCAGATTCTTCCATTTTCCGGTACTGACCCCGATTCTATCATTTTGAGGAACTGGTCCGAACAGTTCTTCGATACTCGCACGGATTCTACCTTTTCATGGTACTGTCCCGGATTCTTCCATTTTCCGGTACTGACCCCGATTCTAGCATTTTGAGGAACTGGTCCGAACAGTTTTTCGATACTCGCACGGATTCTACCTTTTCCCGGTACTGTCCCGGATTCTTCCATTTTCCAGTACTGACACCGATTCTCCCCTTTTCAGGAGCTGGTCCGGACAGTTTTTCGGTACTCGCACGGATTCTACCTTTTCCCGGTACTGTCTCGGATTCTTCCATTTTTCGGTACTGACCCCGATTCTATCATTTTGAGGAACTGGTCCGAAGAGTTTTTCGATACTCGCACGGATTCTACCTTTTCTCGGTAATGTCCCGGATTCTTCCATTTTCCAGTACTGACACCGATTCTCCCCTTTTCAGGAGCTGGTCCGGACAGTTTTTCGGTACTCGCACGAATTCTATCTTTTCCCGGTACTATCCCAGATTCTTCCATTTTCCGGTACTGACCCCGATTCTATCATTTTGAGGAACTGGTCCGAACAGTTTTTCGATACTCGCACGGATTCTACCTTTTCATGGTACTGTCCCGGATTCTTCCATTTTCAGGTACTGACCCCGATTCTAGCTTTTTGAGGAACTGGTCCGAACAGTTTTTCGATACTCGCACGGATTCTACCTTTTCCCGGTACTGTCCCGGATTCTTCCATTTTCCAGTACTGACACCGATTCTCCCCTTTTCAGGAGCTGGTCCGGACAGTTTTTCGGTCCTCGCACGAATTCTATCTTTTCCCGGTACTATCCCGGATTCTTCCATTTTCCGGTACTGACCCCGATTCTATCATTTTGAGGAACTGGTCCGAACAGTTTTTCGATACTCGCACGGATTCTACCTTTTCATGGTACTGTCCCGGATTCTTCCATTTTCCGGTACTGACCCCGATTCTAGCTTTTTGAGGAACTGGTCCGAACAGTTTTTCGATACTCGCACGGATTCTACCTTTTCCCGGTACTGTCCCGGATTCTTCCATTTTCCAGTACTGACACCGATTCGCCCCTTTTCAGGAGCTGGTCCGGACAGTTTTTCGGTACTCGCACGAATTCTATCTTTTCCCGGTACTATCCCAGATTCTTCCATTTTCCGGTACTGACCCCGATTCTATCATTTTGAGGAACTGGTCCGAACAGTTCTTCGATACTCGCACGGATTCTACCTTTTCATGGTACTGTCCCGGATTCTTCCATTTTCCGGTACTGACCCCGATTCTAGCATTTTGAGGAACTGGTCCGAACAGTTTTTCGATACTCGCACGGATTCTACCTTTTCCCGGTACTGTCCCGGATTCTTCCATTTTCCAGTACTGACACCGATTCTCCCCTTTTCAGGAGCTGGTCCGGACAGTTTTTCGGTACTCGCACGGATTCTACCTTTTCCCGGTACTGTCTCGGATTCTTCCATTTTCCGGTACTGACCCCGATTCTATCATTTTGAGGAACTGGTCCGAAGAGTTTTTCGATACTCGCACGGATTCTACCTTTTCTCGGTAATGTCCCGGATTCTTCCATTTTCCAGTACTGACACCGATTCTCCCCTTTTCAGGAGCTGGTCCGGACAGTTTTTCGGTACTCGCACGAATTCTATCTTTTCCCGGTACTATCCCAGATTCTTCCATTTTCCGGTACTGACCCCGATTCTATCATTTTGAGGAACTGGTCCGAACAGTTTTTCGATACTCGCACGGATTCTACCTTTTCATGGTACTGTCCCGGATTCTTCCATTTTCAGGTACTGACCCCGATTCTAGCTTTTTGAGGAACTGGTCCGAACAGTTTTTCGATACTCGCACGGATTCTACCTTTTCCCGGTACTGTCCCGGATTCTTCCATTTTCCAGTACTGACACCGATTCTCCCCTTTTCAGGAGCTGGTCCGGACAGTTTTTCGGTCCTCGCACGAATTCTATCTTTTCCCGGTACTATCCCGGATTCTTCCATTTTCCGGTACTGACCCCGATTCTATCATTTTGAGGAACTGGTCCGAACAGTTTTTCGATACTCGCACGGATTCTACCTTTTCATGGTACTGTCCCGGATTCTTCCATTTTCCGGTACTGACCCCGATTCTAGCTTTTTGAGGAACTGGTCCGAACAGTTTTTCGATACTCGCACGGATTCTACCTTTTCCCGGTACTGTCCCCGATTCTTCCATTTTCCAGTACTGACACCGATTCTCCCCTTTTCAGGAGCTGGTCCGGACAGTTTTTCGGTACTCGCACGAATTCTATCTTTTCCCGGTACTATCCCGGATTCTTCCATTTTCCGGTACGGACCCCGATTCTAGCATTTTGAGGAACTGGTCCGAACAGTTTTTCGATACTCGCACGGATTCTACCTTTTCATCGTACTGTCCCAGATTCTTCCATTTTCCGGTACTGACCCCGATTCTAGCATTTTGAGGAACTGGTCCGAACAGTTTTTCGATACTCGCACGGATTCTACCTTTTCCCGGTACTGTCCCGGATTCTTCCATTTTCCAGTACTGACACCGATTCTCCTCTTTTCAGGAGCTGGTCCGGACAGTTTTTCGGTACTCGCACGAATTCTATCTTTTCCCGGTACTATCCCGGATTCTTCCATTTTCCGGTACTGACCCCGATTCTATCATTTTGAGGAACTGGTCCGAACAGTTTTTCGATACTCGCACGGATTCTACCTTTTCTCGGTACTGTCCCGGATTCTTCCATTTTCCAGTACTGACACCGATTCTCCCCTTTTCAGGAGCTGGTCCGGACAGTTTTTCGGTACTCGCACGAATTCTATCTTTTCCCGGTACTATCCCAGATTCTTCCATTTTCCGGTACTGACCCCGATTCTATCATTTTGAGGAACTGGTCCGAACAGTTTTTCGATACTCGCACGGATTCTACCTTTTCATGGTACTGTCCCGGATTCTTCCATTTTCCGGTACTGACCCCGATTCTAGCATTTTGAGGAACTGGTCCGAACAGTTTTTCGATACTCGCACGGATTCTACCTTTTCCCGGTACTGTCCCGGATTCTTCCATTTTCCAGTACTGACACCGATTCTCCCCTTTTCAGGAGCTGGTCCGGACAGTTTTTCGGTACTCGCACGGATTCTACCTTTTCCCGGTACTGTCCCGGATTCTTCCATTTTCCGGTACTGACACCGATTCTAGCATTTTGAGGAACTAGCCCGAACAGTTTTTCGATACTCGCACGGATTCTACCTTTTCCCGGTACTGTCCCGGATTCTTCCATTTTCCGGTACTGACCCCGATTCTAGCTTTTTGAGGAACTGGTCCGAACAGTTTTTCAATACTCGCACGGATTCTACCTTTTCCCGGTACTGTCCCGGATTCTTCCATTTTCCAGTACTGACACCGATTCTCCCCTTTTCAGGAGCTGGTCCGGACAGTTTTTCGGTACTCGCACGAATTCTATCTTTTCCCGGTACTATCCCGGATTCTTCCATTTTCCGGTACTGACCCCGATTCTAGCATTTTGAGGAACTGGTCCGAACAGTTTTTCGATACTCGCACGGATTCTACCTTTTCATGGTACTGTCCCGGATTCTTCCATTTTCCGGTACTGACCCCGATTCTAGCATTTTGAGGAACTGGTCCGAACAGTTTTTCGATACTCGCACGGATTCTACCTTTTCCCGGTACTGTCCCGGATTCTTCCATTTTCCAGTACTGACACCGATTCTCCCCTTTTCAGGAGCTGGTCCGGACAGTTTTTCGGTACTCGCACGGATTCTACCTTTTCCCGGTACTGTCTCGGATTCTTCCATTTTCCGGTACTGACCCCGATTCTATCATTTTGAGGAACTGGTCCGAAGAGTTTTTCGATACTCGCACGGATTCTACCTTTTCTCGGTACTGTCCCGGATTCTTCCATTTTCCAGTACTGACACCGATTCTCCCCTTTTCAGGAGCTGGTCCGGACAGTTTTTCGGTACTCGCAGGAATTCTATCTTTTCCCGGTACTATCCCAGATTCTTCCATTTTCCGGTACTGACCCCGATTCTATCATTTTGAGGAACTGGTCCGAACAGTTTTTCGATACTCGCACGGATTCTACCTTTTCATGGTACTGTCCCGGATTCTTCCATTTTCCGGTACTGACCCCGATTCTAGCTTTTTGAGGAACTGGTCCGAACAGTTTTTCGATACTCGCACGGATTCTACCTTTTCCCGGTACTGTCCCGGATTCTTCCATTTTCCAGTACTGACACCGATTCTCCCCTTTTCAGGAGCTGGTCCGGACAGTTTTTCGGTCCTCGCACGAATTCTATCTTTTCCCGGTACTATCCCGGATTCTTCCATTTTCCGGTACTGACCCCGATTCTATCATTTTGAGGAACTGGTCCGAACAGTTTTTCGATACTCGCACGGATTCTACCTTTTCATGGTACTGTCCCGGATTCTTCCATTTTCCGGTACTGACCCCGATTCTAGCTTTTTGAGGAACTGGTCCGAACAGTTTTTCGATACTCGCACGGATTCTACCTTTTCCCGGTACTGTCCCGGATTCTTCCATTTTCCAGTACTGACACCGATTCTCCCCTTTTCAGGAGCTGGTCCGGACAGTTTTTCGGTACTCGCACGGATTCTACCTTTTCCCGGTACTGTCCCGGATTCTTCCATTTTCCGGTACTGACACCGATTCTAGCATTTTGAGGAACTAGCCCGAACAGTTTTTCGATACTCGCACGGATTCTACCTTTTCCCGGTACTGTCCCGGATTCTTCCATTTTCCGGTACTGACCCCGATTCTAGCTTTTTGAGGAACTGGTCCGAACAGTTTTTCGATACTCGCACGGATTCTACCTTTTCCCGGTACTGTCCCGGATTCTTCCATTTTCCAGTACTGACACGGATTCTCCCCTTTTCAGGAGCTGGTCCGGACAGTTTTTCGGTACTCGCACGAATTCTATCTTTTCCCGGTACTATCCCGGATTCTTCCATTTTCCGGTACTGACCCCGATTCTAGCATTTTGAGGAACTGGTCCGAACAGTTTTTCGATACTCGCACGGATTCTACCTTTTCATGGTACTGTCCCGGATTCTTCCATTTTCCGGTACTGACCCCGATTCTAGCATTTTGAGGAACTGGTCCGAACAGTTTTTCGATACTCGCACGGATTCTACCTTTTCCCAGTACTGTCCCGGATTCTTCCATTTTCCAGTACTGACACCGATTCTCCCCTTTTCAGGAGCTGGTCCGGACAGTTTTTCGGTACTCGCACGGATTCTACCTTTTCCCGGTACTGTCCCGGATTCTTCCATTTTCCGGTACTGCCACCGATTCTAGCATTTTGAGGAACTAGCCCGAACAGTTTTTCGATACTCGCACGGATTCTACCTTTTCCCGGTACTGTCCCGTATTCTTCCATTTTCCGGTACTGACCCCGATTCTAGCATTTTGAGGAACTGGTCCGAACAGTTTTTCGATACTCGCACGGATTCTACCTTTTCTCGGTACTGTCCCGGATTCTTCCATTTTCCAGTACTGACACCGATTCTCCCCTTTTCAGGAGCTGGTCCGGACAGTTTTTCGGTACTCGCACGAATTCTATCTTTTCCCGGTACTATCCCGGATTCTTCCATTTTCCGGTACTGACCCCGATTCTAGCATTTTGAGGAACTGGTCCGAACAGTTTTTCGATACTCGCACGGATTCTACCTTTTCATGGTACTGTCCCGGATTCTTCCATTTTCCGGTACTGACCCCGATTCTAGCATTTTGAGGAACTGGTCCGAACAGTTTTTCGATACTCGCACGGATTCTACCTTTTCCCGGTACTGTCCCGGATTCTTCCATTTTCCAGTACTGACACCGATTCTCCCCTTTTCAGGAGCTGGTCCGGACAGTTTTTCGGTACTCGCACGGATTCTACCTTTTCCCGGTACTGTCTCGGATTCTTCCATTTTCCGGTACTGACCCCGATTCTATCATTTTGAGGAACTGGTCCGAAGAGTTTTTCGATACTCGCACGGATTCTACCTTTTCTCGGTACTGTCCCGGATTCTTCCATTTTCCAGTACTGACACCGATTCTCCCCTTTTCAGGAGCTGGTCCGGACAGTTTTTCGGTACTCGCAGGAATTCTATCTTTTCCCGGTACTATCCCAGATTCTTCCATTTTCCGGTACTGACCCCGATTCTATCATTTTGAGGAACTGGTCCGAACAGTTTTTCGATACTCGCACGGATTCTACCTTTTCATGGTACTGTCCCGGATTCTTCCATTTTCCGGTACTGACCCCGATTCTAGCTTTTTGAGGAACTGGTCCGAACAGTTTTTCGATACTCGCACGGATTCTACCTTTTCCCGGTACTGTCCCGGATTCTTCCATTTTCCAGTACTGACACCGATTCTCCCCTTTTCAGGAGCTGGTCCGGACAGTTTTTCGGTCCTCGCACGAATTCTATCTTTTCCCGGTACTATCCCGGATTCTTCCATTTTCCGGTACTGACCCCGATTCTATCATTTTGAGGAACTGGTCCGAACAGTTTTTCGATACTCGCACGGATTCTACCTTTTCATGGTACTGTCCCGGATTCTTCCATTTTCCGGTACTGACCCCGATTCTAGCTTTTTGAGGAACTGGTCCGAACAGTTTTTCGATACTCGCACGGATTCTACCTTTTCCCGGTACTGTCCCGGATTCTTCCATTTTCCAGTACTGACACCGATTCTCCCCTTTTCAGGAGCTGGTCCGGACAGTTTTTCGGTACTCGCACGGATTCTACCTTTTCCCGGTACTGTCCCGGATTCTTCCATTTTCCGGTACTGACACCGATTCTAGCATTTTGAGGAACTAGCCCGAACAGTTTTTCGATACTCGCACGGATTCTACCTTTTCCCGGTACTGTCCCGGATTCTTCCATTTTCCGGTACTGACCCCGATTCTAGCTTTTTGAGGAACTGGTCCGAACAGTTTTTCGATACTCGCACGGATTCTACCTTTTCCCGGTACTGTCCCGGATTCTTCCATTTTCCAGTACTGACACGGATTCTCCCCTTTTCAGGAGCTGGTCCGGACAGTTTTTCGGTACTCGCACGAATTCTATCTTTTCCCGGTACTATCCCGGATTCTTCCATTTTCCGGTACTGACCCCGATTCTAGCATTTTGAGGAACTGGTCCGAACAGTTTTTCGATACTCGCACGGATTCTACCTTTTCATGGTACTGTCCCGGATTCTTCCATTTTCCGGTACTGACCCCGATTCTAGCATTTTGAGGAACTGGTCCGAACAGTTTTTCGATACTCGCACGGATTCTACCTTTTCCCAGTACTGTCCCGGATTCTTCCATTTTCCAGTACTGACACCGATTCTCCCCTTTTCAGGAGCTGGTCCGGACAGTTTTTCGGTACTCGCACGGATTCTACCTTTTCCCGGTACTGTCCCGGATTCTTCCATTTTCCGGTACTGCCACCGATTCTAGCATTTTGAGGAACTAGCCCGAACAGTTTTTCGATACTCGCACGGATTCTACCTTTTCCCGGTACTGTCCCGTATTCTTCCATTTTCCGGTACTGACCCCGATTCTAGCATTTTGAGGAACTGGTCCGAACAGTTTTTCGATACTCGCACGGATTCTACCTTTTCTCGGTACTGTCCCGGATTCTTCCATTTTCCAGTACTGACACCGATTCTCCCCTTTTCAGGAGCTGGTCCGGACAGTTTTTCGGTACTCGCACGAATTCTATCTTTTCCCGGTACTATCCCAGATTCTTCCATTTTCCGGTACTGACCCCGATTCTATCATTTTGAGGAACTGGTCCGAACAGTTTTTCGATACTCGCACGGATTCTACCTTTTCATGGTACTGTCCCGGATTCTTCCATTTTCCGGTACTGACCCCGATTCTAGCATTTTGAGGAACTGGTCCGAACTGTTTTTCGATACTCGCACGGATTCTACCTTTTCCCGGTACTGTCCCGGATTCTTCCATTTTCCAGTACTGACACCGATTCTCCCCTTTTCAGGAGCTGGTCCGGACAGTTTTTCGGTACTCGCACGGATTCTACCTTTTCCCGGTATTGTCCCGGATTCTTCCATTTTCCGGTACTGACACCGATTCTAGCATTTTGAGGAACTAGCCCGAACAGTTTTTCGATACTCGCACGGATTCTACCTTTTCCCGGTACTGTCCCGGATTCTTCCATTTTCCGGTACTGACCCCGATTCTAGCTTTTTGAGGAACTGGTCCGAACAGTTTTTCGATACTCGCACGGATTCTACCTTTTCCCGGTACTGTCCCGGATTCTTCCATTTTCCAGTACTGACACCGATTCTCCCCTTTTCAGGAGCTGGTCCGGACAGTTTTTCGGTACTCGCACGAATTCTATCTTTTCCCGGTACTATCCCGGATTCTTCCATTTTCCGGTACTGACCCCGATTCTAGCATTTTGAGGAACTGGTCCGAACAGTTTTTCGATACTCGCACGGATTCTACCTTTTCATGGTACTGTCCCGGATTCTTCCATTTTCCGGTACTGACCCCGATTCTAGCATTTTGAGGAACTGGTCCGAACAGTTTTTCGATACTCGCACGGATTCTACCTTTTCCCGGTACTGTCCCGGATTCTTCCATTTTCCAGTACTGACACCGATTCTCCCCTTTTCAGGAGCTGGTCCGGACAGTTTTTCGGTACTCGCACGGATTCTACCTTTTCCCGGTACTGTCCCGGATTCTTCCATTTTCCGGTACTGACCCCGATTCTAGCATTTTGAGGAACTGGTCCGAACAGTTTTTCGATACTCGCACGGATTCTACCTTTTCTCGGTACTGTCCCGGATTCTTCCATTTTCCAGTACTGACACCGATTCTCCCCTTTTCAGGAGCTGGTCCGGACAGTTTTTCGGTACTCGCACGAATTCTATCTTTTCCCGGTACTATCCCAGGTTCTTCCATTTTCCGGTACCGACCCCGATTCTATCATTTTGAGGAACTGGTCCGAACAGTTTTTCGATACTCGCACGGATTCTACCTTTTCATGGTACTGTCCCGGATTCTTCCATTTTCCGGTACTGACCCCGATTCTAGCTTTTTGAGGAACTGGTCCGAACAGTTTTTCGATACTCGCACGGATTCTACCTTTTCCCGGTACTGTCCCGGATTCTTCCATTTTCCAGTACTGACACGGATTCTCCCCTTTTCAGGAGCTGGTCCGGACAGTTTTTCGGTACTCGCACGAATTCTATCTTTTCCCGGTACTATCCCGGATTCTTCCATTTTCCGGTACTGACCCCGATTCTAGCATTTTGAGGAACTGGTCCGAACAGTTTTTCGATACTCGCACGGATTCTACCTTTTCATGGTACTGTCCCGGATTCTTCCATTTTCCGGTACTGACCCCGATTCTAGCATTTTGAGGAACTGGTCCGAACAGTTTTTCGATACTCGCACGGATTCTACCTTTTCCCAGTACTGTCCCGGATTCTTCCATTTTCCAGTACTGACACCGATTCTCCCCTTTTCAGGAGCTGGTCCGGACAGTTTTTCGGTACTCGCACGGATTCTACCTTTTCCCGGTACTGTCCCGGATTCTTCCATTTTCCGGTACTGCCACCGATTCTAGCATTTTGAGGAACTAGCCCGAACAGTTTTTCGATACTCGCACGGATTCTACCTTTTCCCGGTACTGTCCCGTATTCTTCCATTTTCCGGTACTGACCCCGATTCTAGCATTTTGAGGAACTGGTCCGAACAGTTTTTCGATACTCGCACGGATTCTACCTTTTCTCGGTACTGTCCCGGATTCTTCCATTTTCCAGTACTGACACCGATTCTCCCCTTTTCAGGAGCTGGTCCGGACAGTTTTTCGGTACTCGCACGAATTCTATCTTTTCCCGGTACTATCCCAGATTCTTCCATTTTCCGGTACTGACCCCGATTCTATCATTTTGAGGAACTGGTCCGAACAGTTTTTCGATACTCGCACGGATTCTACCTTTTCATGGTACTGTCCCGGATTCTTCCATTTTCCGGTACTGACCCCGATTCTAGCATTTTGAGGAACTGGTCCGAACTGTTTTTCGATACTCGCACGGATTCTACCTTTTCCCGGTACTGTCCCGGATTCTTCCATTTTCCAGTACTGACACCGATTCTCCCCTTTTCAGGAGCTGGTCCGGACAGTTTTTCGGTACTCGCACGGATTCTACCTTTTCCCGGTATTGTCCCGGATTCTTCCATTTTCCGGTACTGACACCGATTCTAGCATTTTGAGGAACTAGCCCGAACAGTTTTTCGATACTCGCACGGATTCTACCTTTTCCCGGTACTGTCCCGGATTCTTCCATTTTCCGGTACTGACCCCGATTCTAGCTTTTTGAGGAACTGGTCCGAACAGTTTTTCGATACTCGCACGGATTCTACCTTTTCCCGGTACTGTCCCGGATTCTTCCATTTTCCAGTACTGACACCGATTCTCCCCTTTTCAGGAGCTGGTCCGGACAGTTTTTCGGTACTCGCACGAATTCTATCTTTTCCCGGTACTATCCCGGATTCTTCCATTTTCCGGTACTGACCCCGATTCTAGCATTTTGAGGAACTGGTCCGAACAGTTTTTCGATACTCGCACGGATTCTACCTTTTCATGGTACTGTCCCGGATTCTTCCATTTTCCGGTACTGACCCCGATTCTAGCATTTTGAGGAACTGGTCCGAACAGTTTTTCGATACTCGCACGGATTCTACCTTTTCCCGGTACTGTCCCGGATTCTTCCATTTTCCAGTACTGACACCGATTCTCCCCTTTTCAGGAGCTGGTCCGGACAGTTTTTCGGTACTCGCACGGATTCTACCTTTTCCCGGTACTGTCCCGGATTCTTCCATTTTCCGGTACTGACCCCGATTCTAGCATTTTGAGGAACTGGTCCGAACAGTTTTTCGATACTCGCACGGATTCTACCTTTTCTCGGTACTGTCCCGGATTCTTCCATTTTCCAGTACTGACACCGATTCTCCCCTTTTCAGGAGCTGGTCCGGACAGTTTTTCGGTACTCGCACGAATTCTATCTTTTCCCGGTACTATCCCAGGTTCTTCCATTTTCCGGTACCGACCCCGATTCTATCATTTTGAGGAACTGGTCCGAACAGTTTTTCGATACTCGCACGGATTCTACCTTTTCATGGTACTGTCCCGGATTCTTCCATTTTCCGGTACTGACCCCGATTCTAGCTTTTTGAGGAACTGGTCCGAACAGTTTTTCGATACTCGCACGGATTCTACCTTTTCCCGGTACTGTCCCGGATTCTTCCATTTTCCAGTACTGACACGGATTCTCCCCTTTTCAGGAGCTGGTCCGGACAGTTTTTCGGTACTCGCACGAATTCTATCTTTTCCCGGTACTATCCCGGATTCTTCCATTTTCCGGTACTGACCCCGATTCTAGCATTTTGAGGAACTGGTCCGAACAGTTTTTCGATACTCGCACGGATTCTACCTTTTCATGGTACTGTCCCGGATTCTTCCATTTTCCGGTACTGACCCCGATTCTAGCATTTTGAGGAACTGGTCCGAACAGTTTTTCGATACTCGCTCGGATTCTACCTTTTCCCAGTACTGTCCCGGATTCTTCCATTTTCCAGTACTGACACCGATTCTCCCCTTTTCAGGAGCTGGTCCGGACAGTTTTTCGGTACTCGCACGGATTCTACCTTTTCCCGGTACTGTCCCGGATTCTTCCATTTTCCGGTACTGACACCGATTCTAGCATTTTGAGGAACTAGCCCGAACAGTTTTTCGGTACTCGCACGAATTCTATCTTTTCCCGGTACTATCCCAGATTCTTCCATTTTCCGGTACTGACCCCGATTCTAGCATTTTGAGGAACTGGTCCGAACAGTTTTTCCATACTCGCACGGATTCTTCCTTTTCCCGGTACTATCCCGGATTCTTCCATTTTCCGGTACTGACCCCGATTCTCCCCTTTTCAGGAGCTGGTCCGGACAGTTTTTCGGTACTCGCACGAATTCTATCT
This sequence comes from Vitis cinerea var. helleri x Vitis riparia, assembly GCA_946000715.1. Lineage (NCBI taxonomy): Eukaryota > Viridiplantae > Streptophyta > Magnoliopsida > Vitales > Vitaceae > Vitis > Vitis cinerea var. helleri x Vitis riparia. The sequence goes on along the minus strand of OX254027.1, from coordinate 15,582,775 downwards.
TTTCCCGGTACTATCCCAGATTCTTCCATTTTCCGGTACTGACCCCGATTCTATCATTTTGAGGAACTGGTCCGAACAGTTTTTCGATACTCGCACGGATTCTACCTTTTCATGGTACTGTCCCGGATTCTTCCATTTTCCGGTACTGACCCCGATTCTAGCATTTTGAGGAACTGGTCCGAACTGTTTTTCGATACTCGCACGGATTCTACCTTTTCCCGGTACTGTCCCGGATTCTTCCATTTTCCAGTACTGACACCGATTCTCCCCTTTTCAGGAGCTGGTCCGGACAGTTTTTCGGTACTCGCACGGATTCTACCTTTTCCCGGTATTGTCCCGGATTCTTCCATTTTCCGGTACTGACACCGATTCTAGCATTTTGAGGAACTAGCCCGAACAGTTTTTCGATACTCGCACGGATTCTACCTTTTCCCGGTACTGTCCCGGATTCTTCCATTTTCCGGTACTGACCCCGATTCTAGCTTTTTGAGGAACTGGTCCGAACAGTTTTTCGATACTCGCACGGATTCTACCTTTTCCCGGTACTGTCCCGGATTCTTCCATTTTCCAGTACTGACACCGATTCTCCCCTTTTCAGGAGCTGGTCCGGACAGTTTTTCGGTACTCGCACGAATTCTATCTTTTCCCGGTACTATCCCGGATTCTTCCATTTTCCGGTACTGACCCCGATTCTAGCATTTTGAGGAACTGGTCCGAACAGTTTTTCGATACTCGCACGGATTCTACCTTTTCATGGTACTGTCCCGGATTCTTCCATTTTCCGGTACTGACCCCGATTCTAGCATTTTGAGGAACTGGTCCGAACAGTTTTTCGATACTCGCACGGATTCTACCTTTTCCCGGTACTGTCCCGGATTCTTCCATTTTCCAGTACTGACACCGATTCTCCCCTTTTCAGGAGCTGGTCCGGACAGTTTTTCGGTACTCGCACGAATTCTATCTTTTCCCGGTACTATCCCAGATTCTTCCATTTTCCGGTACTGACCCCGATTCTATCATTTTGAGGAACTGGTCCGAACAGTTTTTCCATACTCGCACGGATTCTACCTTTTCCCGGTACTGTCCCGGATTCTTCCATTTTACGGTACTGACACCGATTCTAGCATTTTGAGGAACTGGTCCGAACAGTTTTTCGATACTCGCACGGATTCTTCCTTTTCCCGGTACTATCCCGGATTCTTCCATTTTCCGGTACTGACCCCGATTCTATTATTTTGAGGAACTGGTCCGAACAGTTTTTCGATACTCGCACGGATTCTATCTTTTCCCGGTACTGTCCCGGATTCTTCCATTTTCCGGTACTGACACGGACTCTAGCATTTTCAGGAACTGGTCCGAACAGTTTTTCGATACTCGCCTGGATTGTACCTTTTCCCCGTACTGTCCCGGATTCTTCCATTTTCCGGTACTGACTCCGATTCTAGCATTTTGAGGAACTGGTCCGAACAATTTTTCGATACTCGCACGGATTCTACCTTTTCCCGGTACTGTCCCGGATTCTTCCATTTTCCGGTACTGACACCGATTCTAGCATTTTCAGGAACTGGTCCGAACAGTTTTTCAATACTCGCTTGGATTGTACCTTTTCCCCGTACTGTCCCGGATTTTTCCATTTTCCGGTACTGACACCGATTCTAGTATTTTCAGGAACTGGTCCGATCAGTTTTTCGATACGCGCACGGATTCTACCTTTTCCCGGTACTGTCCCGGATTCTTCCATTTTCCGGTACTGACACCGATTCTAGCATTTTGAGGAACTGGTCCGAACAGTTTTTCGATACTCGCACGGATTCTACCTTTTCCCCGTACTGTCCCGGATTCATCCATTTTCCGGTACTGACCCCGATTCTAGCATTTTGAGGAACTGGTCCGAACAGTTTTTCCATACTCGCACGGATTCTACCTTTTCCCGGTACTGTCCCGGATTCTTCCATTTTCCGGTACTGACACCGATTCTAGCATTTTCAGGAACTGGTCCGAACAGTTTTTCAATACTCGCTTGGATTGTACCTTTTCCCCATACTGTCCCGGATTCTTCCATTTTCCGGTACTGACACCGATTCTAGTATTTTCAGGAACTGGTCCGATCAGTTTCTCGATACGCGCACGGATTCTACCTTTTCCCGGTACTGTCCCGGATTCTTCCATTTTCCGGTACTGACACCGATTCTAGCATTTTGAGGAACTGGTCCGAAGAGTTTTTCGATACTCGCACAGATTCTACCTTTTCCCCGTACTGTCCCGGATTCTTCCATTTTCTGGTACTGACACCGATTCTAGCATTTTCAGGAACTGGTCCGAACAGTTTTTCGATACTCGCCTGGATTGTACCTTTTCCCCGTACTGTCCCGGATTCTTCCATTTTCCGGTACTGACCCCGATTCTAGCATTTTGAGGAACTGGTCCGAACAATTTTTCTATACTCGCACGGATTCTACCTTTTCCCGGTACTGTCCCGGATTCTTCCATTTTCCGGTACTGACCCCGATTCTAGCATTTTGAGGAACTGGTCCGATCAATTTTTCGATACGCGCACGGATTCTACCTTTTCCCGGTACTGTCCCGGATTCTTCCATTTTCCGGTACTGACACGGATTCTAGCATTTTCAGGAACTGGTCCGAACAGTTTTTCGATACTCGCCTGGATTGTACCTTTTCCCCGTACAGTCCCGAATTCTTCCATTTTCCGGTACTGACCCCGATTCTAGGATTTTGAGGAACTGGTCCGAACAATTTTTCGATACTCGCACGGATTCTACCTTTTCCCGGTACTGTCCCGGATTCTTCCATTTTCCGGTACTGACACGGATTCTAGCATTTTCAGGAACTGGTCCGAACAGTTTTTCGATACTCGCCTGGATTGTACCTTTTCCCCGTACAGTCCCGGATTCTTCCATTTTCCGGTACTTACCCCGATTCTAGCATTTTGAGGAACTGGTCCGAACAATTTTTCGATACTCGCACGGATTCTACCTTTTCCCGGTACTGTCCCGGATTCTTCCATTTTCCGGTACTGACACCGATTCTAGCATTTTCAGGAATTGGTCCGAACAGTTTTTCTATACTCGCACGGATTCTACCTTTTCCCGGTACTGTCCCGGATTCTTCCATTTTCCGGTACTGACACGGATTCTAGCATTTTCAGGAACTGGTCCGAACAGTTTTTCGATACTCGCCTGGATTGTACCTTTTCCCCGTACAGTCCCGGATTCTTCCATTTTCCGGTACTTACCCCGATTCTAGCATTTTGAGGAACTGGTCCGAACAATTTTTCGATACTCGCACGGATTCTACCTTTTCCCGGTACTGTCCCGGATTCTTCCATTTTCCGGTACTGACACCGATTCTAGCATTTTCAGGAATTGGTCCGAACAGTTTTTCTATACTCGCACGGATTCTACCTTTTCCCGGTACTGTCCCGGATTCTTTCATTTTCCGGTACTGACACCGATTCTAGCATTTTCAGGAATTGGTCCGAACAATTTTTCTATACTCGCACGGATTCTACCTTTTCCCGGTACTGTCCCGGATTCTTCCATTTTCCGGTGCTGACACGGATTCTAGCATTTTCAGGAACTGGTCCGAACAGTTTTTCGATACTCGCCTGGATTGTACCTTTTCCCCGTACAGTCCCGGATTCTTCCATTTTCCGGTACTGACCCCGATTCTAGCATTTTGAGGAACTGGTCCGAACAATTTTTCGATACTCGCACGGATTCTACCTTTTCCCGGTACTGTCCCGAATTCTTCCATTTTTCGGTACTGACCCCGATTCTAGCTTTTTGAGGAACTGGTCCGAACAGTTTTTCGATACGCGCACGGATTCTACCTTTTCCCGGTACTGTCCCGGATTCTTCCATTTTCCGGTACTTACACGGATTCTAGCATTTTGAGGAACTGGTCCGAACAGTTTTTCGATACTCGCCTGGATTGTACCTTTTCCCCGTACAGTCCCGGATTCTTCCATTTTCCGGTACTGACCCCTATTCTAGCATTTTGAGGAACTGGTCCGAACAATTTTTCGATACTCGCACGGATTCTACCTTTTCCCGGTACTGTCCCGGATTCTTCCATTTTCCGGTACTGACACCGATTCTAGCATTTTCAGGAATTGGTCCGAACAGTTTTTCTATACTCGCACGGATTCTACCTTTTCCCGGTACTGTCCCGGATTCTTCCATTTTCCGGTACTGACACGGACTCTAGCATTTTCAGGAACTGGTCCGAACAGTTTTTCGATACTCGCACGGATTCTACCTTTTCCCGGTACTGTCCCGGATTCATCCATTTTTCGATACTGACACCGATTCTAGTATTTTCAGGAACTGGTCCGATCAGTTTTTCGATACGCGCACGGATTCTACCTTTTCCCGGTACTGTCCCGGATTCTTCCATTTTCCGGTACTGACACCGATTCTAGTATTTTCAGGAACTGGTCCGAACAGTTTTTCGATACGCGCACCGATTCTACCTTTTCCCGGCACTGTCCCGGATTCTTCCATTTTCCTGTACTGACACCGATTCTAGTATTTTCAGGAACTGGTCCGAACAGTTTTTCGATACGCGCACGGATTCTACCTTTTCCCGGTACTGTCCCGGATGCTTCCATTTTCCGGTACTGACAGCGATTCTAGTATTTTCAGGAACTGGTCCGATCAGTTTTTCGATACGCGCACGGATTCTACCTTTTCCCGGTACTGTCCCGGATTCTTCCATTTTCCGGTACTGACGCCGATTCTAGCATTTTGAGGAACTGGTCCGAACAGTTTTTCGATACTCGCACTGATTCTACCTTTTCCCGGTACTGTCCCGGATTCTTCCATTTTCCGGTACTGACCCCGATTCTAGCATTTTGAGGAACTGGTCCGATCAATTTTTCGATACGCGCACGGATTCTACCCTTTCCCGGTACTGTCCCGGATTCTTCCATTTTCCGGTACTGACACGGATTCTAGCATTTTCAGGAACTGGTCCGAACAGTTTTTCGATACTCGCCTGGATTGTACCTTTTCCCCGTACAGTCCCGGATTCTTCCATTTTCCGGTACTGACCCCGATTCTAGCATTTTGAGGAACTGGTCCGAACAATTTTTCGATACTCGCACGGATTCTACCTTTTCCCGGTACTGTCCTGAATTCTTCCATTTTTCGGTACTGACCCCGATTCTAGCATTTTGAGGAACTGGTCCGAACAGTTTTTCGATACGCGCACGGATTCTACCTTTTCCCGGTACTATCCCGGATTCTTCCATTTTCCGGTACTTACACGGATTCTAGCATTTTGAGGAACTGGTCCGAACAGTTTTTCGATACTCGCCTGGATTGTACCTTTTCCCCGTACAGTCCCGGATTCTTCCATTTTCCGGTACTGACCCCGATTCTAGCATTTTGAGGAACTGGTCCGAACAGTTTTTCGATACGCGCACGGATTCTACCTTTTCCCGGTACTGTCCCGGATTCTTCCATTTTCCGGTACTGACACCGATTCTAGTATTTTCAGGAACTGGTCCGAACAGTTTTTCGATACGCGCACGGAATCTACCTTTTCCCGGTACTGTCCCGGATGCTTCCATTTTCCGGTACTGACAGCGATTCTAGTATTTTCAGGAACTGGTCCGATCAGTTTTTCGATACGCGCACGGATTCTACCTTTTCCCGGTACTGTCCCGGATTCTTCCATTTTCCGGTACTGACACCGATTCTAGCATTTTCAGGAATTGGTCCGAACAGTTTTTCTATACTCGCACGGATTCTACCTTTTCCCGGTACTGTCCCGGATTCTTCCATTTTCCGGTACTGACACGGACTCTAGCATTTTCAGGAACTGGTCCGAACAGTTTTTCGATACTCGCACGGATTCTACCTTTTCCCGGTACTGTCCCGGATTCATCCATTTTTCGATACTGACACCGATTCTAGTATTTTCAGGAACTGGTCCGATCAGTTTTTCGATACGCGCACGGATTCTACCTTTTCCCGGTACTGTCCCGGATTCTTCCATTTTCCGGTACTGACACCGATTCTAGTATTTTCAGGAACTGGTCCGAACAGTTTTTCGATACGCGCACCGATTCTACCTTTTCCCGGTACTATCCCGGATTCTTCCATTTTTCGGTACTGACGCCGATTCTAGCATTTTGAGGAACTGGTCCGAACAGTTTTTCGATACGCGCACGGATTCTACCTTTTCCCCGTACTGTCCCAGATTCTTCCATTTTCCGGTACTGACCCCGATTCTAGCATTTTGAGGAACTGGTCCGAACAGTTTTTCGATACTCGCACGGATTCTACCTTTTCCCGATACTGTCCCGGATTCTTCCATTTTCCCGTACTGACACCGATTCTAGCATTTTCAGGAACTGGTCCGAACAGTTTTTCGATACTCGCACGGATTCTACCTTTTCCCGGTACTGTCCCGGATTCTTCCATTTTCCGGTACTGACCCCGATTCTACCATTTTGAGGAACTGGTCCGAACAGTTTTTCGATACTCGCACGGATTCTACCTTTTCCCGGTACTGTCCCGGATTCTTCCATTTTCCGGTACTGACCCCGATTCTAGTATTTTCAGGAACTGGTCCGAACAGTTTTTCGATACGCGCACCGATTCTACCTTTTCCCGGTACTGTCCCGGATTCTTCTATTTTCCGGTACTGACACCGATTCTAGTATTTTCAGGAACTGGTCCGAACAGTTTTTCGATACGCGCACCGATTCTACCTTTTCCCGGTACTGTCCCGGATTCTTCCATTTTCCGGTACTGACACCGATTCTAGTATTTTCAGGAACTGGTCCGAACACTTTTTCGATACGCGCACGGATTCTACCTTTTCCCGGTACTGTCCCGGATTCTTCCATTTTCTGGTACTGACACCGATTCTAGTATTTTCAGGAACTGGTCCGAACACTTTTTCGATACGCGCACGGATTCTACCTTTTCCCGGTACTGTCCCGGATTCTTCCATTTTCCGGTACTGACGCCGATTCGAGCATTTTGAGGAACTGGTCCGAACAGTTTTTCGATACTCGCACAGATTCTACCTTTTCCCGGTACTGTCCCGGATTCTTCCATTTTCCGGTACTGACCCCGATTCCAGCATTTTGAGGAACTGGTCCGAATAGTTTTTCGATACTCGCACGGATTCTACCTTTTCCCGATACTGTCCCGGATTCTTCCATTTTCCCGTACTGACACCGATTCTAGCATTTTCAGGAACTGGTCCGAACAGTTTTTCGATACTCGCCTGGATTGTACCTTTTCCCCGTACAGTCCCGGATTCTTCCATTTTCCGGTACTGACACCGATTCTAGTATTTTCAGGAACTGATCCGAACAGTTTTTGGATACGCGCACCGATTCTACCTTTTCCCGGTACTGTCCCGGATTCTTCCATTTTCCGGTACTGACACCGATTCTAGTATTTTCAGGAACTGGTCCGAACAGTTTTTCGATACGCGCACCGATTCTACCTTTTCCCGGTACTGTCCCGGATTCTTCCATTTTCCGGTACTGACACCGATTCTTGTATTTTCAGGAACTGGTCCGAACACTTTTTCAATACGCGCACGGATTCTACCTTTTCCCGGTACTGTCCCGGATTCTTCCATTTTCCGGTACTGACACCGATTCTAGTATTTTCAGGAACTGGTCCGAACACTTTTTCGATACGCGCACGGATTCTACCTTTTCCCGGTACTGTCCCGGATTCTTCCATTTTCCGGTACTGACGCCGATTCGAGCATTTTGAGGAACTGGTCCGAACAGTTTTTCGATACTCGCACGGATTCTACCTTTTCCCGATACTGTCCCGGATTCTTCCATTTTCCCGTACTGACACCGATTCTAGCATTTTCAGGAACTGGTCCGAACAGTTTTTCGATACGCGCACGGATTCTACCTTTTCCCGGTACTGTCCCGGATTCTTCCATTTTCCGGTACTGACACCGATTCTAGCATTTTCAGGAACTGGTCCGAACAGTTTTTCGATACGCGCACGGATTCTACCTTTTCCCGGTACTGTCCCGGATTCTTCCATTTTCTGGTACTGACACCGATTCTAGTATTTTCAGGAACTGATCCGAACAGTTTTTGGATACGCGCACCGATTCTACCTTTTCCCGGTACTGTCCCGGATTCTTCCATTTTCCGGTACTGACACCGATTCTAGTATTTTCAGGAACTGGTCCGAACAGTTTTTCGATACGCGCACCGATTCTACCTTTTCCCGGTACTGTCCCAGATTCTTCCATTTTCCGGTACTGACACCGATTCTTGTATTTTCAGGAACTGGTCCGAACACTTTTTCCATACGCGCACGGATTCTACCTTTTCCCGGTACTGTCCCGGATTCTTCCATTTTCCGGTACTGACACGGATTCTAGCATTTTCAGGAACTGGTCCGAACAGTTTTTCAATACGCGCACGGATTCTACCTTTTCCCGGTACTGTCCCGGATTCTTCCATTTTCCGGTACTGACACCGATTCTAGTATTTTCAGGAACTGGTCCGAACACTTTTTCGATACGCGCACGGATTCTACCTTTTCCCGGTACTGTCCCGGATTCTTCCATTTTCCGGTACTGACGCCGATTCGAGCATTTTGAGGAACTGGTCCGAACAGTTTTTCGATACTCGCACAGATTCTACCTTTTCCCGGTACTGTCCCGGATTCTTCCATTTTCCGGTACTGACCCCGATTCCAGCATTTTGAGGAACTGGTCCGAACAGTTTTTCGATACTCGCACGGATTCTACCTTTTCCCGATACTGTCCCGGATTCTTCCATTTTCCCGTACTGACACCGATTCTAGCATTTATAGGAACTGGTCCGAACAGTTTTTCGATACGCGCACGGATTCTACCTTTTCCCGGTACTGTCCCGGATTCTTCCATTTTCCGGTACTGACACCGATTCTAGTATTTTCAGGAACTGGTCCGAACAGTTTTTCGATACGCGCACGGAATCTACCTTTTCCCGGTACTGTCCCGGATGCTTCCATTTTCCGGTACTGACACCGATTCTAGTATTTTCAGGAACTGGTCCGAACACTTTTTCGATACGCGCACGGATTCTACCTTTTCTCGGTACTGTCCCGGATTCTTCCATTTTCCGGTACTGACACCGATTCTAGTATTTTCAGGAACTGGTCCGAACACTTTTTCGATACGCGCACGGATTCTACCTTTTCCCGGTACTGTCCCGGATTCTTCCATTTTCCGGTACTGACGCCGATTCGAGCATTTTGAGGAACTGGTCCGAACAGTTTTTCGATACTCGCACAGATTCTACCTTTTCCCGGTACTGTCCCGGATTCTTCCATTTTCCGGTACTGACGCCGATTCGAGCATTTTGAGGAACTGGTCCGAACAGTTTTTCGATACTCGCACAGATTCTACCTTTTCCCGGTACTGTCCCGGATTCTTCCATTTTCCGGTACTGACCCCGATTCCAGCATTTTGAGGAACTGGTCCGAATAGTTTTTCGATACTCGCACGGATTCTACCTTTTCCCGATACTGTCCCGGATTCTTCCATTTTCCCGTACTGACACCGATTCTAGCATTTATAGGAACTGGTCCGAACAGTTTTTCGATACGCGCACGGATTCTACCTTTTCCCGGTACTGTCCCGGATTCTTCCATTTTCCGGTACTGACACCGATTCTAGTATTTTCAGGAACTGGTCCGAACAGTTTTTCGATACGCGCACGGAATCTACCTTTTCCCGGTACTGTCCCGGATGCTTCCATTTTCCGGTACTGACACCGATTCTAGTATTTTCAGGAACTGGTCCGAACACTTTTTCGATACGCGCACGGATTCTACCTTTTCCCGGTACTGTCCCGGATTCTTCCATTTTCCGGTACTGACACCGATTCTAGTATTTTCAAGAACTGGTCCGAACACTTTTTCGATACGCGCACGGATTCTACCTTTTCCCGGTACTGTCCTGGATTCTTCCATTTTCCGGTACTGACGCCGATTCGAGCATTTTGAGGAACTGGTCCGAACAGTTTTTCGATACTCGCACAGATTCTACCTTTTCCCGGTACTGTCCCGGATTCTTCCATTTTCCGGTACTGACCCCGATTCCAGCATTTTGAGGAACTGGTCCGAATAGTTTTTCGATACTCGCACGGATTCTACCTTTTCCCGATACTGTCCCGGATTCTTCCATTTTCCCGTACTGACACCGATTCTAGCATTTTCAGGAACTGGTCCGAACAGTTTTTCGATACGCGCACGGATTCTACCTTTTCCAGGTACTGTCCCGGATTCTTCCATTTTCCGGTACTGACACCGATTCTAGCATTTTCAGGAACTGGTCCGAACAGTTTTTCGATACGCGCACGGATTCTACCTTTTCCCGGTACTGTCCCGGATTCTTCCATTTTCTGGTACTGACACCGATTCTAGTATTTTCAGGAAATGATCCGAACAGTTTTTGGATACGCGCACCGATTCTACCTTTTCCCGGTACTGTCCCGGATTCTTCCATTTTCCGGTACTGACACCGATTCTAGTATTTTCAGGAACTGGTCCGAACAGTTTTTCGATACGCGCACCGATTCTACCTTTTCCCGGTACTGTCCCGGATTCTTCCATTTTCCGGTACTGACACCGATTCTTGTATTTTCAGGAACTGGTCCGAACACTTTTTCAATACGCGCACGGATTCTACCTTTTCCCGGTACTGTCCCGGATTCTTCCATTTTCCGGTACTGACACCGATTCTAGTATTTTCAGGAACTGGTCCGAACACTTTTTCGATACGCGCACGGATTCTACCTTTTCCCGGTACTGTCCCGGATTCTTCCATTTTCCGGTACTGACGCCGATTCGAGCATTTTGAGGAACTGGTCCGAACTGTTTTTCGATACTCGCACGGATTCTACCTTTTCCCGATACTGTCCCGGATTCTTCCATTTTCCCGTACTGACACCGATTCTAGCATTTTCAGGAACTGGTCCGAACAGTTTTTCGATACGCGCACGGATTCTACCTTTTCCCGGTACTGTCCCGGATTCTTCCATTTTCCGGTACTGACACCGATTCTAGCATTTTCAGGAACTGGTCCGAACAGTTTTTCGATACGCGCACGGATTCTACCTTTTCCCGGTACTGTCCCGGATTCTTCCATTTTCTGGTACTCACACCGATTCTAGTATTTTCAGGAACTGATCCGAACAGTTTTTCGATACGCGCACCGATTCTACCTTTTCCCGGTACTGTCCCGGATTCTTCCATTTTCCGGTACTGACACCGATTCTAGTATTTTCAGGAACTGGTCCGAACAGTTTTTCGATACGCTCACCGATTCTACCTTTTCCCGGTACTGTCCCAGATTCTTCCATTTTCCGGTACTGACACCGATTCTTGTATTTTCAGGAACTGGTCCGAACACTTTTTCAATACGCGCACGGATTCTACCTTTTCCCGGTACTGTCCCGGATTCTTCCATTTTCCGGTACTGACACCGATTCTAGTATTTTCAGGAACTGGTCCGAACACTTTTTCGATACGCGCACGGATTCTACCTTTTCCCGGTACTGTCCCGGATTCTTCCATTTTCCGGTACTGACGCCGATTCGAGCATTTTGAGGAACTGGTCCGAACAGTTTTTCGATACTCGCACAGATTCTACCTTTTCCCGGTACTGTCCCGGATTCTTCCATTTTCCGGTACTGACCCCGATTCCAGCATTTTGAGGAACTGGTCCGAACAGTTTTTCGATACTCGCACGGATTCTACCTTTTCCCGATACTGTCCCGGATTCTTCCATTTTCCCGTACTGACACCGATTCTAGCATTTATAGGAACTGGTCCGAACAGTTTTTCGATACGCGCACGGATTCTACCTTTTCCCGGTACTGTCCCGGATTCTTCCATTTTCCGGTACTGACACCGATTCTAGTATTTTCAGGAACTGGTCCGAACAGTTTTTCGATACGCGCACGGAATCTACCTTTTCCCGGTACTGTCCCGGATGCTTCCATTTTCCGGTACTGACAGCGATTCTAGTATTTTCAGGAACTGGTCCGATCAGTTTTTCGATACGCGCACGGATTCTACCTTTTCCCGGTACTGTCCCGGATTCTTCCATTTTCCGGTACTGACGCCGATTCTAGCATTTTGAGGAACTGGTCCGAACAGTTTTTCGATACTCGCACAGATTCTACCTTTTCCCGGTACTGTCCCGGATTCTTCCATTTTCCGGTACTGACCCCGATTCTAGCATTTTGAGGAACTGGTCCGAACAGTTTTTCGATACGCGCACGGATTCTACCTTTTCCCGGTACTGTCCCGGATTCTTCCATTTTCGGGTACTGACACCGATTCTAGTATTTTCAGGAACTGATCCGAACAGTTTTTGGATACGCGCACCGATTCTACCTTTTCCCGGTACTGTCCCGGATTCTTCCATTTTCCGGTACTGACACCGATTCTAGTATTTTCAGGAACTGGTCCGAACAGTTTTTCGATACGCGCACCGATTCTACCTTTTCCCGGTACTGTCCCAGATTCTTCCATTTTCCGGTACTGACACCGATTCTTGTATTTTCAGGAACTGGTCCGAACACTTTTTCCATACGCGCACGGATTCTACCTTTTCCCGGTACTGTCCCGGATTCTTCCATTTTCCGGTACTGACACGGATTCTAGCATTTTCAGGAACTGGTCCGAACAGTTTTTCAATACGCGCACGGATTCTACCTTTTCCCGGTACTGTCCCGGATGCTTCCATTTTCCGGTACTGACAGCGATTCTAGTATTTTCAGGAACTGGTCCGATCAGTTTTTCGATACGCGCACGGATTCTACCTTTTCCCGGTACTGTCCCGGATTCTTCCATTTTCCGGTACTGACGCCGATTCGAGCATTTTGAGGAACTGGTCCGAACTGTTTTTCGATACTCGCACGGATTCTACCTTTTCCCGATACTGTCCCGGATTCTTCCATTTTCCCGTACTGACACCGATTCCAGCATTTTGAGGAACTGGTCCGAACAGTTTTTCGATAGTCGCACGGATTCTACCTTTTCCCGATACTGTCCCGGATTCTTCCATTTTCCCGTACTGACACCGATTCTAGCATTTTCAGGAACTGGTCCGAACAGTTTTTCGATACGTGCACGGATTCTACCTTTTCCCGGTACTGTCCCGGATTCTTCCATTTTCCGGTACTGACACCGATTCTAGTATTTTCAGGAACTGGTCCGAACAGTTTTTCGATACGCGCACGGAATCTACCTTTTCCCGGTACTGTCCCGGATGCTTCCATTTTCCGGTACTGACAGCGATTCTAGTATTTTCAGGAACTGGTCCGATCAGTTTTTCGATACGCGCACGGATTCTACCTTTTCCCGGTACTGTCCCGGATTCTTCCATTTTCCGGTACTGACGCCGATTCTAGCATTTTGAGGAACTGGTCCGAACAGTTTTTCGATACTCGCACAGATTCTACCTTTTCCCGGTACTGTCCCGGATTCTTCCATTTTCCGGTACTGACCCCGATTCTAGCATTTTGAGGAACTGGTCCGAACAGTTTTTCGATACTCGCACGGATTCTACCTTTTCCCGATACTGTCCCGGATTCTTCCATTTTCCCGTACTGACACCGATTCTAGCATTTTCAGGAACTGGTCTGAACAGTTTTTCGATACTCGCACGGATTCTACCTTTTCCCGGTACTGTCCCGGATTCTTCCATTTTCCGGTACTGACCCCGATTCTAGCATTTTGAGGAACTGGTCCGAACAGTTTTTCGATACTCGCACGGATTCTACCTTTTCCCGGTACTGTCCCGGATTCTTCCATTTTCCGGTACTGACCCCGATTCTAGCATTTTGAGGAACTGGTCCGAACAGTTTTTCGATACCCGCACGGATTCTACCTTTTCCCAAGACTGTCCCGGATTCTTCCATTTTCCGGTACTGACACCGATTCTAGCATTTTCAGGAACTGGTCCGAACAGTTTTTCGATACGCGCACGGATTCTACCTTTTCCCGGTACTGTCCCGGATTCTTAAATTTTCCGGTACTGACACCGATTCTAGTATATTCAGGAACTGGTCCGAACAGTTTTTCGATACGCGCACCGATTCTACCTTTTCCCGGTACTGTCCCGGATTCTTCCATTTTCCGGTACTGACACCGATTCTAGCATTTTGAGGAACTGGTCCGAACAGTTTTTCGATACTCGCCTGGATTGTACCTTTTCCCCGTACTGTCCCGGATTCTTCCATTTTCCGGTACTGACACCGATTCTAGTATTTTCAGGAACTTGTTCGATTAGTTTTTCGATACGCTCACGGATTCTACCTTTTCCCGGTACTGTACCGGATTCTTCCATTTTCCGTTACTGACACCGATTCTAGTATTTTCAGGAACTGGTCCGAACAGTTTTTCGATACGCGCACGGATTCTACCTTTTCCAGGTACTGTACCGGATTCTTCCATTTTTCGGTACTGACACCGATTCTAGTATTTTCAGGAACTGGTCCGAACAGTTTTTCGATACGCGCACGGATTCTACCTTTTCCCGGTACTGTACCGGATTCTTCCATTTTCCGGTACTGACACCGATTCTAGTATTTTCAGGAACTGGTCCGAACAGTTTTTCGATACGCGCACGGATTCTACCTTTTCCCGGTACTGTCCCGGATTCTTCCATTTTCCGGTACTGACACCGATTCTAGTATTTTCAGGAACTGGTCCGAACACTTTTTCGATACGCGCACGGATTCTACCTTTTCCCGGTACTGTCCCGGATTCTTCCATTTTCCGGTACTGACGCCGATTCTAGTCTACCCTTCTCCAGTACTTGCCCGGATTCTACCATTCTCTGGCACTTGCCTGGATTCTACTCTTCTTAGTCACTCTCCTAGATTCTACCTTCCCTAGTACTCGCCCGGATTCTACCATTCTCTGGTACTCACTCGGATTCTACCCTTCTCCGATACTTGCTTGGATTCTACCATTCCCGGTACTCGCCCGGATTCAATTCTTCCCCTGTACTTGCCCAGATTCTACTCTTCTTCAGTACTCGCCTGGATTCCGCCATTCCCGTTGCTCACCCGGACCCTTTTTCGGTACTGCTCCATATTCTACCTTTCTCCGATACTCGCCTAGACTCTACCTTTCCCGGTACTCGCCCGGAGCCTTTTTTGGTACTCGCCTGGATTCCACCTTTTTCGATGCTCGCCCGGATTCTACCTATTTCGATGTTTGCCTAGATTCTACCCTTCTCCAATACTGGCCTAGATTCTACCTTTTCCGGTACTCGCCCGGATTCTACTCTTCTCCGATACTTGCCTGGATTCTACTCTTCTCCAGCACTCGCCTGGATTTTACCTTTCCCGAAACTCGCCGGACCCTTTTTGGGCACTCGCCCTGATTCTACCCTTCTCCGGTAATCGCCTGGATTCTACCTTTCCCAGTCCTCACCCGGACCCTTTTTCGGTACTCGCCCGGATTCTATCCTTCTCCGGCACTCACCGAGATTCTACCTTTCCCGGTACTCGCCTGGACCCTTTTTCGGTACTGGCTTGAATTCTACCATTCTCCAGTACTCGCCTGGATTCTACCTTTCCCGGTACTTGCACAGACCTTTTTTTAGTACTCACCTGGATTCTACCCTTCTCCAGTACTTGCCCGGATTCTACCCTTCTCCGGCACTTGAATGGATTCTACCCTTCTCCGGCACTCGAATGGATTCTACCCTTCTCCGACACTCACCTTGATTCTACCATCCACGGTACTCGCCCAGACCCTTTTTCGGTACTCGCCCGGATTCTACCATTCTCCAGTAATCGCCAGGATTCTACCCTTCTCCGGTACTCGCTTGGATTCTACCACTCCCGGTACTCGCCTAAATTTTACCTTTCCCGGTACTCACCTAGACCCTTATTCGGTACTCACTTGGATTTTACCCTTCTCTAGTACTCGCTTGGATTCTACCTTTTTCGGTACTCGCCCGGATTTTACCCTTCTCCGGTACTTGCCTGGATTCTACCTTTTTCGATGCTCGCCCAGATTCTACCTGTTTCGATGCTCACCTGGATTCTACCCTTCTTCAGTACTCTCCTGGATTCTACTTTTCTCGATACTTGCCCAGAACCTTTTTCGGTACTCACTCGGATTTTACTTTTCTCTGGTACTCGCCTGGATTCTACCATTCTCTGGCAGTCGCCTAGATTTTACCTTTCTCGGAACTCGCTCGGACCCTTTTTGGGTACTCACCCTGATTCTACCCTTCTCCGGTACTTGCCTGGATTCTATCTTTCCCAGTATTCGCCCGGATTCTATCCTTCTCCGGCACTCGCCTAGATTCTACCTTTCTCGATACTCGCCCGGATTCTACCCTTATCCGATACTCCGCTGGATTCTACCTTTCCCAGTACTCGCCCGGACCCTTTTTAGGTACTCGCCTGGTTTCTAACTTTCCTAGTACTCGCTCGAACCTTTTTTCGGTACTCGCGCAGATTCTACCCTTCTCCAGTACTCGCCCAGATTCTACCCTTCTCCGGTACTTAGTTGGATTCTAACCTTCTCTAGTACTGTCCCGGATTCCGCCCTTTTCGATTCTCGCCCGGATTCTACCCTTCTCCGATACTCGCCCGGAGTCTCACCTTCTCCAATACTCGCCTGGATTCTGACTTTTTCGATTCTCGCCCGGATACTTCCCTTCTCCGGTACTCGCTTGGATTCTACCTTTGCCGACACTCACCCGGACCCTTTTTCGGTTCTCACCCAGATTTTACCTTTCTCCGGTAGTCGCCTGTATTCAACCTTTTCCGTTCTTGCCCGAACCTTTTTTCAGTACTCACCCGGATTCTACCCTTCTCGGTACTCGCCCGGATTCTACCCTTCCTCGGTACTCACCCGAATTCTACCCTTCTCCGGTACTCGCTCGGCTTCTACCCTTCTTTGGTACGGGCCTGACTTCTAACCTTCTCCAGTACTTGCCTTTATTCTACCATTCCAGGTACGCGCCCAGTCTCTTTTTTGGTACTCGCTCGGATTCTATGCTCCTCCGGCACTCGCCTGGATTCTAACTTTCCTGGTACTCACCTAGACCCTTTTTCGGTACTCGCCCGGATTCTACCCTTCCCTGGGACTCGCCTAGATTCTACCTTTCCCGGTACTCGCCCAGACCCTTTTTCAGTATTCTCTCGGATTCTACGCTTCTTTGCCACTCGCCTGGATTCTACCATTCCCGGAACTCGCTCGTACCATTTTTCGGTACTCTCTCGGATTCTACCATTTTTCGGTACTCTCCTGGACCCTTTTTTGGTACTCGTCCTGATTCTACCATTTTTCGGTACTCGTCTGGATTCTACCATTTTTTGGTACTCGTTCGGAACCTTTTTGGGTACTCGTCCAAATTCTACCCTTCACCGATACTCGCCTGGATTCTACTTTTCCCGATACTCGCCCAGACCCTTTTTCGGTACTCGCCCGGATTATGCCCTTCTTAGATACTCGCTTGGATAATACCCTTCTCCGGTCCTCGTCTGGATTCTACCATTCCTGCTACTTGCCCAGACCCTTTTTCAATACTCGCCCGGATTCTACCCTTCTCCGGTAGTCGCTTAGATTCTACCTTACCCCGTACTTGCCCAGACCCTTTTTTGGTACTCGCCCGGATTCTACTCTTCTCCGATACTAGCCTGGATTCTACCTTTCCCGGTACTTACCCGGATTCTACCCTTTTTCGGTACTCACTCGGATTCTACCTTTTTTCGATACTTGCCCGGACCCTTTTTCGGTACTCGTCCGAATTCTACCCTTCTTCGGTACTCGCCCGTATCCTACATTTCTCCGGTATTCACCCCGATTCTACCCTTCTCCGGTACACACCCGGACCCTTTTCTGGTACTCCTCATGATTCTACCATTCTCCGGTACTCACCCGAATTCTACCCTTCTTCGGTACTCGCTCGGATTCTACCCTTCTTCGGTACTCGACTGGATTCTACTTTTTTTTCGGTACTCGCCTGGATTCTACCTTTCATCGGTACTCGCCCGGATTCTACCCTTCTCCGGTACATGCCCGGATTCTACCATTCTCCGGTACTCGCTTGGATTCTACCCTTACCGGTACTCGCCCAGACCCTTTTTCGGTACTCACCCAGATTCTACCCTTCTCCGGTACTCGCCCGGATTCTACCCT
Source organism: Vitis cinerea var. helleri x Vitis riparia (assembly GCA_946000715.1). Classification (NCBI taxonomy): domain Eukaryota; kingdom Viridiplantae; phylum Streptophyta; class Magnoliopsida; order Vitales; family Vitaceae; genus Vitis; species Vitis cinerea var. helleri x Vitis riparia. Next base: position 15,564,587 of record OX254027.1, on the reverse strand, counting down.
TCTCCGGTACTCGCCCGGATTCTACCTCTTTTTCGGTACTCACTCGGATTCTACCCTTTTTTGATACTCGCCCGGACCCTTTTTCGGTACTAGCCCGAATTCTACCCTTCTTTCGGTACTCGCCCGTATTCTACCATTCCCCGGTACTCGAACAAATTCTTCCTTTCTCTGGTACTCGCCCGGAGTCTGCACTTCTCCGGTACTGCCGGGATTCTACCTTTCTTCGGTACTCACCCGGATTCTACCCTTCTCCTGTACTCGCTGGGATTCTACCTTTCTTCAATACTCGCCTGGATTCTACCCTTCTCCGGTACTCACCTGGATTCTACCTTTCTTTGGTACTCGCCAGGATTCTACCTTTCTTCGGTACTCGCCCGGATTGTACCATTCTCTGGTACTCCCCTGGATACTACCTTTCCCAGTACTCGCCAGGACCCTTTGTCGGTACTCGCCCGAATTCTACCCTTCTTCGATACTCGCCCGGATTCTACCCTTCTCCGGTATTCGCCAGGATTCTACCTTTTTTTTATACTCGCCTGCATTCTACCTTTCTTCGGTACTCGCTAGGACCCTTTTTCGATACTCGCCCGATTCTACCCTTATTCGATACTTGCCCGGATTCTATCATTCTCCGGTACTCGCCTGGATTCCACCTTTCCCGGTACTCGCCCGGATTCTACCCTTCTTAGGTATACGCCCGTATTCTACTCTTCTCCGGTACTGGCCTGGATTCTACCTTTCCTAATACTTGCCCGGACCCTTTTTCGGTACTCGCACGGATTCTACCCTTTTCCAGTACTTGCCCGGATTCTACCCTCTTCCAGTACTCGCCCGGACCCTTTTTCGGTACTCGCCCGAATTCTACCCTTGTCCGATAGTTGCCCAGATTCTACCCTTCTTTGGTACTCGCCCGGATTCTATCTTTCCTGGTACTCGCCCGAACCCTTTTTCGGTACTCGCCCAGATTCTACCCTTTTCTGGTACTCGCCTGGATTCTACCCTTTTTCGGTACTTGCCCGGATTCTACCATTTTCTATTACTCGCCCAGACCCTTTTTCGGTACTCGCACGGATTCTACCTTTCTCCGATACTCACCTGGATTCTGCCCTTTTCCTATACTCGCCCGGATTCTACCATTTTCCAGTACTCGTCCGGACCCTTTTTCGATACTCACTCAAATTCTACCCTTGTCCGATACTCGCCCAGATTCTACCCTTCTTTGGTACACTCCCGGATTCTACCTTTCCCGGTACTCGCTCGGACCCTTTTTCGGTACTCACCCGGAGTCTACCCTTCTCCGGTACTCGCACGAATTCTACCATTTTCTGGTACTCGCCTGGATTCTACCATTTTCTGGTACTCGCCTGGATTCTACCATTTTTCAGTACTCACCTGGACCCTTTTTCGGTACTCGCCCGAATTCTACCCATCTCCGGTACTCCCCCAAATGTTACCCTTCTTCAGTGCTTGTTTAGATTCTACCCATTTCCACTACTTGCCTGAATTCTACCCTTCTCCGGTACTCGCCCAGATTCTACCCTTCTCCGATACTCGCCTGGATTCTACCTTTGTTCGATACTCGCCCGGATTCTACCTTTCTCCGGTACTCGCCTGGATTCAACCCTTCTCCAGTACTCGCCTGGATTCTACCTTTCTTCGGTACTCGCCTGGATTCTACTTTTTTTCGGTACTCGCCTAGATTCTACAAATTGTCATCAGAAATTGGATATGTTGTTGTTTGCAAAACTAGAGCTTGAGAATGAGGCCAATTGGACAATGACTGTTGCCACCAATGTCAGGGAGATTATCTGAGATATGAACCTTATCAGCTATAGATTCTGAGACAAAGAAGTAGTCTAGCCACCACTTGTGTTTTACAGTTCAATATGACTAAATAAGATAGCATGAAAATGAAAACATATCAAAATCCCATAGTAGATGCCTTGGCATAACATTACACAATGTCGAAACCAAATGTTCATAACATCCTATTCTAATTAATGAAAATGCAATCTTGACTAAAATGGAGCTTACCTCACAGCGAACCACTTGATGTACTTCCTACATGCAATTTGGAATTATCCCATTAAAGTGAAGCTGAACACTAGGATGGATGTACTTCCAATATGCAATTTTAAATAATCCAATTAAAGTCACAAAGTTGTCCTTATTCAATTAGCCTAGTGACTTGTATCAAAAGCTGGAAGTTTTCAGTGCAACAAATGAAGCCTTGACGATTTTTAATACCAAAGGTTTGATTTGCTCAAATACTGAAGTATGACCAATCAATGAATTTCCTAACAATCTATTTAGATGCAGTATGAAAATAACCTTTCATGTTCTTGTCGTCTGCAATGCATAAATCCAACAAAAGTACCTTTTCTCTTGTAGAAGAAACCACATGAACCTTGAATTCCTCATCATCAATCATCAAATCTTATCTTTCATGATAGATTAACATCTAAATAGGATTTAAAAGACTTTAGACCTATTAGCCTAGTAGGTAGTTTATATAAAGTCCTAGTGAAAGTTTTAGCAACGAGGCTAAAGAAGGTAGTGGCCAAGGTGATCTCCAATTCCCAAAATGTTTTTGTAGAGGCTAGACAAATTTTTTATGTGGTGCTAATTACAAATGAGGTAATAGATTCTATGTTGAAGAGCAATGTTTATGGAGTATTGTGTAAGTTAGACATTAAAAAGTTGTATGACCATAACAACTAGAATGTTTTTGTAGAGGTTAGACAAATTTTTTATGCGGTGCTAATAACAAATGAAGCAATAAACTCTATGTTGAAGAGCAATGTTTATGGAGTATTGTGTAAGTTAGACATTAAAAAGTTGTATGACCATGCCAACTAGAATTTCTTGATCTCAGTTCTTGAAAAGATGAATTTGGGTCGAAAATAGGTAGGATGTATTAAATAGTGCATATCTTCTCCAAGGTTTTTTGTGATTTCTAATAGTATCCCTTTTGGTTTCTTCCAAAGCTCCAAGGCCTTAAGGCAAGGGGACCCCTTGTCTCCCTATTTATTTGTTGTTGCAATGGAAGCCCTTAGCTACCCTGTCAAGAGAGCTAGGGAGGGTGAATCTCTTATAGGAGTTAGTGTGAGGAGGAAAGGTGGTGAAGGGCAAGAGGTGTCGCATTTCTTGTTTGCAAATAACACTCATTTTTTGTGAGTTTTCCTAAGATCAAATAGGCCATTTTGGCTTGCTTGGTTCAAAGCTAAATAGATTTTGAACTCACTTTACCCTTAGCATCCTCAAAAACCTACAAAATCAATTTTCCCAACACACCAACAAGAGCATTCCCCATCTTCTAAGATTCTCCTAAGAAGTTTATGACCAAGATACCAATATTGGTTGAAATCAACTTTGGAAGCCAGTCAATGAACTACACAAGAAAGCGCCTAATACTTTCAACACTAATAGTGTCCTTCACTTGGTCTTTTGGGTTGGTCCTTTGAATCACCCATGGGGGTGTTATAATAGCCATAGTTGTGCATCGGGTGTAAATTGATGCATATGACTGCGCCATGTAGTGGAATTTTGGTGGCACATGTCCTAATTATACGACAGAGAGCATCTTTTGTCCCTGAATTTTTCAACAGTATTGCATTCTCAAACCTAGAGAATGCATTCCTACAAAATCCAATTTACAAATATACACATGAACAATCAAATTTAAAAATATCAAACTAACTATACAATATACTTTACAATGAAAGATAAGTAATTTTCAACTGGGTCTGATGACCCAAAGAGCATCAGAAGGTTATCTCTAATGAATTAGCTATTATGTTGAGTAGGCAAACCCTCTATGGATCCCAATTCCATGAGTGTATAGGCTCTTTCTTCCAACAACTCAGCATTGCTTAAATCCACGATGAAAACACTTTACTAAATTAGAAGCAGTGACCAATTAGACACACTCAGGCACATAACATAAAAAAGAAGAGTACCTTGGAGTTCTTATTGACACCAATATTAGACACTCAAATGGGGACAATGTTGAGAAGGAAAAAAGAATAGATTTTTATAGCATTTTGATGACTTCACTCCAACTCATCTCTTGAAAACAATAAAATCACAAACAACAACATTATTGAAGACCAAGGATTGATTAACAACAGAATTCAAAATTTAACAATTTCTTTCCAAATGCAATTAAATTCATATAGGCAATGTCTAATAAAAATGCCCCATTTACAGTGATTTTTTAAGAACTTTGGTTGGTAAAATCCATGTCATAGATTTATAATTGGCCAAAGAAGGTTAATAATAAAAGGAAAAAATATAAATGCATTTCCTATTCTATAAGTAAATCTATTTTATGAACAAAGAAAAAATATTCGTCATTTGTCAACAGTATTTTTGAATTTTGTTATTCTTCCCTCTGTTTTGTACCTTTATGGGTTTTCATGACAAAATTTCAATTGGATTGACACAATTCTCTAACATTTTGCAGCGAGAAATCTCCCTAAGCGAACTCAAGATTGCTAAAAAAAATATTCACAAAACAAATTTCTCATTAGATTTAAATAGAAATAATAAAACCAAATTTTCATAATAAGAAATTTAATAGGTAAAATACTAATAACCAAAAATTCAACTGAAAAAAGTACTTAACTCCATAGAATTAATAACTTGTTAAAAGTTGACTATTAACCTAAAGTGGTGCCTTCAATGAATGTCACTGATACTGTAAATTTAAAAAACCTAAATGAAATGTGGCTTATGCATCACAACTTCAGATATTAAACATTCAATAGTTTAGTTGTAGGTAAGGTAAGGCAAGAAAAAAAATCATGAACCAAACAAGCCTTTCCAGAAACAGTATTAACTATAGCCTATATTCATACAAAATGAGTTCATAGTAAATCAAAATACCAAAGAACACGATGGAACTTCAAAAATTGAAAACCTAGAACTTTCTTATTACAGGTAGTTTTACTTGACTTAAAAGAGATAAAAAAAACTGTCTATTTTTTTAATTACAATTTTTGCACAACTAAACAGCACATTAACAAACGAATGGACTAAAAAAAATAGATCTACAATAACCATGAAAGAATCATCATCAAAAACTAATTCCCCAAAACAAAGAATCAGACCCGTGGAGAGAATAAATTCAAAATCAAAAACCAAAAAAGAACAAATCATAAAAATAAAAAAAATAAAAAAATAAAAAACCAAAAGGACTCAGACTATATTTTCTAAGAACCCTATTATTATTCTTGGTTTAAACCAAAACCTACGAATTTCATCACAATCATCAAGAACCCGGATTCATAACTCACTTGTAGGGGGGTGAAAGTTTACCGATCCTGGCGAGCAAACTCCCAAGAACCTGATGCGAGTCCCTCTACCTTGCAGCAAATTTAAAGACTTCGACCTCTCATGCTTCTTCCATGGAGAGAATAAATTCAAAATTAAAAACCAAAAAGGAACAAATCATAAAAAACAAAAGGGCTCGGAGACCAAATTTTCCAAGAACCCGATTATTTTTCTAGGTTTAAACCAAAACCGACGTCATCAAGAACCTGGTGGGATTCAACTCACCTGTAGGGCGACGCAAGTCTGTCGATCCCGACGAGCAAAGTCCCAACAACCCTGATGCCAGTCCTCTATTTTGCACCAAACTTAAAGTCTCCGACCTCTCGTGCTTCCTCTCCTTGAAGAAGTCCTTCCGATCCCAAGGCAGTGGTTTTGACGGCATGAAAACCCAGTCATCGCATGGGCAGCCCCGCCCCTAGCTTAATCAGCCAACCACACAACCCTGACCCAAATCTAAGGTTTCCAAAATCCCACAACCACAAAACCACTACGCACAAAGCTGATTCCCCGAGCTTCCACACCGAGATCGAACCAAATCACATCGTGCCCTAGCCTCTCGATCAATAAAACTCAAAAGTCCTCCGCCTTTCACTTCCCCTTCTTTCAAGCTTATGGCTTCTGCCGCGCCTTAGATTCCACTCCGGGGAGATGCCACCATAGATGAGACACAACAGCCTCGTCTTCCTACCTCCAGTTTCTTTCACTTTCTACGCTACCAAGGGAAAAAATTTGTTTGGAACGAGAAGGTGAGACCGTGACGACAATAAGGTACATAAAAGAGAAGAGGAGAAGAAAAGAGGTGAAAGAGAGGAAGTCTGAAGACTAAAGAATGAGTATGGTATCTGTATCTCATCGGCCTCATTTAACCAGAATTTATAATTTTTTCATGTCCCAATCTTTAATTTCGTTTGCTTTTAAAATCGTTTCTAAATTAGAGAGAAAAAAAGCCATGACTAAATTTTTTTAAAATAAAAGTATTTTACTAGATGTTTTAAAAAATAGTTAAAAATAAAGGTATTTAGCAAGTTATTTTTATAAAAGGATTTTAAAAATAAAAAATAAAAAGACTTGTTTGGATAAATAGTTTTTTTTTAAAAAAAAATTGTTTCATTTTGTAAAAATAAATTAAATTCAATTTATATAATATTAATTAATTAAATTTAATTGAAGTCTTATTGAAAATGAAAATAAATTAAAAAAATAGATTGTTTTTAATAAAACATAAATACTAATATTATAATAAAACCATAAATTATATTTTTAGTAGAAAATATACTATTTTATTATATATTAGAAATATAAGGATATTAACATCTTTATGTTTTTTATTTTATTTTTGTTAAACTGAATAATACTACTTTTCAATAGTATATTATTTAAAATGAATAATGAATAAAGCTTTACTTTTTTAACATATAAATGAGCAAGTTTTTTTTATTATATATGCACACATTTAGTATTCAATTTTGAACATAATATTCTACAATATTTTGATTTAATCTACAATTAATTGGACCAATTTTTTTTATTACAAATTAATCTTTAAAGTTAAATGATTTATTAAAGAATTAAAATTATTAATCATGTCTTATTATAATCTATTTACCTAGTGAGAAAATTTTCAAAAGAATAGTTGTGTATATAGGATAAATAGTAAAGTTATGACTCCTGATATATATGTTTTTTTTAATGATTATATTTATTTTTGAGTTGCAAATTATTTCAAAAAAAATTTAAACTCATTAATAAATTCAATAGAAAAATACCACTTGATTTGAAGTTCATTTTTCTAGTGAGAAAATTTATAAAACAATAATTATGTGCATAAAATAAATAATAGAGTCATTATAAATCAATTTTTATTCATAAATTTATGGTCTTAATAAGTTTATTATTTGAGTTTTAAATTATTTTAAAAATTTATTAGAGTTGTTAATGAATCCAATATATGAAGTCTTATTTAATTTGAAGTTCATTTACCAACTGAAAAAAAAAAATCAGAAAATGATAATTTTATATAGAAGAGAAACAATAAAGTTTTTTTAAACCAATTTTTATTTATAAATTTATGGTATTAATGAGTTTATTATTTAAGTTTTAAAAATTAAGAGATTTGCTAACAAATCTAACATATTAAGTCTTATTTAATTTGAAGTTAATTTGCCTAAAAAAAAAATAAATAAAAAAATGATTCTATGTAGAAGAAATAATAGCATGTGTGTTTTTCTATTATTTTTAAAAATTGATGAAAACAACTTTACTTGTTATTTAAAAGTTATTCTCTATTTCACTTTGATTTTAAAAATTAGAAACAGAGAACAATAATGAAACGGTATTATGAATTTTAAAAATTATTTTATGTTTCTAAAAAATAGAAAGTTGTTTTTAAAAACTCCACTAAACGGGCTCTAATTTTAAAAAATGTTTTTAAGCTAAATAACAAGAAAGAGTTTTATGATGTTTTATTAAAACCTAACTCGTACTTTTAAAATAAATTTTGGTCTATAGCTTATTAATATTATTGAGCTCCTTCTTAATATTAATTAAATTGGTTTTTGAGTTTTAAATTATTTTTAAAAATTAATAAATTTTATGTATCAAGTATAATTTGATTTGAAATTTATTTGTGTAATGAATTTTTAAAAAAAATAAAAAAAAGGAAAAGAAAAATACGTGTAATTTAAAGGAAAATCATATTTTAAAATTTTTTATATCGATATTATATTGTGAAAAGAGAAAGGGAGTGGAATCATATTCAATTTTATTTGTTTTTATTATTTTTCTAAAGTTTTATGTGTTTTACTATTGTTTTTAAAAACTGGTGAAAACAATTTCTACTTGTTCTCTAAAAACTATTCTTTATTTCACTTTGTTTTTAAAAAATTGTTTTCCCAAAAACAACGGTCAAACAGTGTTAGGAATTTTTAAAAACAGTTTTTTATTTTTTTGATAAAGATTGTATGATATGTAATAAGACAAACATTGATATAGACTAAAAAAACATTAGAAGATGGTTTCACTATACACAAGATACTATAGATCCAAAGGTATAGAGACACAACATTCCTATTACTTCCAATACATGAGTACATCATAGTGGGAGGTTTATACTCCATACATTATGATGGAGCAATGAGTGTGTTGGTGCTCATAACTAGACAAGGAGCTATGAATGATAGTTAGAATCCTTATAATTTTAATGTAGTCTGGGTTCTTGTAGAAGCACCTGAAGGGATAAAACTCATAAGTGGAAGTTGGTCTACAAAATGAACAAAGGAGTAGATGGAAAGGTTGAGATTTAAGTGGTTAGGTTGTAGCTAAAGGTTATAGTTTGAAACATTTTTTTGATTATAGGAAACCTTTTCACCCAGTAGTTATAATCAAATCCATTAGAGTACTCTTATCCATTACGGTGTATCTAATTTATGAGATATTGCAATAAGATGTCAAGATAGTGTTCTTAAACGTTTATCTTGATATTAACATCTATATGATGTAACCATATATTTTCATAACAAAGGGTCTTGTATGTACAAGAAAGTGAAGGGAAGCGTGGTAGTGCTCTAAGATCTTGTAGGTAGATAACAATCTACTCATTGGGAATGATGTAGAGATATCGTCATCAACCAAGATCAGTTTTTCTACTCAATTCTACAAGGGACACCATCTAAGTTTATCTATCTAAGTTTATTCTTTGTTCCTTTGGTTATTCATCATTGGGACACCACCATAAGTTCTAAGTTAATTCTTTGTTTCTTTGGACTTTTATCATTGGGACGCTATCATAGGTTGCATCTAAGTTAATTATTTGTTCATTTGGTTTCTAATTATTGAGACACCATATTAGGTTTAATTTTATTCTTTATTCCTTTAGACTCCTATCATTGCGGTGCTATCGTACATTGTATCTAACTTAATTTAATTTTCCTTTGGACTCTTATCTAAATTTATTTTTTGTTCCATTGGCTTCTCATTATTGGGACACCATCCTAGGTGTAATCTAAGTTCATTATTCGTTCCTTTGGATCCTTATCATTAGGACGTTATCCTAGGTCCTATCTAAGTTTGTTATTTGTTCATTTGGTTTCCTATCATTGGGATATCGTTGTAGGTTCAATCTGAATTTATTCCTTGTTCCTTTGGACTCTTATCTTTGGGACGTCATCCTAGGTTCTATCTAAGCTTTTATTTGTCCCTTCGGTTTCTAATAATTGGGAAACCATCCTAGATGCAATTTGAGTTTATTCTTTGATCCTTAGGACTCTTTCATTAGGATGTCATCTTAGGTTCTAGTTAAGTTTATTATTTGTTGTTGTTGTTTTTTTTTTTTTTTTTTTTTTTTTTTTTTTTTTTTTTTTTCTGATCATTGGGATACCATCTTAGGTTCAATATAAGTTTATTCTTTGTTTATTTGAACTCTTATCATTGGGACGCCACCCAAGGTTCTATTTAAATTTATTATTTGTTCCTTTGGTTTCTTATCATTGGAACAACATCCTAGGTTAAATCTAAGTTTATTCTTTGTTCCTTTTTGAGTTTTTTCATTAGGATGTCATCCTAAGTTCTATCTAAGTTGATTATTTGTTCCTTTCATTTCTTATCATTGGAACACTATCCTAGGTTGAATCTAAGTTTATTCTTTATTCTTTTGGACTCTTATTATTGGGACCCTATCCTAGGTTTTGTGTTAGTTTATTCTATATTCCTTTGGTTACTCATCATTGGGACACAATCCTAGGTTCTAAGTTTATTTTTTGTTCCTTTAGTTACTAATCATTGGGAAACCATCATAGGTCCAATCTAAATTCATTATTTGTTCTTTTGGACTCTTATCGTTGGGATGTCATCCTAGGCTATATTCTTTGTATATTATTTGTTCATTTGGTTTCTAATAATTAGGACACCATCCTAGGTTAAATCTAAGTTCATTGTTTCTTTAGACTCTTATCATTGAGACGACATCTTAGGTTCTATCTAAGTTTATTATTTGTTCCTTTGGTTTCTCATCATTGACCATCTGTGGACCCCGCACTTTGGCTCAGGCGTTTTCCACTCGGTGGTGAGCTCGATTTTTTTTTATTTATTTTAAAAATGATTTTATTTATAAAAAAAAATATGATTTGGAGTTGTCACTTATTTTTGTTTTATTTTTAAAAGGGTAAACAAAATAAGAAAGAAACCCTAAGTGTGACTCCTTATTTTAGAAAAGGTGGTCTGTGAAAAAAATCGGATCGGGGTTGGGGGTCAGGTTACTTATCGGGAAGGTACAGTAAAGACCACAGCACTCCTCTAAGTCTCTAAAGTCGAGTCTCTACTAATAAAATGAAGCCGGCGTGACAATCAATAGGAAAATCACTGGATACTCAAATCGATCATGCACATATGAGAATCAAAATACTCAATAAAGAACAATCAAAGTGGGAGCAGGACATACCTTGGCATCAAACGATCAATGCGCTATCAAGAGAGCGGGTTAGTGCACAATTAGGAAATAATCCTATGTATGTCATAGAGCAGCATAAATCAATAATGCATGACCATCGAATCAATCAATCATAAAATCACATATGTCAGACTCCCACCAAAACCCATTTATTTTGCATGAATTAATATCACAGATTCCATTATTCTTAAATTATGAAAAATTCATTCATGCTTAATAAAATCAAGAGGAGTAGAAGATTGTTTGAAAACCATAGTGGAATAAAAACTATTTGAGAGAAAATTAAAATTTTGAAATTTATTTGAAAAATTGGAGTGTCGAGGATTTGTTTGAAAATGAGAGTCTTGAGAATTAAATTTGAGGATTGGAAATTTGGAGGCTGAATTTGAGAGAAAGCGGAATCGAAAATTATTTGGGAATCAGAAACCGTGAAAATTTTATTATACTAACAAGAATCTTTGGAAATCGTTCGAGTCGAAGGTGGAATTATTTTGAAAATAAACACATAAGATGATAACAATAAATGAATAAATAAATAAATAAACAAATAAATCGGTATTTTGGGAATTAAATTTTGAAATAAATTAGAATTTTGAAAATTATTTAAGGATGAAAATTTTAAAAATAAATGAATGAATAAATAAATAAATAAAATAAAATAAAATAATAATAATGATGAAGATAATAGTGATTAAATAAATAAACGTGAAAATTTGAAAGTTTGGAAATCGAAAATTAAATTTGGAGATCGAAGTTCTGAAAAATTGTTTGAAGATGGAAATTGGAAAATAAATAGATAAATAAATAAATAAAACAATTGTAATGGCAGAAATGACAAAGATTAGACAAATGAGTGTGGAGATTTGAATTTTGAAAATTAGCTCTTTGAAAATGTGATTATTAAAATTATTCGAAAACGGAAACCGTGAAAATCATATTTAAGAAAAGAATTTTGAGGAATTAAACTTTGAAAATGAGGATTTTTGAAGTTAAATTTGAAAGTTTTTTTTTTTTAAAAAGAAATGGAAAGTTAACCTTGGTATCAAAGATGGAGTGTGTATAAAATAAAAGGATAAATAAATGAATAAGTGGATATAAAAAAAATGAAAGGGAAATAGTCATTAGGGACGTGGGCCGAGGGTGGCCATGCAAACCATGCAAATTGGAAGCAAATGGGCGAGCCTAAGATGGAGGGGCGCTGGTAAGAGTGAGAGTGATCCACTCTTGGATACCCATATCTGCTGGAAAGTGCCGAGAGATGCCGATATTGACCCTCCGATCCAGACACTGTGCCTTCTTGTAGGAGGCGTCACCACCCTGATCTTCATGTTGCTGGGAGCGAAGGCAGTGACATCTTTGTTCACCTTACCAGCAATACCTGAGAACATGGTGGAGTCCTCACTGAGCACAATGTTTCCATACAAGTCATTCCTGATATCAATGTCACGTTTCATGATGAATTGTAGGCAGTTTCATGAATTCCGGCTGTTCTCTTTCCGATCAGAAATGGTTGGAGGAAAGACTTCAGGGCACACCGATTGTCATCGCTTGCCCATCAGGAAACTCATGGTTCTCCTCAACTACAAAACAGCCCTGGACGATCTCCAACTCCTGCTCGTAGTCAGGTGCAACACAAGAGAGCTTCTCCTTCATTGTCATAGGCCATTTGTCGTTCCACTGTTGGAGTGAAAGAGAACCCTGTCTCGGGAAGGGTTCTCATCAGAGCATCTATAAGATTTTGACCAGCCATACCCAGCCGGAAGATCATGCTTTTCCTCAAGCCCTGGGCATCTTGTGAAAACATAGCCCTTGGTGAAGACGCTCTGAAATTAAACACGCACCCTGGGAGCTGCAGTTCCGGCGAAGACGGCTTGCATGCATCCCCCGGCAGCATCAGCAAAACTTGGGCTTGTTTTCAAATGCTGCCAAGCGTTCCCAGCCAAATCCTCTGCAGTCGGTCCGAGTTTAGGGTCCTCCAACCCACTGTTGGTTGGACACATGTAGAGCCACACCTCGTCATCAATCGTGCCTCTAAAACACGGGTGCATCAAAACCATCCCAACCACGTTCGCACCCGTTATTCCGAGCGACTAGACCCGGACCATTAATGTATATGAAACGTTCGCTCCGGCGCTGCCTCCGGCGATGAGAACCCGACTTAGATTAGTGTAGCTGTTCAGCCATGGTTTTGGACCGTTTCCACTTGCATGGGATGCGTCCCACTGAAACGCTGCCCACCGAGCATCATAATAAGCAAGGATAGGGTGCTCCGGCGCTGCCTCCGTGTCACGGACCATGAAGCTTGTAGGTTAGAGGCTGCTGAACCACCATCTCTCATTTCTCATGCCTTCTATCCCTTCCTTTTTTTCATTATGTTCCTGCTGCCATTATGGAGGCTAGGTAGATTCGGGACCTTAGAGGAGGCTCAAAACAACCTGGGCAGCCATGCGTGCATGGGTAACGTAGACATGGGTGAGATGGCAAGAAGATTGATAAGAAAGGAACATTAAAACAGTGAGAGAAAGGGTTTTTGGTGATTGATGAAATTGAAGATGTTTGGTATGAAGAGCAATAGGTGATGAACTTTGTGGGTATGCAAGATGGTCTTAGCTAATGAGGACGAGCATGGTATGGGTATGGTGATAATATAGAGAGAGAAAAATGGGATAGAAAAGGTTTAATGGACCTAGAAAGAAATGGCGGCATGCATGGCATGGGAAATGAGTGTATACGTGGGTAAGGATGACCTGGGTGAGAACGTGATGATGAACGGTAGGTATGATATAGTAATGAGAGGGTAGGCACAGAAATGGGTGTGGAGAGGTTGATGAGAAATGGGTATAGGAATGATGACCAGGTTTGCATGGTTCCAGGTTCCAATTTGGGGTCAGAATGGGCCCTCAATCAGTGAGCCTGCTGGCCTTGAGCACTCAAACCTCTATCCACATGTATCCAAACCAGCTATCATAAGATCAAGAATCAAAGTAGTTGATGGCGGAAAATCATAGTCCTATCAACTGCTTCGTCTGAGAGGCAGAATTCTCATATTGGAAATGCACAACTACGTCTCCAATTGAAGCCCTTCTTTCTTCGCCACAGTTGATGTGGTGGCCGCCCTAGAGTCAATTTCTTGTCACCTCTTCACGATCCTTAAATCTCGGGATATGCCAGACAGATTTAAATATAACGGCCTGTTCACTCAGTGGGCCATTCTACATCTTTGAGAAAACTGTAACCTTGAGGACGGATCATCCATTGCTGAATCCCTCAACTTCAGTTTCGGGAATTACGCCATCTTCTACACCAGATTTTATATAGCCAAGGAGCTTGCTGAATTGCTGAGTATTAATCTGAGATCTTTGTTCAACTCTTTTCTTAAGAGGATTACCAATTACACTCCTGTGTACAAATGGCCATAACCCAGCATAACAACACTGTCTCGTACGCCACTTGCCTTAATGAAAACAAACTTGCCTGTATTTATGTGGTCTGCGCATACTGCGCCTGAAGTCGGACCATAGCCAGAAATAACACTTAAGACACCTGAAGGATACCCATTAAGGAAAGTCGTGAGGCCTTGCATGTTATCCGCCTTAGTCCAATGAGTTCGAGCGACAGTCGTCTTCCGGATTAGGAATAGCCAAAGTTTTCTCAAAGAGTGACACCCATACCAAAGCGTTTCCACAACCCAAAAGCACTTGAGCACAAAAGCATGAGGAATGAAATAGATAAAGTAGAGCAAGAACCCAAGAAATTATCAGGCAAAACTTCGTTTTCATGAATGATGAACGAAATGCCAGTTGGTGGGATGAGCAGTCAGCTTTTATGTATTTACTCAAACAACAAACTCAAAAAAAAGGTAAACCATATTCCAGTCATTTGAGAGAGAAAACAGAGGAACCAGAGTATGAACAGAGTAGAGCGAACATGATAACAAAACCCAGCAAACTATGCTTAAACTCAACGATGTGAAGAGAAGAAAAACAAGAAATACAAAGTGAAAATGCTCATAAGGGTCATACCTGAGTCTTCAAGCGAAGATGATACGACTTACTTTCTGCTCAAACCCTTTTCAGACCCCTGGCTTATTTTCTCTAGACCTTAAGCATGCTTGCTCTTCAAGTTCTCTTTTCCTCTCTCAAGCCACTCTCTACTCTGGTTTCTCTCTAGAAAAACCTCTCTCCCTCTAACCGAAACTCTCTCAGCCTAGCCACACAAAATATCCCACCACCCAGCATGAAAAGTCCCCTTTCACCTCTCTGACCTGACCTCCCACAGATAGATACCCCTGCCCTTTTGTTCAAGCTCGCCCCTCACTCTATATTCAACCCCCTGTTTCCGTCTTCCGCAGCAAGCCATTACCACCTCTCCTATTCACCCGTCAGCAAGCAAGTCGTCTTCAACCACCAGCATGGCCGGCCATGCTCCCTGCCATCTACACGTCTCATGCAGCTGCTTTCATGCAGAAAGGGGTCCCCTCCTCTTCCCACTAAAAAAAAATGACTAAATTCCACTCCGGGTGATTTATGAAAGACCCTTTTGCTTCAACTTATAAAAAATAAGAAGGTAATGATAAAATAATATCATCAAACCATTATACTTGGTTTAAAAATAGGGGTCTACACCATCTAGATTCTATTTAAGTTTATTTTTTGTTTCTTTGGACTCTTATAAGATATATATAAGTTTATTATTTGTTCATTTTGTTTGTAATTATTAGGACACCGTCCTAGGTTTAATATAATTTTATTATTTGTTCCATTGGACTCTTATCATTTCGACACCATTCTACATTTTATCAATTTTAGTTAATATTTATTTTGACTAATCCTAGTAATAAATTTATTTATGAGACATATATCATAAATGTGTAAGATAATTTAAAAAATATTTATTTATGAGACATATATCATAGATGTATAAGATAATTAAAAAATATTTATTATAAAATATGAGTTGTGAAAGATTCATGGTTGTGTAATGCTCTTTCGGGAGTATATGAGGTAAAAGAGATTTACAATTAAAAATAAGTAAATTATTTTAATTTAATAGTTAAAAAGTTATTTTTGATAGGAAGTTATGTTATTAAATTATTTTATCAAACACATTTAATTTATTCATCAATTTAAATTTAAATCATTAAATCATTAAATTGATTTATTGAATATCTTCTAACTATTGAGTGGATGAAGTGACAAGGAAAGCTAACGAAGTGTTTTGTAAAACTTAATATTTATTACTTGATAATTTAAGTTGATTTTTAAGTTAAATTGTACTTAAGTTATTGACTTAAAACTTATTATTTAATTATTACTTTAAGTATTAAAGTTATTTGATAAAATTAACTTAAATCTTATTCTTAATCATCAAATTGACATATAACCTCATAAATTATAATTATAGCAAAGAAGGCTGAGTAATAGTGGAGGTTGTAAAGTAGCAAAAAAAAATCGTAAAGGTAATTAGAATAAATGAGGGAAAAAAAAAGTAAAATGAAGATGTTATGTTAACTTAAAATCAAAGTGAAATAGAGAACAAGTAAAAGTTGTTTTCACCAATTTTTAAAAACAATAGAAAAACACACTCTATTATTTCTCTTCTACGTAGAATAATTATTTTTCGATTTTTTTTTGTTAGATGAATTAATTTCAAATTAAACAAGACTTAATGTGTTAGATTTGTTAACAAGTCTATTAATTTTTTTTTAAAATTTAAATCTTAAATAATAAACTCATTACTACTAGAAATTTATGAACAAAAATCGGTTTAAAACAACTCTATTATTTCTCTTCTACATAAAAATTATTATTTTTTAATTTTTTTTCACTAGGCAAATGAACTTGAAATCAAATGACACTTTTTATTTAATTTATTATCGAGATTAAATTTTTTTAAAAATAATTTGGAACTCAAAAATAAATTTAATCATTGAAAAAAAAAAAAACTAATATATCATAGTCATAACTTTACTATTTATCTTATATGCAGAATTATTTTTTAAAAAAAATTTCTCACCATGTAAATATATTATAAATCAAGTAAGTCATAATTAATAATTTAAATTCTTTAATAAATTATTTAATTTTTAAGAATAATTTGTAATAAAAAAATTGATCCAATTAATTATAGATTAAATCAAAACATTGTAGAATATTATGTTAAAAATTGAATACTAATATAATTACAAAATTATTTTCATTTTCAATAAGACTTCAATTAAATTTAATTAATTAATATTATATAAATTAAATTTAAAATGTCTTTACAAAATCAAAATATTTTTTTTTTCAAAACAAAAAAACAATTTATCCAAACAAGTCTGTCTTTTTGTTCTTTATTTTTAAAATGCTTTTATAAAAACAACTTGCCAAATATCCTTATTTTTATAAAAAAATTAAAAACTTTTTTGGTTCTTTAACTTAAAAACAATTTTAAAAATAAGCATAAGAAATCATGGTCAAATAAGAAATTAAAAAAATAAAAATTAAAGTGCTTATTTTACTTGTATTAAAAATGAATATTAAAATTATTTTTATCTTATAGTTAATTTTTGTTTCATTGGAATAAAAAAATTGTTTCATAATTTAAAAAATTATTTATCTTTAACTCATGCATAATTGTAGATTTATTTATTTATTTAATTAGACTTAACTTGAATTTGAATTCATATTATTATAAATTAAATTTATAAAATATTTTATAAAATAAAGTAATATATTATTTTTAAAAATAATATAAATTATTTCATTTAAATAAGTTTTTCATTTTTTGTTTGAAAAAACTATTTTTTAAAGGGATAATGGATTAAAATTGATGAAATCATCCCCACTTTGGACAAAAAATACCCTTATTTTCTTCTTGCAAAATAACCATTTCTTTTAAAATACATATATAAATAATAAAAATATTCAAATATATTTATATTAAAAATAGGTTACTCTTCAAATATATGAGAGAGAT
The DNA here is from genome assembly GCA_946000715.1 of Vitis cinerea var. helleri x Vitis riparia. NCBI lineage: Eukaryota > Viridiplantae > Streptophyta > Magnoliopsida > Vitales > Vitaceae > Vitis > Vitis cinerea var. helleri x Vitis riparia. The sequence goes on along the minus strand of OX254027.1, from coordinate 15,546,850 downwards.
TAATTTTACAAATTTAAGATATTTTTGTCTCTTTTAATCCATTTGTGGACCCCGCATTTTGTGCTCATGCGTTTCCCACTCAATGGCGAGCTCGATTTTCATTTGAAAAATATTGATTTTTTTTTATTGATTATTTGAAAATGACTTGGAGTCGCCACTTATTTTTGTTTTATTTTTAAAAAGGTAAACAAAATAAGAAAGAAAAACCCTAAGTGTAACTCCTTATTTGGAAAAGGTGATCTACGAAAAATCGGATCGGGTTTAGGGGTCAGGTTACTTATTGGGAAGGTACGGTGAAGACCGTAGCACCCCTCTAAGTCCCTAAAGTCGGGTCTCTACTAATAAAATGAAGCTGACATGGCAACCAATGAGAAAGTCAATGAATACTCAAATCAATCATGCACATATGAGAATTAGAAACAAGCATAAGGAGTGACCATGATGCGAGAAAATACGTACCTGGGTGGCAAACCAATATGCGCTATCAAGAGGAAGGGTTAGTGCACAACAAAGAGTACAATCTCGAGCATGTCATAGAGCAGAACAAAATCAATCATGCATGACAATTAAATCAATCAATCGATCAATCAATCAATTATAAATCACATATGTGGGGCCCCCACCAAAGCCCGTTTATTTTTGAGTGAATTAATTTCATAAATTCTATAATTAAGAATTACGAAAATAAATTCACAATTATTTTAAAACATTTTTAAAAGATCATGAAAGATTTGAAAATTGCTAGCCGAATAGAAAGTGGAAGCAAATTTTATTAAAAAGAGATTTTGAGCGATTCTAAAAATTCTAAAGATGATAATTTGAAAAATAAATAAATAAAAAAAAATAAAAAAAAATTATTTGATAGAAATGAAATTTAGAAAACTATCTAAAAACTGGAAATTGATGGATTATTTTACCAGAAAAACGGGATTTCAAGATTATTTACAAAAGAGGGTTTGAGTTGAAAATGATGAAGTAATAGGTGACACGTGACCCCAAAGGGTGGCCATGGGTATAGTGCACCATGCAAACCAAAAAAATGCATGCACGTGGGCCCAAGATGTGAGTGTTGGGGTCAGACATGAGATAGCCAATGAAGGCGAAGCAGCCATATAGATAGACCCACTATGAATTTCTCAATGAGATCCTCCACTGTAAATGTTTATCTTGATCCTGTTGAGTGAGCAAGCTTTTCTTTTTCCTGATCGTATTCAATGCTTCTCGCTCCTCCGGAGTCAATTCTTTTCCATCTCAAAATCGTCATCTTCCTCCCCTGCCCAAAGCCCTTCTTCCTGTTCCAACTCTTCAAGCCGGTACTACCATTCTCTTCCTCCAAATCCCTTTCAAGCTTCCTTCAACCCTCTTATCTGCTTCAGTTTTGGCTAGCATTAACTGCTTCCACCTGTGCCGTGGCAGCTGCCTATTTCATCATGGCCAAATTCTCAGACACTTCCACTTTTCTGCTCAAACTCCTCCTAGACACCTAGCTTGTTTTCTCCTTTTAAGGTTGATGAATTAATAATTCCAACATCAGAAGGCATTAGTCGTGCATTATAATGATGAAAATAAGCAGGTGACAAGATGCGAGGCACCCCGTCAAGTACATAGCTTGCATTTCCACCAGCAGCTGTAACTGCAGCTGTCAATGGACGCATTGCTGTTCCAGCGTCTTTAGTTGGCATAGGTGTTTCTTTAAGTGTTAAAGATTCAGTGAGAACCTCAACTATCTCTCCAGCTGCATCAGCATTACCTAAAGCAAATCCCATAGCTTCCTTTATCTGACTCCTTTCTAATGCCAAAGCACGCAACATATCCTCAAATTCGTTCATCTGCGGATCAGTCAATGTCCGTTCCAGCTCCACACGCCTGCTTCTTCCTGCTGCAAATATGGTACCAGAATCCTTCTCGTGCTCTGGGCTTCTAATCGCAGGAAGAGGGGGTGGCATCCATCTTCCACTGCCAGTTATCATGATGAAAAGTCACCTGAAATTTCCAAGGTCACCTGCCTTTCCGTTGGGTAGTACAGCCAGTGGAGCCATTCTGAAAGCCATACCTCCATCTATGCTTTCTCCCTATCAAGCAAGGATGGCCATGCGAACAGAGCCCACATGCACATGAGGTTTATGGCCAGACGCCCTCCCCAACTGCTTAAATCTGATAACTGAAGCACTTTCTAATTTCTGGCAGTAGCCAAACCATCATCCTTACTGTAGAAGGATTTAAAATCCAATGAGATGACCACTGGGAACTGAGCCATTGGGAACAATTTCACAAATTCCGTATTTTTCCATTTCATCCCTCATCATTTTCTCGTCTGATTTCACTAGGACTTCGCTTTCTGGCTGTGGATTCGGACCTTTAGGCTTCAAAATATCACTGATAAAACCAAAGTTGTTGAATCGTTTGAAAGCTTTTGTGACCAACTCTGCTCTCTCGTGACATCTGAATCTCGCGAACAGGCATACTTGTGGAAGTTCACAGCTAAACCCAAACCCTCTCTCTCACTCACAGTCCATGTATAGAACAAGATCCAAAACGAGAATGTAACCACAACAGAGAAGAAAACATGGAGGCGGAGCATGAAAGAAAACAGGTAAAAATATCTTCAAAAGGGGCTTCAATGGTTGCTTGGCGTTCCGGTGATGGCGAAGGCGTTTCGCCGCCGGCGGCTTGCCGCCGGCGTCGTTCAAGGACAGCTTTGCTTGCTTTACAGCTGCCCAGGCGAATTCTAGTGAGTTTGGCAATGATTTCCATGTCAAGGACCACAAAGCCATGGGTCGGAGGTTGCAGAAGGAGTGTCCACTGAGTGTAATTCATTTTGTAGATGAAATTGGCAATGACAATCTCCACACGCCAATACTCTCTTCTTCACACATAAGGGGCAACCTCCCATGATCAAATACCAAAAACGGATGAGGGTTTCAAAACAGAGCACAGAGCAGGAACAAAAAGGGGCTCATGAAAGCTGCGTTTCATATTTCAATTAACGAGCTCATGACGCAGAGGTGGATAAAAAAATGGGTTTCAAATAGTTTGCAAAGAGAAATTAAAACAAAATGACCAACAACTCATAAAACAGAGTCCAGATGACAAGTTAGAAACCAAACGCAGGATGAGGGTGAGCGAACACAAATATTGAGAGAACATAGGTAGGAGTTTCACCTGCTTGCATTCATATGTCAAGAATCATAATAACCAGTAAACATAATAAAATGCCATGAGCACAAAAGAATCCTCAGATTACAAGAATAATACCTGTATCACCCTCTTCCAAGGCTATTCCTCTGTGTCTTTCTTCAAACAGCTTTCATGAACTCTCTCTAAATAGCTGAAGATATCTTTCATCTGCTCATTTACTTTCCTAAAGATCTCTGCTCCCTCTATGGCTCCTTCCTTACCCTCAAAACTTTTTCCTCTCACAAAAATAACCCTCAGCAAAACTTGCCTCCAGCATCTTCTTTCATCTCTTCCCCTCAAACTTGCCCCTCAAACTCAATGAACACCCTCAAAAACATCTTTGTAAAGCAACAACCACAAATGCCATTTCCTTTGCTCCCGTTTTCTCTCTACTCTCCCTGTTTTTCCCCTCCTTGGCTCCTCTTTTCCGAAACATGCTCTGTTTTCTCTTAGCTTGCCTCCCTCACCCTCTGTCCTAGCTCTCTGCCAGAAAAACAGCAGGCCCCCTTGCAAATATCTCCCCTAACAGAAAATATACGCTCCTCACTAACGGCCAGAATATCTCCATGCCACGTGTCAAACTCGCTCCTCAGTTCCACTACTCTGATTCCCAACAGCCATCCACAAGCAGACAAGTGGTCTCTCAAAGCTCCTCCATGTGGCAAGACAAGCTGCATGAAGAATGAGGCCCCAAATGGGGGTCTACACCATTAATCATTTTTTGAAACATCATGTCAAACACTTTTGTCTTTAAAAGATTTTAAAAACTATTTTTTTTCTTCTTTAATTTGAAAACGATTTTTAAAAATATTCTTATGTTTGAAAAAACATGGCTAAACAGGCCTTCAAAATAAATAAAGCGTGACAAATGAAATTAATTATAGGGACGTGAAAGGGAATATATTATAAATTCTGGTTACTGGTTTTTTGTGCAATTCTTGTCTCAAATTTGTGTTATAAATCTTGTTATTTCTTAAAAACTATTCTCTAGTCCCGTCATTTCCATTGTGCTCAGCTATTTACTTGAGTTGTCGTTTTCTCCATACACTTGTTTTTCTCACCTAATTAATCATTTTCATTCCTTTGCTTGATCCTTCAATGCGGGCAACAACTTTAGAACCATCAGACGTTACAATCTTTTAGTCTTTTATTTTTAATTTTATTCCAATGTGCAAACACCATCATACATGTCCCTTTTCTTGTGCTAAAGTTGCTCTTCTGTATATTTTTATTTTCTGGTTATGCATCCCATGTTTTAGGTTAATTTCTTTCCAGGACCAGGATGATTACTGGAAGATGACGCACAAGCATAGGTTATTAGCATTTTCCCTCTATCTTTCTAGTGAATTATTTGTTCTAGAACTCACACTTCTCTATCGTGCATCATGGGACACTTCTCTAGTGAATCATTTGTTCTAGAATTTCAGGGGTGGTGCCATCCAATTTTTTGGAACCAAGTGCCATCATGACTAGTGGTTGAGAGACACTGAGAATTATGTGATCCAAAGTTGAAAGCCAAGATGAGGAAGCCAGGGTGTGTACCCAGTTGATTGAAGAATCAGTCCACCATCGAGCTTCTGTTGAAAGACAATTGATGACATTGCTGGGAGCTTCTGTTGCTTTGGTTTTGGCAGCCCCTTCCATCAGAAAACAAAAATCACTGAAAGATCCTATTCTTTTGAGCAATTAAAGTTTGCCGCTATCGAGGAGGAAATCACCAACATATCAGATAAATTGATTTTATTTTTGTGTGGGGATTACATGGAAGACTATGAGGTGGTCAAACTTACAGTTAGAAGCCAGGCCATGATTTCACTCTCACAGCCACTTTTGAAGATCTAAGCATCCCAAGCTATGATGCTTTTGTTATCCCTGGAGGCCGAGCACCAGAATGCTTAGCATTAAATGAGAAAGTTTTTGCCTTTGTGAAAGAATTCATGGAGACAGGAAAGCCAGATGCATCCATTTGCCATGGACAATAAATTTTAGCTGCTACTGGAGTTCTCAAGGGAAAGAAATGCACTGCATGCGGTGAACAGCCAGAAGCTCGTTCTTGCTACCATGCAAGTTAAACGATTTCCCACCAAATCAGGTTTGCCTGGGGAAGCAGAAGGAAGACTTCGAATATGGTGTCTGCTGTGGCTTTAGCAAAGGAATTAAATAACTGGGGTGGTTCTAATTTAAAAAAAAAAAATATGTTGACATAAATTCCAGAGAACTAATCTCATTGCTTTGGTCTTCTTATGGAGCAATGTTTGATGAAGTTGATTTTGAAATTTACAGTCTCATGCATGAGATTGAGTCTAATGACAGATTAAAATCTAGAAGTATTGCTGCTATGGATTATCTCTGGGGAAGTTCTGCTTTGAGAATAAGAAAAGAACGAATGCTGGAGTTGGAGATTTCAGCTAACAACATGACTGATGCTGAAGCGGTTGAAGGACGCCAAAGAAGTCAATTTAGAGGAAACCTTCCCATTGACCCCAAATTATGAGTGAACACAGTGCTATTTTTTTTTCCCATGATAGAACTGCATCTGATGGACCCATAGCCTTGAACAAGGTTCACCCAGATAATGTTAAGGCTATGATTCGGGAATATCCTCCTAATGTATCATCTTGCACTTTTCAATTTATAGTCTGTCAATGGGTTACATTGAACCTGTGGTGTTCTCTGCTTTAGGCTTGCTTGCAGTTACATTTGTTAGCTTGTCTTCACCTGATGACGTGGAAAGGAAATTGGGTTATGAAACTCTTGGGGAATTTAAGAATGTATTCGAGATGTGCCAAAAGAGGAAGGTATCTTCCTGGGAAATAGATTGGGATCCAGAAATTACGGATCATCGGACTCAGGTACTTTCAATTTCTGAGCAGTTCGAGTTTTTGGCAGAGTATTTGGAGCAGGCTCTTCCTGGTTGTTCTGAAGCAAAGCGCAAACCTCATTTGCCTTCTTTATGCAAATCAGGCAAGACCTTGTTTGATTTGAATCTCTAACACTAGTAAAATCAGCAGTAGCTCAGTTGAGCTGCTCATGGAGGGCTATGAAGAGCTCTTTGTTGTATCCCAAAATACTCAGAACAGCTTCTTGGGAATGATGGAATTGATAGTTTGTTTGGAATTGGATTAGGCAAAGAAAGAGCAACCTCTATGATGGCTGAGAAGAAGGTTTCAGCTGCACCATCTGTCAAGAGAGTTGTAAACATAAAGACTAGAACCAATACAAATGTTATAAGTCTTTTTGTTTTTTATTTTTAAAATCCTTTTATAATAATAACTTATCAAATATCCTTAATTTTCTAAAACATTAAAAAACTTTTTTTGATTCTTTAACATTAAAAAAGTTTCTAAAAAAAAACATAAAAAATCACGATCAAACAAAATTTTTTTAAAATTAATTAAAATACTTAATTGACTTGTATTAAAAATGAATATTAAAATTATTTTTATCTTATATAAATTTTTGTTTCACTACATTAAAAAAAAATTGTTTCATAATTTTTTAAAAATTATTTATCTTTAACTTATATATATAATTGTGAATTTAATTTTTATTTTTTTTTAATAAGACTTAACTTGAATTTAATGTCATATTATTATGAATTAATTTTATAAAAATTTTATAAAATAAAAGTAATATATTGTTTTTAAAAATAATACAAATTCTTTAATCCAAACAAACTTCTTGTTTTTTTGTTTTTTAAATACTATTTTTTAAAACATCTTGCTAGTTTTTTAAAAATTCTAAAAACCTATTTTTTGTTCTCCTTTTTTAAAACAAATTTTAAAAACAGGCCCTATCTTTTTGCAATTATTCTAGTGCTTGGATGAGATAAAGGATGAATACGTGTGTAATGACTTCTTTCACTCAAGATGGAAAATCTGCTGCAATTTTGACCTCCATGCATGGGATCCAAAAGACTCGAAAGGTTAGAGGCATGTGCATTCTGGATGGCTATCACACATGCGCTCCGGGTGAGATGGAGACATGCATTCGGCATGACGATGAGACTTTTAAAAAGGATCCATTTTCTTCCAGGACATGACATCATGATGGTTTCGAGAAGAGTCTCACATGCAAGGAAGCTAATTGCCAGTCACCTTTTTGAACTGCTAGGCATTCGTGAGGCCGTTTTTGGGGAAGTCTCCAGAAGAGGAATCTTTCTGTTGAGGGAGCATGCACACCACACCGGGAAGGGAGTAACAGCTGTAGTTCCAGAGACTTTTGAGGCTGGAAAAACAGAGACTTCATCACTAACATAGACTCTTTTTGGGCATTTTTTTGGAGGAGAGTTCTTCACCGACATAGGGAGTCACTTTTTGGGTGTTTTATGGTAGAGCGCAAATTCTCATTGAAAAAGGCAAGTTCATAACTGCCGGAGTAGTTCACCACCATTGAAGCTTGTTGGTTCGTCTATGGAGTTCATCACTACCAGAGTAGTTCACCATCGTTGAAGCTTGCTGGTTCGTTTATAGAGAGTCATCACCACCATTAGAGTTCATTGTCATCGGAGAGCAATATTCATCACAGCCATTGTAGTCCACCGACAATGAGAAAGGATCATTAGACACCCATCTTTAGAGCTTCTGGATCTTCATATTCGAGGAAGGAATCGCCATTTTCCTTTGGATATCCATTTTTTAGAGGAAACAAGAGATCACACATGCATCATTATTCTTTTCTGGTTTCCGCGAATATCACAGGAGATTTTTCTACCATTTCAAATCAGCGCTCACCATTCTTCACCCTCGTCTTGTCTGCAAGAGATCACCATTTTTGTTATCCTTTTTTTCTACAGTCTTTTTCACTTTTCTTTTTTCCGTTTGGTTGTCGAGAAAATCCAGATTTTCCTATCCTTCAGTTTCTAGGAAATCACAAACTTGTAAGTACATTCTCGCCTTTCAAATGGGTGTTTCCAAGATTCCTACTCGCTTTTTTTTTTTCTTTTTCTTTCCCTTCCTTTGATCTTTCAATAACCAAATAGATCATAACTGGAAACTATTTCTCAACTAGGATCATTCACCTAGTAGGTCATTAACGGAAACTGTTTAGTTAAGAGGAAGAATTTTTGTCACGATTTCCCTGGAACCCTAATTTCTGTTTGGTTGCCTAGAAAAAACAAGGAAAGACAAAAATTGACTACCTAAACTTTGGATGTTGCTTTTTCTTCGAAAGGTATTGGATCACCAGAAGATTCTGAAAAAGAAAAAGTATAAAACCAAATGGTGGTTGTCAAGGTACATATCAACTCTTATTCTTATCTAACTCCTTTTCTTTTCCTCTGTTTTGAATCGTGATCAAACTTTTGTCTCCATAAATTTAGGGAAAATTGAATGCAACTTCAAGTCGAGTTGTAGGAGATCAAAAAAGTTTGAAGAGTGGTACATTTTACATTGTTTCTATAATAAGAAATTTTATATTCTCATATATTAATTGGAAACAATTGGCTTAAGTTTCGAGGTTTATTATGAGAATGAGAGGGTTAACGTTGGTTCCCGTGATTCTGTTGGTCCTAGTAGCACGTAAGTATGGTTTGATGTTTATCATTTGGTTTTCAACAATAAGTTTTTGTTTATGGCTATCTCAGAATTCAATGTTATGTTTTCAAATTTTTTAGTAGAACCATGAGAGAGACCTTAATCCCAACAAGGTGTGTGATTTTACCAACTTTTGAATTAGTAATGTATAGATTTCAAACAAAATAGAGGAAATGAAAAGGAAAATGAAAATTTGAGTCTCATGTTTTATGTTTTTGTTCATTGAAAATTGGAAAAACAAAAGAAAAAAAAAAACCCACCTCAATTTATCTAACTGGTTTTGTAAAGCTTAGTCCAGTGGAGATTTTGCTATTCTTGGGCTCTAATTCCCAAATAGCAACCATTTATGACTGACAATTTCCAGAGCCTATTTGATTGGGTTCTAAGATAGTGTAGGTGAAGAATGGGGGTTAGAATTCTTGAATCTTAGGTTTTACATTTTCTGGTACCCAAGAGAACAAAAGTCTCCCTTAGGTATCCCTATTATGGCTATTTTTCTTAGAAGAGAAGAGCCTTTCTGTTAACTTGTGTTCTTTTAACTGTTATCTTTTTTATCTGCAAGAGAAAATCTGTGCAGTTCAACAAAGGGATTGCTCAGAGCAATTCAAGTGATTCAAAAGTTATTTCAATTGCTCCTCTTCTTTAGCATTTGTTGATTTTGGAGGTTGTTTGGTAAGGTTTGCAGTATGATGCTTTTGAAGTCTTTATTCATTTTATTTTCCTTCTGATATAAAGGGGAATCTCAAGGGTTTCTAGAAGGATAAAGGCAAGCGAAATAGTTCCTGTAAGGCCTAACTAGACTAAGAGGGTGTTTGTTTTTTTAGCTTTTTACTGAAAACAATTTATTTTCAGAATTTAGGTTGTTTGTTTTTCTACTTTTTCATGACTTATTATAAACTTTTTACTAATGAAAAAACCAAATATTTAGCTTTTTCTAAATAGAAAAAATAACATATTGATTTTCTTTACTTTTTAATATTTAATAGAAATAAAATACTATAAAAACAAACAACCTAATATTTAACACTATTAAGCATTAAGGTTCTATTTAGAATTAAGTAAAAAAACTGACACCACCTAAGTTTGTAGCATAACCTACAACTATTTGTTATAAGAAAGAAGGAATTGGTTTTTAATAGGGGTAGAAACATGCATTGGAATAAGTACAAGAGGCAGAAATCTGCTAAAGGAAAAGACAACAATTACTCAATTGGACAGGGTGAAGCTAACTAACAAAGAGTAACTGAGTAACAATTCCAAGTTGGTTTTGGTAATTCATTTATTTCTCAAGCTTGAGCAAAGTTAACTTCAAGGGACATAAATTTGAGCATGCAACAGCGTAACATCCTTCCCCCTTCTTCCCACTCTTTAATATTGCTTGCACCCTATTATGTGTTCAGCAAAATGCCAAAGTGGTGTTATTAGGGTAAAATATTTCCATCCTCTGTTCTCATCATTTTTTATCTTTTGCTTGCATCCATGAAGTATTGACAATTTTCTTATTGTTTAATAGGGTAAAATGGGAACAAATATAAGTCAAGGTGTTGGTGTTTGTAATACTTCAAAGAGAGGTACTTTGCTATTTTTCAGAAATTTTATTTTCATTTTTTTTCTGATTAAATGGTGCATTAAAAGATTAAATGGTGCATTATTTTTCTGGAGAACAGCAAGTGCAAAAAATTTGAAGGTCTCTTCTAATAACCAAATGACCAAGGTCATGGCCATGAATATGTTAATAATGCTCGAAGGTATTCTTCATTAGTTTTCTCATATTTAAAGAATTTTAGTTTAGTACTTGAATCTTTTAATGCTGTTAACTGAATACACAACCTACTTTGTGGTTTGTATTATACCTACAAAAATGTTAATCAATGAGTTGTTTTTTCTTTCCTTTTTCTAATTTTTGCCAGGACTGCGAGGCTCTCTCATGTATTGACAAGGTTTGTGAGTTTGTAGAATATAGTCTGGTTTATTTGTTAAGAACAAATAACTAATCATGACAATTTTATTATTTCTTTTTGCTTGAAGGAAATCATTATAAGGAGGGTTAACAAGGTGGATAGAAGTGATCTAAAGGTTGTTATAGTTACAGTGCCTCTTCTCTTTTCAATGGAATATAGAAAAGAAGGTTTATTTTGATCACATAGTGTAATTTCACATTTTTTTTCTTTAAATATAGGTTCTTATGACCATTGGATCTTGTAATTTTTTTTTAAAAAAATATTCATCTTCTTGTTTGGTTATAGGAAAATGTTGAAACTTCAGAGCAGGGTAAAGGAAAATCCAGTTTCTTGGGTGAGATACAATCTTTTATGCTTTGAAATTCTTCAAAAATGCAGCGCATAGAACTGCACTGATGAATGTGACGTTTCTAATTGTTTGTGGGCTTCAGTTAAGACTAAAGCAGGCACAAAAATGGTACCCCAAGTTAGCAACACTAGAACCAATCTTATAAAAAATCGAGCAAATGATGGCTTCATATCGATGTAAGTACTATACAACTACAATTGTTTAAAAGATCGCATAATTATAAATGTAACCAAAGCCCTGGTCAATTTTATTTCTAATTACTTCAGTGAAATGAAAGCTGAATTTGATATTTTATGTTGCTAAATTTCAGACATGCATAAAGCCCATGCATTGATTTTGGTAAATCATAGAGATACTTGTGATATTTCTATGTCCTTATATTATAGTGAATTTTTTATTCATATAGATGACACAATTCACTCTGTAAACTTATCATTCATTAGGTCATCTGTTGTATATAGCCTTTTGTCTTTGTTTTGATTTTGAGAATCATATTATGTTGATCCACAAGCAGTAGAGAAAAGTCTAGGTTGACTTCCAACCCATGCTTCTTGTAGGCTTATAGAATACAGTTTATGTTTTCATGTTGGCATATCGACTTGCTCACGTCAATAACAAAGTTGCCGCAACCATATTTATTTATTAAACTATCCATCAAATCCTATGTTATGGAGAAATTTTTGGTTGTTCGAGCGATGCTTTTTTCCCTTTATCATCAAGTGTGCTTGACTATGAAAAAATGTAAAGTTATTCAAGACTGCTGTAGAAATTTGATCATAGAAACATCTTGGCGTAGGCTAAGAATAGCCTTCATCTTTGATAGGTTTAGAAATCATTAGCCTGGGTAGCAACACAACTCATAAGCACTTGTCAGGGCTTTCTTTGCTGAAATGAGTAGGTTGAGAGGGGAAAACAGATATATTATTGCTATAGTCTTGGTGTAGAACTTAAAACATCTTTAGTGTTCCTTACCCCTAAATGCATCATATAGCATTCAATGGGTGGTTCAAAAGTCAGATGGAAAATTTAACTGTTCTTGTTGCCTGCATGTTTGTCTTCACAAATCACAGATGACTTCATTAGCATGGCATATGTATGAGCTGACATGCTGGTGCACATGGCATATGTTGGATAGGAAAATACATATGTCTATATGTTTTCATAGTGCCAAGATAAACATATACCAAACAAACAATTCAGTAAATGAAATATCATTTTATTTATTTTAATTGTTGCCTATAGATATGATTTCAATATACTCGGAGATTCTTATTTTGAGTCTTTTCTTTGGTATCAAATTAACCTCGAGAACCCCCCTCCAACTTGTGTTAGCATTCAATGTAGGCACTCAAGTTTAAAATAGGTGCAAGTGTCATTTTATCATTGTATTTATTTTGAGGACAAGTTTAAATGAAATATCATTGTATTTATTTTATCCAAAATTATTTGATATTACTGCCAAGTTTAGGCTATGAATTAACTAACCCTGTAGGGAACTGAATGTGAAATTACATGTGTATATATCATGATGTTAAATCTTTGTTTTGAGGCTTTCATATTAATTTTTGTGGGTGCAATCCAAGCTTGGGGGAGATGATGCTGCACAACTTTGGGAAACCACAATGGATCCTGATCAAAGAAGGTTACTGAAGCAATTGGTTGTTGAGGATGCTGTAGAAGCAAGTGTTGTCTTCTCCTTGCTTAAGGGTGCTTGGGTAAAAGAAAAAATATTGGCTTTTTATGTTGTTCTTATCTATTCCTATATAAAGTTTAAAGAAAATATCATTGTATTTATTTTATCCAAAATTATATGATATTGTTGCGAAGTCTAGGAGACCAATTAACTAACCCCGTAGGGAACTGAATGTGAAATTACTTGTCCATATTTTTGTTCTCATATTTTGGGAAGTGATGTTGTGTATTAATATTTCATGACTAGGTTGAGCAACTATTTAATTCATGTGACATTGCAGGTTTAGGTTGAATATTTTTGTTCAAAATCCGAGAGGGTTTTGGAAGAGGCTGCATTCTTGGGGGGCATGGAGGTTTCAGATTCCATTGAGGTCTTTTTACAATAGGCCGCAACATGCGATCACACTACCTAATTTTTTCCAAGGAAATCATTACCACATGAGGTTGCAATCGCACCATTGCATTTTTTTCAAAGAGAGCATTCACGCACAACACTTTTGAGAAGGAAAAAGGAGGCCTCCACCATGCACAACACTTTCAGCACATGCATCCATAGATGGGCATCCCACACACACTTAAAAGCCTCTATACCTACCACCCTAAGAAGGAAAACACACAACCATGGGGTGATCTCCGGAAAGCCTACATAAGTGGAAAGTAAGCATTCGTTAGACCGACCGAGTCTCACATGCAGCTAGAAGATGTGAGAATTGGGAGAAGCACACAACATCCTAGATAAAAGACGTATGCAACTTTCATAAGGGTAGGACGCACACCAAAAGGATCTTCACATACAAGCTGCTACATGGAAAAAGGAAGAGCCATATGCAGTCTATGGTGACAAAGATGGCAATGTATCCACTCATGTAAATCTCCATAGCCATGCATTCTACACATTGGGAGCAAGGAAGGTAAGTTAGCCTATATATATATATATATTCTTAATTTGTGGTTTGTAATCATCTGACTTGGGCTTCGGGTTGTCCGGACATCTTTTGCAGGAAAGAAGGAAAAAGCACTACTCCTAGTTGGCTCGACTTCAACATAAAAATCATTAGTTCGAATACTTTGTTAATTTCGTGCTTAGTTTAATTTTAAAAAATTATTAGTGTGGTTTCTTTCTTGAAATCATGCTTAGTTTAGTTTCTTTTCAAAATCAATAGTTTGGTTATTCCATAGATCTCATGTTTAGTTTAGTTTTTGAAATTTACTAGTTTGGTTATTCTGTTAATCTCATGTTTAGCTTAGTTTTTTAAAAATTATTAGTTTGGTTGTTTTATTCATATTATGCTTTTTTTTTAGTTTCTTTTAAAAATCATTAGTTTGGTTATTATTTTTATCTCATGCTTAGTTTAGTTTATAAAAATTATTAGTTTGGTTACTTTGTTGATATTATTCTTAGTTTAGTTTCTTTAAAAATAATTTGTTATGTGGCTATTCAATTAATATCATGTTTAGTTTTGTTTTTTAAAATCATTCGTGTGATTATTCTTTTTATCTCATATTTAATTTAGTTTTGAAAAATGATTAGTTTTTGGCTTTGTTGATATTCTTCTTAGTTTAGTTTTTTTTTTTTTTAAAGAAAAAATCATTAGTTTGTTTACTCTGTGAATCTCACACTTGATTTAGTTTTTAAACAGTATTAGTTTGATTATTTTCATTATATTATACTTAGTTTAGTTTCTTTTAAAAATCATTAGTTTGGCTAGTTTGTTGATCTCATGTTGAGTTTAGTTTTTAAAAGTTATTAGTATGGTTGATTTGTTGATGTTATGCTTAGTTTTGTTTCTTTTAAAAATCATTAGTTTGGTTATTCTTTTGATATCATGATTAGTTTAGTTTTGAAAAATTATTAGTTTGGTTGTTTTGTTGATATAATACACAATTTAGTTTTCTTTAAAACACATTAGTTTCGTTATTCTATTGATCTCATGTGCAGTTTAGTTTTTAAAAATTATTAGTTTTGTTGCTTTGTTGATGTTATGCTTAGTATAATTCTTCTAAAAATCATTGTTTGATTACTCTATTATTCTCACACTTAGTTTAGTTTTTAAACATTATTAGTTTGATTGCTTTCATGATATTATAATTAGTTTAGTTATTTAGTTGATCTCATATTTAGTTTAGTTTTGAAAAATTATTAGTTTTGTTTCTTTGTTGATATTATTCTTGGTTTAATTATCTTAAAAATCATTAGTTTGATTATTTTGTTCATCTCGTACTTAGTTTAGTTCTTAAACATTATTAGTTTGGTTGCTTTGTGGATATCACCTTTAGTATAGTTTTTATTAAAAAAAAATTAGTTTGGTTATTCTGTTGATGTCATGTTTTGTTAAGTTTTTCCATAATTATTAGTTTGGTTGTTTTGTTCATATTATGCTTTGTTTAGTTTCTTTTAAAAATCATTATAGTTTGGTTATTCTTTTCATCTCATGCTTAGTTTAATTTATAAAAATTATTAGTTTATTTGCTTTGTTGATATTATACTTAGTTTAGTTTCTTTTAAAAATTATTGGTTATGTGGTTATTCCATTAATCTCATGTTTGGTATAGTTTTAAAAAAATTATTAGTTTGGTTGCTTTATTCATACTATGCTTAGTTTAGTTTCTTTTAAAAATCATTATAGTTTGGTTATTCTTTTCATCTCATGCTTAGTTTAATTTATAAAAATTATTAGTTTATTTGCTTTGTTGATATTATACTTAGTTTAGTTTCTTTTAAAAATGATTAGTTATGTGGTTATTCCATTAATCTCATGTTTGGTATAGTTTTAAAAAAATTATTAGTTTGGTTGCTTTATTCATACTATGCTTAGTTTAGTTTCTTTTAAAAATTATTAGTTTGGTTATTCTTTTTATCTCATGATTAGTTTAATTTTTTTTTTAAAAAAAGAAATCAGTAGTTTGGTTATTTTGTTGATCCCATGTTTGGTCTAGTTTTTAAAAATTATTAGTTTGACTGCTTTGTTAATATTATTCGTAGTTTTGTTTCTTTTAAAAATTATTGTTTAGTTTTTCCGTTGATCTCATATTTAGTTTAGGTTTAAAAAATTATTAGTTGGTTTTTCAATTGATATTATGCTTGGTTTAATTCTTTTAAAATCATTTGTTTGGTTATTCTGTTAATCTTATACTTAGTTTAATTTTTAGAAATTATTAGTTTGGTTTCATTGTTGAAATAATTCTTAGTTTAGTTTCTTTTCAAAATCATTAGTTTTGCTATTCTTTTTATCTCATGCTTAATTTAGTTTTAAAAAAATTTTAGTTTTGCTACTTTGCTGATATTATGTTGAGTTTAGTTTTGATAAAAATCATTAGTTATGTTGTTTCATTAATATTATGTTTAGTTTAGTTTTTAAAAAATTATTAGTTTGGTTGCTTGGTTGATGTTATGCTTGGAATAATTTTTCTAAATATCATTAGTTTGGTTACTTTGTTAATCTGACACTTAGCTTAGTTTTTAATCATGATTAGTTTGCTGCTTTCATGATATTATACTTAGTTTAGTTTCTTTTAAAAATCATTAGTTTGGTTAGTCTGTTGATCTCATGTTGAGTTTAGTTTTTAAAAGTTATTAGTATGGTTGATTTGTAGATGCTATGCTTGGTTTAGTTTTTTTAAAAATCATTAGTTTGATTATTATTTTGATCTCATGGTTAGTTTAGTTTTGAAAAATTATTAGTTTGGTTGCTTTGTTAATATAATGCACAGTTTAGCTTCCTTTAAAACACATTAGTTTTGTTATTCTATTTGATCTCATGTTTGGTTTATTTTTAAAAAATGATTAGTTTTGTTGCTTTGTTGATGTCATAGTTAGTTCAGTTTTTTTATTTATTTTAAATATCATTAGTTTAGTTATTTAGTTAATATCATGTTTAGTTTTGGTTTAAAAAAATTTTTAGTTTGGTTGTCTTGTTAATATTATGCTTAGTTTAGTTTCTTTAATAAGTCATTAATTTGGTTATTCAGTTGATCTCATATTTAGTTTGGTTTTGAAAAATTATTAGTTTTGTTGCTCTACTAATATTATTGTAGACCCCCATTTGGGCCTTTTTCTTTTGTATTTCCACAGGTTACTCTTTTTGACAGGTGTAAGGCTCTTAAGATGACAAGTGGAGAGCTCTCTATGAGCCAAATGCTGCCTCCTGGTTGGTCTTTCTGGAATCAGCCTAGTGCTTTGATAGGAGCTATCAGAATTCGACACCTGTAAAGGGGATTGGAGAAAGCTGCAGACGGTTGAGGAGGAGAGTATGTCGTTAGGAGCTGCAAGAACGAGAGGGTGCTTTTGAGGAGAGGCTTTTCAGGGAGCTTCCGGGGGGGGGGATTGGGGTTTCATTAGAGCTTCAAGGAGGGAGATTCTGGAGCCTGGAGAGAAAGCTAGGAGGGGAGAGATTCTCGAGGTGTATCCTTTAGCTTGAGGTTGTAGGCTGGTTCTTCGAGTTGAAAATGAGAGGTGTTTGGAAAGAGTTTGAGCGGAAAGCAAGCCGTATTATCTTTGCTTGAGGACTCAGGTATGACCATTATGAGCATTTTCACTTCGTATTTCTTGATTTTCCTCTCTTCACATCATTGATCTTTGGTTTGATGGGTTTTGTTATTATGTTCATTCTACTCTGTTCTTTATCTGGTTTCTCTGTTTTCTCTCTCAAATGACTGGGATATGGTTTACTTTCTCTGAGCTTGATGTTTGATTAAATACATAAAAGCTTATGGCTCGTCCCACCAGTTGGCATTTCGTTCATCACTCATGAAACGAGGTTTTGCTTGATATCTTCTTGAGTTCTTGCTTTGTTTTACCTATTTCATTCCCCATACTTTTGTGCTCACATGTGTTGAATTGTGAAAATGCCTTGGACTGTGTATCACCCTTTGAGAAAGCTTTGGCTGCTCCCAATCTGGAAGATGATTGTCACTCAAACTCATTTGGACTGAAAATAAGGGTTTGGTTGGCATGGTCATTGGTTTTCATATGAGCCCGGTTTCTGAATTTGGGTAGATAATGTTGCTTTGCTCGTGGAGTTGCTTGGTCGCTCTACTTAGATATAATGACTGTCATAGCAGGGCATTATTGCCATTTTTCAGCTGTTGATGATTCTGGATACATATTCGAGCCTCAACAAGGGTGAAGTTGTTGCCTACCCATCAGATATGAGATACTATCACTTCGAGGACAGGGTTTGGATGTTCAGCTGAGAGTGTTAATAGAGAAGAAGAGGCCTCCTGAGAGTGAGGGGCTTGAGGGAGAGGATAATGACGCTCACCCGTCACTGGGTGATTCAGCACTGGCACTGGCAGGCCTAGAGTTGAAGCGGACAACTCTGGGAATAATGAACTAACATTTGGCTTTGGTAGCAATTACCCTCAGCCTAATGAGGATGTTATGACCTGTGTTGAGTGGGGAATAAGTTCTGGAAGTTGTTCTTTTGTTTCATCCTGGAAGGATCAAACATGCTTTAAAAATAACACCAATTGGGTTTATGCTTGCACAAAACCCTTGCAGGAAAAAGGTTCTGAAAGTGGTGCTCTTACTCCATCTTATAAGGAACAAATATGGGGCGTTGAAAATAACGGGAATGAGTTTTCTATTGGCACAATGGATAAGCTCAAATTTGATGAAATAAACAACTCTAGGAATAGTGAGCTAATCATTACTTTTGGCAACATGAGCAACACTGGAGTAGTTATGGATGTCGTGACAAGTGTTCAGAAGCAAAGAGGATTAGTGCTAAATATGGCGTGCTGCCCAATGATCAATGCTTAACTGTTTTGGAGATGGCTTGGTCCAGAAAGTGCCAAAGTGCAGTCATGGATGTTTTCATGTGGCGAGTGAGGGTTTGATACAAGCCTTATAAGCATTGTAGCTGTCAGTTGATAACCCCAAGGTAGTGATCTCGGTATTAGGCACAAGCATTAGAAACAGTCCAGATCAAGTCTCACCCGTGGTAGAAGAAATTGCGCCCTGATCTAGTTCATTCGAAATCTGAGGAAGGAAAAGAGTATGCTGTCCGTCTGCCCGGGTAATTGATGCACATCAAACTCTCAGTAAGCCATTGGCAAGAGCCATATACGTTTTAAAGCTTGAAGGTGCGCTTTGTAACAGCCAGACAAATGTTCGATTTTCTCATTCACCTCAACAGCCAAAGCTTCAACAGCAGCAGCCTGAATTGCCTGGGCATATGGGACTTCCCCCAATGACAGCAACTAATTAGCCTTTCATCTGCTGACATGGTGTCTCTATCCGTTCTGTATGATGATATTTAGCAGCTTCCAAATGTTGACAAGTTCCCATCAATGCATGGCATGTTTGAAGAGCATAGCATCCTTGTTTCGGATGAGAATGTGATAAATGATTATACACTAAAGATTCTGGAACTAGAAATCCGTGGCAGATTTCCCACCAGAAGCAACATCAAGGAAAGACCAGGGGCAATATTGCTTTTGATATAAGTTTTGATGTGGAAAATGGACCAAAAGCTGCTGAGTATATTCATAATGCTATATCAAAGTGGTCCCCACTTCGGCCATGGTGTTTGACCTTGAAAATTCTTCTATAGCAGTGAGAATTGAATAAGACATATTCTGGCAGAATTGGTTCTTATGTCCTCCTTGCTATACTTCAACCAGCAGATGACCAATGCGGCACTCATAACTGTAGCCAAGAACTGCCCAATTTTACACGCTTCAGGTTGTGCATTCTGGACCCTACACATGCTCGCCACCACCTACCTATTTTCTTAATCGTCAAACAACAAGCAAAGCTGTCCTCAAAGCCGCCGGGCGGCGAAATGCCTCCGCCATCATCAAAGCACCAGTCCAACCATACCCAAATTTCTTTCTTTGTTGCTTCCTGATGTAAAAGCTCCTCCATCCATGCATCTTATGAAGGTAACAACATCCCATTATCAATCACGACTCAAGCAAAGCCATTCCCGTCATAGCCTTCATTCTCTCTGTATTCCTCATACCCACTCCTCTCTAAACCTTCCCATGCATGTCACTACTCTATTAATACCCACAAACCCACTGCTCATGGCCGATACTCCCCTCATTACCTTCTCTCACTCATCCATTCTGCCATTAAGTGCACACCTTCTTTGGTAAGGCTGCTCACCTTGTTGACAACACCAACCACCAAGGCCACTTCCAAAAGGTGTTGACTGCCATTGGGAACTTCTGTATATGCTCCATTGCGTTTGGCATAATAGTAGAAATAGTGGTGATGTACCCAATTCAGAGACGCAAGTACAGGGATGGGATCAATAATCTTTTGGTGTTTCTCATTGGAGGAATACCAATAGCCATGCCAACAGTGTTGTCAGTGACAATGGCCATAGGCTCTCACCGTCTGTCAAAGCAAGGTGCTATCACAAAGAGGATGACAGCAATAGAAGAGATGGCTGGAATGGATGTTCTTTGCAGTGACAAGACTGGGACTCTCACCTTCAACAAGCTTATAGTGGACAAAAGCATGATTGAGATATTTTCAAAGGACGTGGACAGTGATGTGGTGATTCTGCTTGCGGCTAGGGCTTCCCGGGTTGAGAATCAGGATGCCATTGATGCCTACATTGTGGGAATGTTGGCTGACCCCAGTGAGGCAAGATTCAGGGAACCAGGATAATGTCCAAAATGATGTCTTATTGCAAAATGCCTCTGAATTTAGTAGTCAGGTTTATCCACACAAGGGAGGGCCAAATCTAAAAATAGATTCCTGTTCTACTAATTCATAGGAAGAAGAACTCCTAGTGCAAATTCAAAGTTCTGAAGTTTTATTGCTTCCCTGCAAGGAAGAAACATCAACTGCTGTAGAGATCACAACAGGATAAGTTGGGCCTTCAATAGTTTCAGGCTCCAATGAAGAGTTATTGGATTTTGATAGCTGGTTCATAAGGCTCCTCATTCATATGACCACCCCGGGGTACCTCTGATCAGTCCTCGCCCATCATCAGTTTCAGTATACTGATGATCTCGCAGTATTCATCACTCCGGCTCCGTTGAGATTTTAGAGAAGGCATGCAACTGGTGTTCAAGGTGCACCAAGTTCAGAATCCCACTCTGCATGGCCTACGTGGCCGTCTTTGGGCCTTATGTTCTTCTGTCATTACTTCATCTTTGTTTTCAAAATAACTTCCTAAGCTCCATCTTGCCTATGATCTTCCAAATTTAATTCTCCCAAATAATTTCCATTCCTCCTTTTTCATCCTTAGCATTTTTCTTAGGCTTCAAAAACCCGATTTTTAATAAAATTTGGTCGCCATTTTCTTTTTGGCAAACCACTTTCGAATTTTCTTTGATTTTCAAAATGTTTTAAAATAAGTGTGAATTTATTGTTCGTAATTCTTGGTGATAGAATTTACGAAATTAATTCATACAAAAATAAACGGGCTTTGGTGGGGGCCCCACATCAAATAAATTTTCATCAAAATAAAAGTGAATTTGAAATAATACCATGCATGATATTGGTGCTTCTTTATCTAGTTGGGTGATATGAGTGATATACTTTATGTTCATTACTATGCACTAACCCCATTTTGTGATAGCGCGTTGCCGTTTGCTGATCAGGTATGCATCCACTTCCACTTTGGTTATTCTCTATGCATATTTTGATACTCATATGTGCCTGATCGATTCGAGTATTCATTGATTTTCTCATTGATTGCCATGTCAGCTTTATCTCATTAGTAGAGACCCGACTTTAGGGACTTAGAGGGGTGCTACGGTCTTTACCGTACCTCTCGATAAGTAACCTGACCCTCGAACCCAATCCGGTTTTTCGTAGATCACCTTTTCCAAAATAAGGAGTCACACTTAGGGTTTTTCTTTCTTATTTTGTTTACCCTTTAAAAAAATAAAACAAAAATAAGTGGCGACTCCAAGTCATTTTTGAATAAATAAAATCATTTTTTCAAATAAAAATCGAGCTCGCCATCGAGTGGGAAACGCATTGAGCTGAAATGCAGGGTCCACAATTATGCTTAGTTTAATTATCTTAAAAATCATTAGTTTGATTATTTTGTTAATCTCGTGTTTGGTTTAGTTTTTAAACATTATTAGTTTGGTTGCTTTGTGGATATCACTTTTAGTTTAGTTTTTATTAAAAATCGTTAGTTTGGTTATTCCCTTGATCTCATGTTTAGTTTAGTTTTTAAAAATTATTAGTTTTGTTGCTTAGTTGATGTTTTACTTTATTTAATTCTATTAAAAACCATTAGTTTGGTTATTCTGTTGATGTCATAATTAGTTTAGTTTTAAAAAAATAATTAATTTGCGTGCTTTGTTGATACTGTGCTTAGTTTAGTTTCTTTTGAAAATAATTAGTTTGATTATTCTTTTGATCTAATGCTTAGTTTAGTTTAGTTTTTATATATGTATATATCAGTTTGGTTATTTTGTTGATCTCATATTTGGTCTAATTTTAAAAAATTATTAGAATGGTTAGTTTATTGATATTATGTTGAGTTTAGGTTAGTTTAAAAATCATTAGTTTGGTTATTCCATTAATCTTATGTTTAGTTTAGTTTTCAAAAAATTATTAGTTTGGTTGCTTTGTTGATGTTATGCTTTGTATAATTCTTTTAAAAATCATTAGTTTGGTTATTGTGTTAATCTCACACTTAGTTTAGATTTTAAACATTATTAGTATGATTGCTATCATGATAGTATACTTAGTTTAGTTTCTTTTAAAAATTATTAGTTTGGTTAGTCCGTTGATCTCATGTTTAATTTAGTTTTTGAAAGTTATTAGTATGGTTTATTTGTTGATACTATGCTTAGTTCTTCAAAATTATTAGTTTGGTTATTCTTTTGATCTCAAGCTCAGTTTAGTTTTGAAAAATTATTGGTTTGGTTCCCTTTTTTTATATAATGCACAATTTAGTTTCCTTTAAAACACATTAATTTAGTTATTCTGTTGATCTCATGTTTGGTTTAGTTTTTAAAAATTATTAGTTTGGTTATTTTGTTCATATTATGCTTTGTTTAGTTTCTTTTAAAAATCATTAGTTTAGTTACTCTTTTGATCTCCTGCTTAGTTTAGTTTCTTTTAAACATTATTAGTTTGGTTATTTGGTTGAACAATGTTTAGTTTAGTTTTTAAAAAATTATTAGTTTGGTTGTTTTGTTGATGCTATACTTTATTTAGTTTCTTTTAAAAATCATTAGTTTGGTTACTCTTTTGATCTCATGCTTAGTTTAATTTATAAAAATTATTTGTTTGGTTGCTTTGTTGATACTGTACTTTGTTTAGTTTCTTTTAAAAATCATTAGTTTGGTTAGTTTGTTAATCTCGTACTTAGTTTAATTTTTAAAAATTATTAGTTTGATTTCTTTGTTGAAATCATGCTTAATTTAGTTTCTTTTCAAAATCCTTAGTTTGGTTATTATGTTTAAACAATGTTTAGTTTAAATTTAAAAAATTATAGTTTGGTTGCTTTGTTGATGTTATGTTTAGTTTAATTTTCTTAAAAAAACATTAGTTTGGTTATTCTGTTAATCTCATGTTTATTTTAGTTTTTTTAAAATTATTAGTTTAGTTGCTTTGTTGATATTATGCTTAGTTTAGTTTCTTTGAAAAATCATTGGTTTTTCTATTCTTTTTATCTCATGCTTAATTTAGTTTTTAAAAAATATTAGTTTTGCTCATTTGTTGATATTATGCTGAGTTTAATTTCTTTTAAAAATCATTAGTTTGGTTATTCTATTAATCTTATGTTTAGTTTAGTTTTCAAAAAATTATTAGTTTGATTGCTTTGTTAATGTTATGCTTGGTATAATTCTTTTAAAAATCATTTGTTTGGTTACTATGTTAATCTCACACTTGGTTTAAGTTTTTAAACATTATTAGTTTGATTTCTTTCATGATTGTATACTTAGTTTAGTTTCTTTTAAAAATCATTAGTTATGTTAATCCATTGATCTCATGTTTAATTTGGTTTTTAAAAGTTATTAGTATGGTTGATTTGTTAATACTATGCTTAGTTTAGTTTCTTTTAAAAATCATTAGTTTGGTTATTCTTTTGATCTCAAGCTTAGTTTAGTTTTAAAAAATTATTGGTTTGGTTCCTTTTTTGATATGCACAATTTAGTTTCCTTTAAAACTCATTAATTTAATTATTTTGTTGATCTCATATTTGGTTTAGTTTTAAAAAATTATTAATTTGGTTATTTTGTTCATATTATGCTTTGTTTAGTTCTTTTAAAAATCATTAGTTTGGTTTCTCTGTTGATCTCCTATTTGGTTTAGTTTATAAAAAATTATTAGTTTGATTACTTTGTTGATATTATACTTAATTTAGTTTATTTTAAACATTATTTGTTTGGTTATTTGGTTGAAACAATGTTTAGTTTAGTTTTTTAAAAATTATTAGTTTGGTTGCTTTGTTAATGCTATACTTTGTTTAGTTTTTTTTTTTTTAAAAAAAATCATTAGTTTGGTTACTCTTTTAATCTCATGATTAGTTTAATTTATAAAAATTATTAGTTTGGTTATTTTGTTGATATTATACTTAGTTTAGTTTCTTTTAAACATCATTAGTTTGGTTATTCCGTTGAAACAATGTTTAGTTTAGTTTTTTAAAAATTATTAGTTTGGTTATTTGTTGATATTATACTTAGTTTAGTTTCTTTTAAACATCATTAGTTTGGTTATTCCGTTGAAATAATGTTTAGTTTAGTTTTTAAAAAATTATTAGTTTGGTTGCTTTGTTGATGCTATACTTTGTTTAGTTTCCTTTAAAAATTATTTGTTTGGTTACTCTTTTGATCTCATACTTAGTTTCTTTTAAACATCATTAGTTTGGTTGTTCCATTGAAACAATGTTTTGTTTTGTTTTTCAAAAATTATTAGTTTGGTTTCTTTGTTTATATTATGCTTAGTTTAGTTTTTTTTATTTAAAAAAAATAATAATTAGTTTGGTTATTTTGTTGATCTTATATTTGATTTGGTTTTTAAAAATTATTAGTTTTGTTTCTTTGTTGATCTTATGCTTAGTTTAGTTTCTTTTAAAAATCATTAGTTTAGTTATTCAGTTGATCTCATATTTAGTTTAGACTTTAAAAATTGTTAGTTTTGTTACTCTGGTTATATTATGCTTGACTTGATTTTTTTAAAAATCAATTATTTGGTTATTATGTTAATCTCATGTTTAGTTTAATTTTTAGAAATTATTAGTTTGGTTTTTTTTTTGTTGAAATCATGCTTAGTTTAGTTTCTTTCCAAAATCATTAGTTTGGTTATTCCATTGATCCAATGTTTAGTTTACTTTTTAAAGATTATTAGTTTGGTTGCTTTGTTGATGTTATTCTTGGTTTAATTCCGTTAAAAATCATTAGTTTGGTTATTCTTTTAATCTAATGTTTAGTTTAGTTTCAAAAAATTATTAGTTTAGTTGCTTTGTTGATTTATGCTTAGTTTAGTTTCTTCGAAAAATCATTAGTGTGACTATTCTTTTTATCTCTTGCTTAATTTAGTTTGTAAAAATGATTAGTTTTGTTGCTTTGTTGATATTATGCTGAGTTTAGTTTCTTTTAAAAATCGTTAGTTTGGTTGTTCCATTAATCTCATGTTTAGTTTAGTTTTGGTTCTTTGTTCATATTATGCTTAATATAATTCTTCTAAAAATCATTAGTTTGGTTACTCTTTTAATCTCATACTTAGTTGAGTGCTTTCATGATAGTATACTTAGTTTAGTTTATTTTAAAAATCATTAGTTCGGTTAATCCATTGATCTCATGTTGAGTTTTTAGTTTTTAAAAGTTATTAGTATGGTTGATTTGTTAACACTGTGCTTAGTTTAGTTTCTTTTAAAAATCATAAGTTTGATTTTTATTTTTTTTTATCTCATGCTTAGTTTAATTTTGAAAAATTATTAGATTGATTGCTTTGTTGATATAATGCACATTTTAGTTTCCCTTAAAACACATTAGTTTAGTTATTCGGTTGATCTCATATTTTGTTTTGTTTTTAAAATTTTCAAGTTTGGTTCCTTTGTTGATGTCATGCTTAGTACAATTTTTTTTTAAAAAAAAACAAAACAAAACAAAAAAAAATATTTATTTTAGTGATTTAGTTAATCTCATGTTTAGTGTTGTTTAAAAAAATATTAATTTGGTTGTCTTGTTGATATTATACTTAGTTTAGTTTATTTAATAAGTCATTGGTTTAGTTATTCAATTGATCTCATATTTAGTTTAGTTTTAAAAAATTATTAGTTTTGTTGCTCCGTTGAAATCATGCTTAGTTTAGTTTATTGTCAAAATCATTAGTTTGGTTATTCCATTGATATCATGTTTAGTTTAGTTTTTGAAAATTATTAGTTTTGTTTAATTCTATTAAAAATCATTAATTTGGTTTTTTAATCTCATGTTTAATTTAGTTTTTAAAAAATTATTAGTTGGGTTATTTTGTTGATACTATGCTTAGTTTAGTTATTTTTAAAAATCATTATGTAGACCCCCATTTGGGGTTCACTCTTTGGCACCTCTACATATTTTTCTTTGCAGATGGAGGGCTCTCAAAGAGCCATGTGTCACCTCGTAATTAGCCTTCAGTGAATCAGGTAGTGTTTTGCATACGCTAATCAAGGAGCGACACTTGGAAGAATCTTCAGAGAGGGCAGCATTTTTCTGTTATGAGGAGCTTATGAGAGAGGGGAGGTTGGGCTAGAGAGAGGAGAGAGGTGCTTTTCAGAAGGGCAGAGAGAGAGATATGTTTTGGGTGCTAGGAAGCTTGAGAAAAGAAAGGAAGCAAAGTTGGCCAAAGAAGAGGAGATTGAGTTTTTACAGAAGGAGATTTTTTATTTTTTTTTGGGAAGGAGTTTTGAACCATGAGTGCAGGGGAGCGTATTCTGTAGAGGGTTACAGAGAGGTTTTTGTTTGGTTTGGAGGGAAAGCTTTCGAAAGGGGGGGAGCTCTTTCTGGCGAGGCTACTAGTTACAGGAAAGGATAAACTCAGCAGTCTCCTTGCTCATTTTAGCTGGAGGGGAGCCTTTCAGGTGCGTTTTCTGGACCACATACTTATTGCAGTTGATTTTCTTGATATTGTTGTGATTATGTTATAAATAATTTGTGCTTTGTTCTTCATATAAAATTTATTTAAGAGTGATCCGATTCCTTTTTATCTCTCCATTGGGTGTCTGAGTCATATCTTTGGGTCCTATTTCCACTGATTTTCCCACCTATACATGAACCTATTGACTCCAATATGAAATGGAGCTCAGGTCGGTGTTTTCTTTGGTTCAGTTGATACTCTGTTCTTGTGATTGCTCTCTTGTTGTTTATATTCTGTTTTCGATGGCCATTCATACCCTCAAGGAGGAGGGTTTTGGTCCAGCATGAGCCTTTGGTTTCATATGGGCATAGTTTCTAAAGCTTGAGACCAGAAGACACTTCGTAGGCTAGCTCAGAATCGAGAGGCTGCAAGGAAGAGTCGGCTGAGGAAGAAAGTTTTGGTTCTGGATAGGCATATGTCCAGCAGCTGGAGTGTAGCTAACCCAAGCTTACACAATTAGAGCAAGAGCTTCAACGAGCACGTCAACAGGGTGTTTTTATTGCGATTGAATTTTCTGGGGATCAGAGTCATTCCATGGGCGGAAATGAGGCTTTAGCATTTGACATGGGTTATGCTCGCTGGCTTGATGAATATCAGCGGCTGATCAATGACCTGAGATCCGTTGTAAATTCTCATGTAGGGGATAATGAACTACGCATTCTTGTCGATAGCAACATGGCCACCTGCAATGCATGGAGCTATGATGAGCATCTCATTCGAGTAGTTATTTGTTGTGGCCTGTATCCTGGAATTGTGCAAAATGGAAAGTCATTCTCATTGAAAACAATGGAGGATGGTCAAGTGTTCTGGCATTCGAATTCAGTCAATGCTCGAGAATGTAAAATTCCATATCCATGGCTAGTTTTCAATGAGAAGATAAAAGTAAACTCTGTTTTCTCCGAGATTCAACAATTGTGTCTGATTCAATGCTTCTTCTATTTGGGGGCGACATCTTGAGAGGGATGAAACCTGATACATCAGAAATGTACCAAAGCTTAAGGAGATAACTTGATGAGCTTAATTCAGAATAAACTACTGAATCCCAGAATGGGCATACACATGTATCATGAACTCCTTTCTGTAGTGCAGCCAAAATGAAAGATGAATTGTTCAAACCCATCTCACGGAGAACTGATGTGGCACACTCCTTGTCCTTCAGGGCCCCATCTTTCATGATTTCAACCAGAGTTACAATGAACGATAACCTTCCAACTTCAGTTCGCCCTTCAGGATGTGATACTAAAGGCAATAAAATTGAGAGAGCTTCATCGATCACTCCCAGGTTTTTATCCTCAAGCAGGTGAAGTAATGCTGGTATGATACCTGGCTTGATGGCTCGCGACTTATGGGATTGGTTGAGTGACAGGTTAAACAAGGCAGTGCCTGCATCTTCCTCTATCCTTCATGCTCACAACTCCACCACATATCTATTAAACCCATCCTTTATTCCACCAATCTCATACCCATTTTTCACTGCCCACTTCTTCACCCACATTCCCATTCTTCAAATATCCATTATTCCACCCTTCCCACTATCTATTCTACCCATGATGCCCATTTCCTCCATCCATCAAACCCATCGCTTCACACCCACCGAACCCTATGCATATTCACCCTCAATGTTCTCTACACCTTTATCATCTTCCCAAACTCACATACCCATCACTAAGCCAACCTAATAACTCCCCATCTGTCATCCTAAAGTCGGCAGCTCGTTTCACCATTCTGCCCATTCTAATAACCTCATCATGCCTCTTCATATCCATCACCATCCGTATTTCTATTTTTTTAATACCCATCAAACCACTTTTCTCACTACATTTTCACCACCCGTCCTACCAATAATACTCCCACCATTCCTGCTCCAACATATCTATCCTCATGCTCCTCCATGCACATACCCATATTCCCTCATACCCATAACCCTGCACTCATCATTGCCCTCCATCATCCATTCAATCACATCCTTTATATCCCCCAGAACTCATCTTTCATACCCATTGAATTTGAATACCCTCACTCATACGTTCAACCACTCAATCCCATTATATTCCGAATCGCAGATCAGGATATAATTCTATTCCTCAAGATTTTTGCTCGTTGTGACCCTACAACGCATAAGGAAACGATGCATGCAATCTGTGCACTAGCTCACTTGATTGGCTCAAAGTTTGGGACATTGGGATATGATGCTCATTGCCAATCCCTTAAAGGTTACTGTTGTTAGTTTCATTTACTGAAGAATAAATCAGGCTATTGCTAAGCCCGCATGCAAGCTTATTCCTGATCTCGGCGTCTTCAACATTTGAGTGGCTTTACACTGAAGGGTGGAAGTGAGGAGCTAAAAACGAGAGAGTTGTAGTGTGGCAGGGGATCGAGATAGAACAAGAGAAGCATGGAAGAGGGGAAGAATCACTGGGGGCCTACACTCTTTGTTGGGAGGAATGCAATAAAAAAAATTTGATGTGGCTTCACTAGCATCAAAAGAGCCTATTCTTTTTTATGATGAGGTAATCTTATATGAAGATGAATTGGCTGATAGTGGAGTGTCGCTTTTAACTATGAAAGTGAGGGTCATGCCAACTTGTTGGTTTCTTCTCTTGCGTTTCTGGTTTAGAGTCGATGGAGTGCTTATGAGATTGAGGGACACTCGCATGCATTGCATTTTTAAGGATGATGCAAACCCCATCATTCTTCGGAAAGCTGCTGGAGAGAAGCTACATTCCAAGCTTTATCTGCAAAAGGATATCCTTCTGATTCTGCTGCATATAATGATCCAAGCACCAACAGCCAGAGGCTTCCCATCATCATGCATAAGACCCAAAAGCTTAAGGTGAAGTAACTGATCTTATGCTGCAGAATGTTGTTTCAAGAAAGATTAAGATCTGCATTATTGAAAAGAGCATTGAGGATGGATTTTCATAGAGAGTTGGAGTTGCGTAGGAAGGAGATGCTAGAGAGAATTCAGGCAGATATTGCATAAATACGACGCGGGGATGATGAAGACATTGATGCTTCAGACGAGGACTACAGTGGTTGATGCAGCAGTTGAAGATTGGACAAAGGATTATAACATCTGAACCTCGCTGAAGTTACCATAGATAAATGGCCCCCTTCTATCAGTTCAAACAGAGATTACCTTTTGTATTTTTTTCTGAGAGTTAACAGATTTTATGGAGTGCAATAGGGGCAAGCCACAACCTCCTTTTGATTAGACAAAAGCCTGCTCTTCCAGCTCTTGGGCGTCTTATTCACTCGAATGATGAAGATGTGCTAACTGATGCATGTTGGGCACTATCTTACCTTTCTGATGGTACAAATGACAAAGTTCAAGCTGTTATTGAAGCGGGTGTATATCCTAGGCTTGTTGAGCTTTTACTTTACTCATCTCCTTCTGTTCTCATTCCTGCACTTCGCATGGTTGGAAACATTGTCATTGGAGATGATATGCAAACCCAGTGCATAATCAACCATCAGGCACTTCTTTGCCTTCTGAACCCGTTGACCAATAACCATAATAAGAGCATCAAGAAGGAAGCTTGTTGGACTATTTCAAATATCACAGCTAGCAACAAGGAGCAGATTCGGGCTGTAATTGAGGCAAACATAATTGGTCCCCTTTGTTCATTTGCTTCAAAATGCTGAAGACAAATCGTGATTGGGTTGCCTCTACGTTAAAGTTAGCATGTATGGTGCTCCATACCTGAGGAAGGTCGACCTCAAAACCTATTGCAATTATATGGAACTCTCATCGGCTCTAGAGAAGATGTTCACCTGCTTTCCAATTGGGCAGTGTGGTTCTCATGTACTTCTATGGCGCGATGGGCTAACTGAGAGTCACTTAATGGATATTCTTCATGGTTCTGAATATATGCTGACATATGAGGATAAGAATGGAAACAAGTGGATGTTTCATTTCTCAAGCTATCTTCGCTTCCAAAAATTGATTTTCAAAAATCTGATTTTCAAGTAGTTTTCTTTTACTCCTTAACCTTTTCATTATTTTATTCTCTTTTATTATTTCATTTTATTATTTTATTTTATTATTTTATTTTATTTTATTTTTAACTTTTTATTTCCCATTATTTTTTTTCTTAATAATCTTAAAGTCGATAAAATCCCTTTTTAATAAAATTTGCTTCCACTTTCTATTCGGCAAGCAATTTTTAAATCTTTCTTGGTCTTTTAAAATGTTTTAAAATAAGTATGAATTTATTCCTGTAATTTCAAATAATGGAATTTATGGGATTGACTCATACAATATAAAATGGGCTTTGGTGGGGGTCCAACATATGTGATTTTATGATTGACTGATTGACTGGTTGATTGCTATATTTGTTTGATTTATTCTGCTCTATGACATGCATGAGATTATTTCTTAATTGTGCACTAACCCCCTCTCTTGATAGCGCATAATGGCTCATTGCCCAAGTACACACCCATTCTCACTTTGGTCTTCTATATGCATGTATTGATTCTCACACGTGCATGATCGTTTTCAGTATCCATTGATTTTCTTATTGACTGTCACGTCAGCTTCATTTTATTAGTAGAGAGCCGACTTTAGGGACTTAGAGGGGTGTTACTGTCTTTACCATGCCTTCCCAATAAGTAACCTGACCCCCGAACCCTATCCGGTTTTTCATAGACCACCTTTTCCAAATAAGGAGTCACACTTAGGGTTTTCTTTCTTATTTTGTTTACCCTTTCAAAAATAAAACAAAAATAAGTGGTGACTCCAAGTCATTTTCATAATCAATAAATCATTTTTCAAATAAAAATCAAGCTCGCCATCGAGCGGAAGCGCATGAGCCGAAATGCAGGTCCACACATTAGTTTGGTTATTCTTTTGATCTCATGTTTAGTTTAGTTTATAAAAATTGTTAGTTTGGTTGCATTGTTGATTTTATACTTGGTTTAGTTTCTTTTAAAAATCATTAGTTGTGGTTATTCCATTAATCATATGTTTAGCTTAGTTTTTTAAAAATTATTAATTTGGTTGCTTTGTTGATGCTATGCTTAGTTTATTTATTTTTAAAAATCATTAGTTTGGTTATTCTTTTAATCTCATGGTTAGTTTGGTTTTGAAAATATATTTGTTTGGTTTGTTTGTTGATATTACGATTAATTTAGTTTTTTTAAATAAATAAAAAATCATTAGTTTGGTTATTTTTTTAATCTTATGTTTGGTCTAGTTTTTAAAAATTATTAGTTTTGTTACTTTGTTGATATTATGTTTAGTTTAGTTTCTTTTAAAAACCATTAGTTTAGTTATTCAGTTGATCTCATATTTAGTTTAGGTTTCAAAAATTATTGGTTTGGTTGCTTTGTTGATATTATGCTTAGTTTAATTCTCTTAAAAATCATTAGTTTAGTTATTCAGTTGATCTCATATTTAGTCTAGGTTTCAAAAATTATTAGTTTGATCGCTTTGTTGATATTATGCTTGGTTTAATTCTCTTAAAAATCATTAGTTTAGTTATTCAATTGATCTCATATTTAGTTTTGGTTTCAAAAATTATTAGTTTGGTTGCTTTGTTGATATCATACTTCAGTTAGTTTCTTTTAAAAATCATTTGTTTGGTTATTATGTTGCTCTCATGTTTAATGTAGTTTTTAAGCATCACAAGTTTTGTTGCTTTGTTAATTTTATGCTTGGTTTAATTCTTTTAAAAATCATTAGTTTGGTCATTCTGTTAATTTAATATTTAGTTTAGTTTTTAAAAAAATATTAGTTTGGTTTCTTTCTTATTGTGCTTAGTTTAGTTTCTTTTAAAAATCATTAGTTTGGTTGTTCAATTGATCACATATTTAGTTTAATTTTCAAAGATTATTAGTTTGGTTGCTTTGTTTATATTATTATAGACCCTTGATTTTGTCCCCTAACCACATTCCTCAGTGCTCTTTTAGTACTCCATAATAGTTCCTTTGTGGCCCATTGATACAACTTATCTTTTTGAGACACCATAAAAACTCTGGTCGAGGGATTTATCTAGCCTCTCATTATGATCCTTTGCAACTCTAAGTTAGATGTAGGATTTTCCTTTTATCTTTTTAGAATAGCTCATTTAGGTACACTTTTAGGTCACTTAGGTACTTTTCTGATCACCCTAGGTCACTTAGGCATCTTTCAAGCTCACTTAGGTTCATTTAGGCACATCTAATCCATTAGGCACCATCCTAGGCCCATCAAAGCTCCCTTAGGCCCACTTAGGCTCACCTTGACTCATTTAGATTAACCTATACCCGCTTAGGTTCACCTAGGCCCACTCTAGTTCACAAAGTCCTGTTTTGTTTATCTAGGCCCACCTAGGGACACCTAGCCCACCTAGGCACACCTAGCCCACTCAGGTTCACTCAAGCCCACTTAGGTTCCTCTAAGCCACTTAGGTTCACCCAAACCCCACCTTAAGTACATTTAGGTCACTTTTTAGGTAATTCTTGCATGATTGCATGTTCTTGTTTTTTTTTTGTTTAATATTTATTTATTTATTTTAGGAAATTGTTTGTGGTTAATGATTTTAAGTCTCTTTAAGTTGAATGAAATAATATTCCATTCTTCTCAAAATTGCATGTGATTGACTTTTAATTTTTTTAATCGCATAATTTTAATATTTTTAATTTTCAATTTCGTGATTTTTATTGATTTTAACCCTCATTCTTTTTTTTTTTTTTTTTTTGGTTTGTTTTGCATGGGATTTTGAGTACCCCATCCATATTGAAGGAAGATATTCACAAGATTTTTTGTTTTTTGTTTTTTTGTTTTGGAAGTATGGAGCAACGTTCTGGAAAGAAAAATCAAGTTCATTTTGGGGGAAAGATTAGGTATGTTTTTTATATGGAACGATGGTTGGTCAAAGGGAGGACTTTTGGAGCCCTTTTTGGGAAGGAGTTGGGTTCACATTCTGGAGGATTCTGAGCACGTTTTGGCAGAATTTCAAGGGCTAAGCCATGGATAAGGCCTTTTAAGCATTTTTTGGAAAGAGGGATCACTACATTTTGGAGAAGAATGGGGGGGTTGCAACACCAAAAATATCGAGGACAACTTATCCATTGGGCTTTGGGGAGAAGTTATATCCTCTTCAAGAACAATAGCCAAGGGCAAGTCAAAAAGAAAAAGCCTACACATAGTCCACTACGGGAGGGGTTGCATAAGTCCTCATATAGATGTCATTCTCCATAGAGAAGCATCGACACGCGACAGCATGAAAAGGGAGACAATCGATCATGAGACTCCTTGAGAGGGTGAATAACGCACTATAAGAGGGGCCTTCTCTTACATGCGAATTCAAGTTTCTTCACAGCCACCCTCACGACCGCACAGTTTGCATCATGAGAGATCCCTCTTAGCATCACACACCAAGGAAATGGACTATCAATTCAGGAAGCATCACAACACACCATTAGAGTCCACCAATCATGGTTGCAAAGAGGCACGCACAGAAGAGGCAACCACACACCACAGTTTGGGTTGTATCTCCCATAAGAAGCAGCAACATGGGGCTCCATTGGAGAGAATTCTCCACACACGGTCACATAAAGGCTGCCATACACAATTGAAAAGATATCCATAGGACATACCACAAGATGGTGGTTGTAGCCGCACGTTGGACTTAAGAAAAGCGGTTGTCACTTTCAATACACCATAAGGGAGAAAAGATTCACACACACAACAATGGGAAGGTAAGTTGATTTTTTTTTAGTTTGGTTTTTTATTAATTATATATGTTTGAAAATTTATTATTTTTTAGTTTGGTTTTGATTAATTATATATATATATATATATATATATATATATATATATATATTGAAAGGTATGATTTTTTTTTTTGTTTAGTTTTTAATTCATCATATTATATTGAAAGGTTTTAATTTCTTTAGTTTAGTTTTTTTAGTTCATTATATTATATTAAAAAATTAGAATTGTTTTTAGTTTCCTTTCTATTTATTGTATCATATCGAAAGGTTATAACTTTTTTATTATTATTATTATTATAGTTCACTAGATTAATTGTTTTGTAGGATAAAATTTTTATTTTGAAGCTTGTGCCATTTTAGTTTATTTCGTTTAAGTTAATTCAAAAGTTTTATAGTTTTAATTAATTAGTTTAATTCGTTTTATTGATTTGATGTCATGATGTTTTATCTTACAAAGTTTGATAATTGTAGTACTTAATCATCTTGTTTTAGGTTTTGTGTTATTAGGTTATTTACCATGCTATTTAAATTTTATCTTGTAAAGTTGGATAATTTTAATCATCTTGTTTTAGGTTTTGTGTTATTAAATTTTTTTCTCTATGCTATTTAAAGTTCTCATTTTTAGTAATTTGGTAGTTCTTTGGTTTAGATTTTCTTGTTATATTACATGTCTTTGATTGTGTTATTATATTTAAAGTTCTTGTCTTTAGAAATTTGGTAGTTATGAGTTTTTAGATTTTCTTGTTATTATGCATGCCTTTGATTGCATTATTATATTTAAAATTCGCATATTTAGAAATTCGGTAGTTCTTAGGTTTTAGATTTTCTTGTTATTATGCATGTCTTTGATTGCACTATGTTATTAAATTCTCATCTTTGGAAGATTGTTGATTCTTAGGTCTTAAATTTGCTTGTTATTATATTTGTAATTTGATGATTATTTTTATTGAATGTTTCATCCTTAGAAGATTGGTATTTTTTAGGTTCTAGATCTTTTGGTTTTATTTCATGCTATTAAAAGTCTTGATTTTTTATTTTTATTTTTGAAAGCATATTGGTTTGATGGAATCCTTATATGAAAGAATTTTTCATAACTCATCCTTGTCGGTTTCCACTCACCTACTAACCATTTGGATTTAAAATTCGTTTTGATAATTTAGAGTACTTTTCAAAAAATTTCCAAAAAATTTATGATATTCATTACTTCTTGAACTTGATTTTGGAATATTATTCGAGTAAAAAAGATTTTCTTGAAGTCAAAATTATGATAATCTCTTTCAGCATGTTCTGTTTAGGCTTACTTCTGTACACTTGAGAGTACTTTGCAAAATTAAATTACTTTTTGATATTTTGAATTTAAATAAATATTTTCCTCATATTTTTTACTTCTTAAAATTGAATTTTGAGATATTATTAAAAAAAATATGTTTTCTTGAGAGAGATATGATTTTTCAAATTTGTGCCTACTGCACATGACTTTTTTTGGATAGTTGATAAGTTTGAAGGTTTTAAAAATACTTTCTAAGGCTATCTAGTCTTGGCTTTATTTATTATTATTATTATTTTGTAAACTAGACAACTTAAAGGACATGTATGATTTATTTTTATTTTTTATGATTTTAGGAGACTGGTTACTACTCAAAAACCACACATTTTAGATAATAATTATCATGAGTTTCATACATTTTGAGTAGTAATTATGCCTAATATACCCAAGTAATACATTGCTACCCTTACAAGAGATACTAATGGTTTTTGTGAAGTTTTGGAGATATTTCAAGGTGATTTTTGAAGTATTGAGTGACAAAAGAGAAATGGAATCAAGGAAGGTAAACAATATGGATGATGAGGAAGAAGCAATGCTTGGGCCAAGATTTGGAGCTGAACTGAAGGTGGTTGAGGTGGATTCAAAAGAAAGAAATGGGAAAAATGACAAAAAGGAGTTGAAAAACTATGTTTTTCCATTTCGTATGATCATGCAAAAGTTTCGCACAGTTATGCGAAATGGACCAGAAAGTAATTTTGGCTGCAACTCAAAGGGAAAACTAAAAATTGATTTCGCATGACTATGCGAAAATTTTGCACAGTCATGCGAAATACTCCAAGAATGCGAAATTGGTGTTGATGCATTTTCCACTTCGCACAATCGTGCGGAATTGTTGGAGTTTGTGCGAAATTGCATTTTTCCAGATTTCTTGGTGAAGAAGCCTTTGAAAGACCTCTTGGATGATGCCAAGTGTCCACTTGAACTTGACCTATAAATAGAAACTTGATTTACTCATTTGGGGGACTTTTAGACATTTTCTAATTGTAGAACTTTCCAGATTTTCTCTTTCTATAGAATTCTCTATTTTCCTTCATTTTCTCTCATTTCCTCATTAGCCAAACATGTCTTGTGAGACCAAATCTCCAAGCATGAGTGGCTAAATCTTGTTTTTCTCGAAGAAGGCAAGATCTATGGTGAATTTGAGAAATGAGCTTGAATTGCAAAGGTAATTTGATCCAATTGATTGATTAATTCAAATCATATATTCAATTTATCTTAAATTATCTTCCAATGATTACTACAATGCAAACTAGTTAGATTCATCAAATTCTTAATGCTAGATTTGATGGGATTAAATAGTTGCATTGTGTGAATTATTGGAAGACAATTTAAGATAAATTGAATATATGATTTGGATTGATCTCTTGGATTAAATGACATAATTTGAAGAGAAATTAGATCTAAATCTAAAGCTAAATCAAAAATCAGTTTAGATGAAAATTTAGGTTTTCAATCTAACTTGATGAAAATTGGATCTCAACATTTATTCACCATGGAAATTGTTTTATAGAAAATCCTAACTCTGAGAATTTCATTTTCTATTAATTTTCTTCTATATTTACATTTCATTTTCCTCTCAATTTGAAATCATTGTTATTTTGAACTTTTATCATGAATTGTCAAATCATTTTTACTTGATCACAACCATTCCTTCTTTTCTCATTCAAGCCTTGATTACCAAGAATAATCCATCCTTGTGGACGATACCTAAAAACCACTATACTATAGTAGTATGTATCAAAACCACTTTTTGATTAAGTACAAGCTGCTATAGAGTAGTGGATTTGGTTATAAATTTTGTTTTGATCAATAAACAATGAAAAAACCAAACGATCAAAGACCTTTGAATATTTTTACAAATTGAGTTTATGCATGTCACCATTTTCTACCTAGTTCTGGACCTTTTGGAACTTTTGGGTGTTTTTGCTTAAATTTTTTATTTGAATGAGTGTTTGAGTTTTTTTATGTTGTTCCAGAAGTGTAGGGGATGTTTCCTGAAATTTTTTGTAATTAAATTCCACTTCAAGATTTTTTTTTTTTTTAGGATTTGTTTTATGATGCTTCTTGTTCTGATTGCATGCTAATGATCTTGTACTTTACTTAACTATGCTATTTTTTTGGAGTTATTTGACTTATCTTGGCTTGACTTTGGTTATTGTATCGTGATATAGACTAAATTGAGAGGTTTGTCTTTATTTTTCATGATCAAATGATGTTCTTATATATTAGTTTATATTTTTTTCTTTTGATAATAGTGTGCTACCTGTTTTGCTAAATGTTTTAATCATAACCCTTGATTTTTTTTTTCTCCTTTTTTGGGAGTTATATACATGACTTGTCTAATAATTGGTGTTTTCTTATACTTTGGTCATTTCTGTTGTGATATTTAAATACCATGCATGCTAGGATTTCTTTTCTTTAACGTCTATTATTATAACTTTGATCTAACCTCTAGTGTCTTGTGGAAGCGCATTGTTATTCAGGTACACTTCCTATCTTTGCATCTTAATTCCATTAGTTATGTAAAGCTTCATATATGATCATTATCATGCTTAATATATTTTTGATTGCTTGTTTGACTCACCATGTTAGATTTCTTAACTATGGTAAAATACATGTGTGTGTGTGTGTTTTAAACTAAATTTGATATCTTATGACAACGCTTAAGTTGTAGCTCAAGTACGCCTATCTTCCTTACTCATGTGATTGATTACTTGGATATATTTGTTTGAATATGAATAACAATCTAGCCAATAGAGACCACTTTAAGGCTTAGAGGGGTGCTACCTCTTTGAGGTACCTTTCTGATAGCTAACCTAATCCTCTCTACCCTAGACTCAGTTTTTTCAAATACAGGGTTTTCCAAAACTTAAGGAGTCACTTTTCTTAGGTGAGTACACAAATTGGTGACCCCATTGAGGATTTTTGAAGATCAAGCTTGAACACTACTTGAGGACAATATGGTGTTTAATTGTTTGATTTAGTTTTGAACACTACTTTAGGCAAGGTGATTCAGTTTGCTTACTTAACTGTTTGTGATTTAGTTAAAGAAAAGAGATTTTTTTTAGAATTGATATTTTGAGTTAAGCTTAATTGTTTTGTCTTGGAAACCATTGTAGGTTCTATTTAAGTTTATTCTTTGGTCCTTTCGTTTCTCATCATTAGGACACAATTCTAGGTTCTATCTAACCTTATTCGTTTGTTCCTTTGGTTTCTCATCATTGGCTCACAATTCTAGGTTCTATTTAAGTTTATTCTTTGTTCCTTTGTTTTCTCATCATTGGAACTCCATCATAACTTCTATATAAGTTTATTATTAGTTCCATTCATTTATCATCATTGGGACACAATCTTAGGTACTATCTAAGAATATTCATTTTTTTCCCTTGGTTTCTTATCATTGAAATGTCGTCCTAGGTTCTATCTAAGTTTAATTGTTTGTTCCTTTGGTTTCTCATCTTTAGGACACCATCCTAGGCTCTATCTAAGTTTCTTCTTTCTTCATTTAGTTTCTCATCATTAGGACACCATCCTAGGTTTTGTCCTACTTCATTCTTTTTCATTTCATTTCTCATCAATGGGATACCATTCTAGGTTCTCTCTAAGCTTAATCATTTGTTCCTTTGGTTTCTCATCAATGGGACATCATCCTAAGTTCTAAGTATCTTCTTTTTTCCTCTAGTTTCTCATCATGGGGACACCATCCTAGATTAATCATTTGGTCCTTTGGATTCTTTTCATTGGGACAACATCATAGGTTCTATCTAAGTTTACTCTTTGGTCCTTTTACTTCTCATCATTAGGACGTCATCCTATGTTCTATATAACCTTATTTG
The DNA here is from genome assembly GCA_946000715.1 of Vitis cinerea var. helleri x Vitis riparia. NCBI lineage: Eukaryota > Viridiplantae > Streptophyta > Magnoliopsida > Vitales > Vitaceae > Vitis > Vitis cinerea var. helleri x Vitis riparia. The sequence continues at coordinate 15,507,229 of OX254027.1, read as the reverse complement.
TTTGTTCCTTTGGTTTCTCATCATTGGTTCACCATCCTAGGTTCTATCTTGGTTTATTCTTATGCCTTCACATCATTGGGACACCATTTTAGGTTCTTTCTAAATTTATTCTTAATTCCATTGATTTATCATCATTAGGATGCCATCCTAGGTACTACCTAAGATTATTCGTTTTTTCCTCTGGTTTTTATCATTAGGACACCATCCTTGGTTCAATCTAAGCTTAATTGTTTGTTCATTTGGTTTCTTATCATTGGGACACATCCCTAGATTCTATTTCAATTTATTCTTTGTTCATTTGGTTTCTCATCATTGGAAAACCATCCTAGGTTCTATCTCAGTTTATTCTTTATTTATTTGGTTTCTCATCATTAGGACGTCATCATAGGTTCTATCTAAACTTAATCGTTTGTTCCTTTGGTTTTCTGAACATTGGGACACAATCTAAGGTTGTATCTCATTTTATTTTTTGTTCATTTCGTTTCTCCTCATTTGGGTGTCGTCCTAGGTTCTATCCAAAACTTAATCGTTTGTTCGCTTAGTTTCTCATCATTGGGACACCATCCTAGGTTCTATCTAACCTTAATCGTTTGTTCCTTTGGTTTCTCATCATAGGAACACCATCCTAGGTTCTATCTTAGTTTATTCTTCGTTCCTTTGGTTTCTCATCATTGGAATGTCATCCTATGTTCTATCTAACGTTAATTGTTTATTCCTTCGTTTTTGCATCAATGCGACACCATCATTAGTTCAATCTCAATTTCTTCTTTGTTCATTTGGTTTCTCATCATTGGGACGTCATTCTAGGTTATGTCTAAGCTTAATTGATTGTTCCTTTGGTTTCTCAACATTGGGAAACAATCCAAGGTTCAATCTTATTTTATTCTTTGTTCATTTCATTTCTCATCATTAGGACATCATCCTAGGTTCCATCTAAGCTTAATCATTTGTTCGTTTAGTTTCTCATCATTAGGACACCATCCTAGGTTTTGTCTAAGCTTAATCGTTTGTTCCTTTGTTTCTCATTATTTGGATGCCATCCTATGTTCTATCTAATCTTAATCGTTTCTTCCTTTGCTTTCGCATCGATGCGACCCCATCCTAGGTATTATCTCAGTTTATTCATTGTTCATTTGGATTCTCATCATTTGAACAAAATTCTAGGATCTTTCTAAGCCTAATCATTTCTTTCTTTTGTTTCTTATTAATTGGGACATATATACCCTAGGTTCTATCTCAATTTCCTCTTTGTTCCTTTGGTTTCTCATCATTGGGACACCATCCTAGGTTTTGTCTAAGCTTAATCGTTTGTTCCTTCGTTTCTCATTATTTGGACGCCATCCTATGTTCTATCTAATCTTAATCGTTTCTTCCTTCGCTTTCGCATCGATGCAACCCCATCCTAGGTATTATCTCAGTTTATTCATTGTTCATTTGGATTCTCATCATTTGAACACAATTCTAGGATCTTTCTAAGCCTAATCATTTCTTTCTTTTGTTTCTTATTAATTGGGACATATAACCCTAGGTTCTATCTCAATTTCCTCTTTGTTCCTTTGGTTTCTCATCATTGGGACACCATCCTAGGTTTTGTCTAAGCTTAATCGTTTGTTCCTTCGTTTCTCATTATTTGGACGCCATCCTATGTTCTATCTAATCTTAATCGTTTCTTCCTTCGCTTTCGCATCGATGCAACCCCATCCTAGGTATTATCTCAGTTTATTCATTGTTCATTTGGATTCTCATCATTTGAACACAATTCTAGGATCTTTCTAAGCCTAATCATTTCTTTCTTTTGTTTCTTATTAATTGGGACATATAACCCTAGGTTCTATCTCAATTTCCTCTTTGTTCCTTTGGTTTCTCATCATTGGGACACCATCCTAGGTTTTGTCTAAGCTTAATCGTTTGTTCCTTCGTTTCTCATTATTTGGACGCCATCCTATGTTCTATCTAATCTTAATCGTTTCTTCCTTCGCTTTCGCATCGATGCAACCCCATCCTAGGTATTATCTCAGTTTATTCATTGTTCATTTGGATTCTCATCATTTGAACACAATTCTAGGATCTTTCTAAGCCTAATCATTTCTTTCTTTTGTTTCTTATTAATTGGGACATATAACCCTAGGTTCTATCTCAATTTCCTCTTTGTTCCTTTGGTTTCTCATCATTGGGACACCATCCTAGGTTCTTTATTTATCCTTTGTTCCTTGGGTTTCTCATCATTTGGACGCCATCCTATGTTCTATTTAACCATAATCGCTTCTTCCTTTGCTTTAGCATTAATGCGACACCATTCTGGGTTCTGTCTTAGTTTATTCTTCATTCATTTGGTTTCTCATCATTGGGATGCTATCCAAGGTTCTGTTTAAATTTAATCGTTTATTCCTTTGGTTTCTCATCATTAGGAAACAATGCTAGGTTCAATCTCATTTTATTCTTTGTTCATTTCGTTTACCATCCTAGGTCTTTCTAAGCTTAATCGTTTGTTCATTTTGGTTTCTCATCATTAGGACACCATCCTAGGTTTTATCTAAGCTTAATCATTTGTTCCTTTGGTTTCTCATCACTGGGACACCATCCTAAGTTCTAAGTTTCTTCTTATTTCCTTTGGTTTGTCAAAATGCGGACACCATCCTAGGTTCTATGTCAATTTATTCTTTGTTCATTTTGTTTCTATGGAACGCCATCCTAGATTCTATTTAAGCTTAATTGTTTGATCATTTCGATTCTCGTCATTGGGAGACAATCGTGGCTTCTATCTAAGTTTATTCTTTGGTCCTTTCATTTTTCATCATTATGACGCCATCCAAGGTTCTATCTAACCTTATTCATTTGTTTCTTTGGTTTCTCATCATTGGGGCACCATTTTAGGTTTTATCTATTTTATTTTTATTTCCATTGATTTATAATCATCGGGATTCCATACTTGGTACTACATAAGATTATTCATTTTTTCCTTTTTTTTTTCCTGATCGTTGGACTGTCATCCAAGGTTCTATCTAAGCTTAATTTGGACGCCAAAGTGGCAAAGAATAAACTAAGATAGAACCTAGGCCGGCCTTCCAAAAACGAGAAACCAAAGGACCAAATAAGTAAGTTTAGATTGACCGTGCATAGCTTCCCATTGATGAGAAACAAAAGGAACAAAGAATAAACTGAGATAGAACCTAGGATGGCGACCCAATGATGAGAAACAAAAGATTAAGCTTATGTAGAACCTATAATCTCGTCCCAATGATGAGAAATTAATTGAGTAAAGAACCAAGGATGGCGACCCAATGATGAGAAACAAAAGATTAAGCTTATGTAGAACCTATAATCTCGTCCCAATGATGAGAAACCAATTGAGTAAAGAACCTAGGATGATATCCCAATGATGAGAAACCAAAATGAACAAAGAATAAACTAAGATTGAACATAGCAAAGTGACATAATGATGAGAAATCAAAGGAATAAAAAATAAACTAAGATAGAATATAGGATGGTGTCCTAATGATGAGAAACCAATGCAACAAACAATGTTTAGATAGAACCTAGTTATGCATTCCAATGACGAGAAATGAAATGAACAAATAATAAATAGAGATAGAACCTATGATGGTGTCCAAATAATGATAAACAAAAGTAACAAAGAGGAAACTTAGATAGAACCTAAGATGTGATGATGAGAAATTAAGGAGGAAATGAGAAACTTAGATTCGACCTCGGACGCAGTCCTATGAATGAGAAACGAAAGGAACTAACGTTTAAACTTAGATAACGTAGGATGGGGTCCCAATGATAGGAAAACAACTAAACAAAGAATAAATTTATATAGAACCTAGGATAGTGTCCCAATGATGAGAAACCAAAGGAACAAACATCAAACTTAAATCAAACCTATGATGGTGTCCCAATGTTCAAAAATTGAAGGAAGAAATGATTAAGGTTAAATAAAATCTAGGATGGCATCCCAATGATGAGAAACCAAATAAAGAAAGAAAAAACTAAGATAAAACCTAGGATGGTGTAGCGAAGATGAGAAACTAAAGGAAAAAAAGAAGAAACATGGATAAAAAAACCTAGGATGATGTCCCATTGATGAGAAATGAAACAAACAAAAAATAAACTAAGATAGAACATAGAATGGTGTCCCAATGACGAGAAACAAGAGGAACAATAAACCTAGATAGAACCTAGGGGGTGTCGCAATGATGAGCAACCAAACGAACAAAATATTAAGCTTATATTGAACCTATGATGTCTTTCCAATGATATATGAAACCAAATGAACAAAGAAAAAACTTAGAATAAACTTAGGACAGTGTCCCAATTATTAGAAACAAACATAACATAAAAGATACTTAGAACCTAGAATGACATCCCAATAAGTAGAAACCAAATCAACAAATAATAAACTGAGGATGAACATACGATTGTGTCAGAATGATTAGAAAGCAAAGAAACAAACGTTTAAGCTTAAATAGAACCTAGGATAGCTTTCCACCTATCAAAAACCAAATAAACAAAGAATAAACTGAGATAGAAACCAGAATGGTTTCCCAATGATGAGAAACAAATGTAATAAAGAAGAAACTTAGATACATCTTAGGATGGTATCCCAAGATGAAAAACAAAATGATCAAAGAATAAATCGAGATATAACCTATGATGGTGTCTCAAATGACAAGAAATAAAAGGAGCATACGATTAGGTGCAGAAAGAACCTAGGATGGAGTCCCAACAATGACAAACAAAAGGAAAAAGCAATTAAGCTGAAATAAAACCTAGGATAGCGTTCCACTGATCAGAAACGGAAACTAAAATGGTGTCCCAATTATGAGAATCGAAAGTAACAAATAAGAAACTTAGATACAACTTAGGACGGTATCCAATCCTAAGAACCCAAATAAACAAAAATGAATTGATATAGAACCTAAGATGGTGTCCCAATGATGGGAAACCAAACGACAAATTGATTAAATTTAGAAAGAACCTAGGAAGGCATCCCAATAAAGAGAAATCAAAGGAACAAACAATTATGTTTAGATAGAACCTAGTTACACATCCCAATGATGATAAACAAAGATAGAACCTATGATGGTGTCCCAATGATGAGAAAATAAAGTAACAAAGAAGAAACTTAGATAAAATCTAGGAACCAATCCCAAGGGAGAAAAAAGAAACTTACATTCAGCCTAAGATGCAGTCCTATAGATAAGTAACAAAAGGAACTAACGTTTAAGCTAACATAGAACCAAGGATGGGGCCCCAATTATAATAGAACCTAGGATAGTATCCCAATGATTTGAAGCCAAAGAAACAAACATCAAACTTAAATCAAGCCTATGATCGTGTCCCAATGTTGAGAAAGTAAAGGAACAAACAATTAAGGATAATTAGAAACTAGAATGGTATCCCAATGATGAGAAACAAAACTAACAAAAAGGAAACTCATATAGAACTTAGGATGACGTCCAAATAATTAAAAACTAGATGAACAAAGAATAAATTGAGAAAGAGCCTAGGATGATGTCCCAATGATGAGAAACCAAAGGATCAAACGATTAAGCTTAGACAAAACCTCGGATAGCATTCCATTGATCAGAACCCAAATGAAAAAAGACAAAACTGATATAGAAACTAGAATGGTGTCCTAATGATAAAAAAACAAAAGTAGTAAAGAAGAAACTTGGATACAACCTAGAATGGTGTCCTAATGATAAAAAAACAAAAGTAGTAAAGAAGAAACTTGGATACAACCTAGAATGGTGTTCCAATGATGAGAAACCAAATGAACAAAGAATAAAGTGAGATAAAATATAAGATGGTGTCCCAATGACAAGAAACCAAAGGAACAAACAATTATCTTTAGATAGAACCTAGTTTTGCATCCTAATAATGAGAGACAAAATGAACAAAGAATAACCTGTGATAAAACATATGATGGTGTCCCAATGATTAGAAACCAAAGGAACAAAGAAGAAACTTCGATTCACCCTACAATGAACAAAGAATGAAAGGATTTAACGTTTTAGCTTAAGATGGCATCCCAATAATGTGAAAGTAAATAAAAAAAATGAATAACATTAGATAGAACTTAGGACATTGTCCCAAATATGAGAAACCAAAGGAATAAGCATCAAACTAAAATCAAACCAATGATGGTGTCCTAATATTCAGTAACTGAAGAAACAAATGATTAAAGTTAGATAGAACCAAGGATGGCACACCAATGATGAAAAACCAAACAAAGAAATAATAAACTAAGATAGAACATAGGATGCTATCCCAATGATGAGAAACCAAAGGAACAAAGAAGAAACCTAAATAGAAGCAAGGAGGGTGTCACAATGATGAGAAACCAAACGAACAAAAAATTAAACTTATACATATCCTAGGATGTCTTCCCAATGATATGAAACCAAATAAACAAAGAATAAATTGAGAAAGAACCTAGGATGGTGTCCCAATGATGAGAAACCAGTGGAACAAACGATTAAGCTTAAATAGAACCTAGGATAGCATTCCACTTATCAGACACAAAATGAACAATGAATAAAATGAAATAGAAATTAATGGTATTGCAATGATGAGAAACCATATGAATAAACAATAAAGTGTGTTAGAATCTTGGATGGTGCCCCATTTACAAGAAACAAAGGAACAAGCGATTAAATTTAGAAACAACCTAGGATGATGTCCCATTGATCAAAAACCAATGGAACACAAAATTATGTTTAGATAGAACCTAGCGTGCTAGCCGCTGCTTCATTTCGTATAGTGATAACGCTTTCTCTTTCTTAGCGCTCCGCCCCCCCTTATATAGTAAGGGGAACTCTGGTTGCGCGGCTTTCTCTTATAGGGGTCTCTTTTTTCTGACTTGACTCAGCTTTACCTACTTGACTCAGCGGTTAGAGTATCGCTTTCATACGGCGAGAGTCATTGGTTCAAATCCAATAGTAGGTAAAACCGGCCGAAACCCCTGCTTTTGCCAGCATGACAGCAAGCACGGACTGGCAGCAAGGAGTCAACTGAATGACCAAAGCATCGGTTGCTTCCACTTGTGGCCTTCTTCGACCGCTTTGCCTCCGAATGATTTGAAACGAAATAAACAAAGAATAAACTGAGGTACAACCTATGATGTTGTCCCAATGATGAAAAACAAAAGTAACAAAGAAGAAACTTAAATTAAACCTATGATGATCTCCCAATGTTCAGAAATTGAGGGAGCAAATGATCAAAGTTGGATAGAACCTAGGATGGTGTGCCAATGATGAGAAACTAAAGGAAAAGGAGAGAAAAACATATAGAAATTAGGTTGGCATCCAAATGATAAGAAACCAATGGAACAAACGATCAAGTTTAAATAGAACCTAGGATAGCATTCAACTGATCAAAGAATAAATGAAATAGAAACTAGCATGGGGTCCCAATGATGAGAAACTTAGATACAACGGAGTATGGTGGCCCAATGATGAGAAACCAAATAAATAAAGAATCAATTGAGTTAGAACCTTGGATGGCGTCCCATTCCTGAGAAGCAAAGGAACAAACAATTCAATTTGTAAACAACCTAGGTGTCCCAATGATAAGAAACCAATGGAACAAAAGATTATGTTCAGATAGAACCTAGTTTGCCTCCAAAGGATGAGAAACGAAATGAACAAAGAATAAGCTGAGGTAGAACTTTTGATGCTGTCCCAATGATGACAAACAAAAGTAATAAAGAAGAAACTTACATAAAACCTATGATGGTGTCCCAATGATAAAAAACCAAATGATGAGAGAAGAAGCTTAGATTTAATTTAGGATGCAATCCTATTGATTAGAAAATAAAGCAACTAACATTTAAGCTTAGATAGAACCTATGATGGCGTCCCAATGATAGAAAAGCAAATAAACAAATAATAAACTTAGATAGAACTTAGGATAAGTTCAATTAAACCTAGGATGGTCTCCCAATGATGAAAAACCAAACGAAGAAAGAAAAAAAATGAAATATAATCTAGGATGGTGTGCCAATTATGAGAAATTAAAGGAAAAGGAAACAAACTCAAATGGGAATTAGGCTGGCGTCCAAATGATAAGAAATCAATGGAACAAATGATTAAGTTTAAATAGCACCTAGGATAGTTAGACACAAAATGAACAAAGAATAAAATGAGATAGAAACTAGAATGGGGTCCCAATGATGAGAAACAAATAAGAAACTTAGATACAACCTAGGATGGTGTTCCAATTATGAGAAACAAATAAGAAACTTAGATACAACCAAGGATGATATCCCTATGATGAGAAACCAAATGAATAAATGATCAATTGAATTAGAACCGGCGATGGTATCCTTATGATGAGAAACCAAATGAATATAGAATCAACTGAGTTAGAACCTTGGATGGTGTCCCATTGACAAGAAGCAACGGAACAAAAGATTAAATTTATAACGAACCTAGGATGGTGTGCCAATGATGATCTACCAATGAAATAAATAATTATGCTTAGACAGAACCTAGTTTTTCCTTTGAATGATAAGAAGCAAAATGAACAAGGAAGAAACTTACATAGAACCTATGATGGTGTCCAAATGATGAGAAACCAAATGAAGAGAGAATAACTTAGAGTCAATCTAGAATCCAGTTCTATTGATGAGAAATGAAAGGAACTAACATTTAAGCTTAGATAAAACCTATGATGCGATCCCAATGATGGGAAAGCAAATAAACAAGGAATAAACTTATATATAACCTAGGATATTTGTCCCAATGATGAAAATCAAAGGAACAAACATCAAACCTAAATTCAACATAGGATGGTCCCCCAATGTTTAGTAACTGAAGGAATTAAGGTTGAATAGAACCAAGGATGGTGTCCCAACGATGCGAAACCAGATGAGGAAAGGAAAAACTGAGATAAAATTTAGGATGAAGAAAGGAAAAGGAGAGAAATAAGGATAGCAATTAGGTCGGTGTGCCAAAGATAAGGGACCAATGGAACAAACGATTAAGCTTAAATAGACCTAGGATAGCATTCCACTAATCAAACACAATGTGAACAAAGAATAAAATGAAATAGAAACTTGAATGGCTCCCCAATTATTAGAAACCAATTGAATAAAGAAAAGAGTTACAACCTTGGATAAAAAAAAATTTACGATGGTGTCCCAATGATGATAAACCAATGGAACAAAAGATTGTGTTTAGATAGAACCTAATTATTCCTCTGAATAAGGACAAACGAAATGAACAAAGAATAAATTGAGAAAAAAAAAGTAACAAAGAAGAAATATACATTAGAACCTAGGATGGTGTCCCAATGATGGGAAAGCAAATAAACATAGATAGAAAAACCTAGGATATTGTCCCAAATATAAGAAACCAAAGGAGCAAACATCAAACTTAAATTTAACCTAGTATGGCCTTCCAATGTTCAAAAACCAAAGGAATAACTTATTAAAGTTGGATAGAACCAAAGATGGTGTCCCAATGATGAAAAACCAGATGAAGAAAGAAAAAAACTGAGATGGAACCTAGGATGACATGCCAATTATGAGAAACTAAACGAAAAGGAAAGAAAAAGATAGAAATTAGGCTAGCATCCAAATGATAAGAAACCAATGGAACAAACGATTAAACTTAAATAGAATCTAGGATACCATTCCACATATCATACAAAGCATGAACTAAGAATAAAATGAAATAGGAATTAGAATGGTGTCCCAATGATGAGAAACTTAGATACAACATCTAAGGGCATTCCAATGATAGGAAACCAAATGAATAAAAAGAATAAACTGAGGTAGAACCTTTGATGGTGCCCAATGATGAGAAAAAAAGGAACAAACGATTAAGTTTAGAAACAACTTGGGATGGTGGCGTCCCAATGATGAGAAACAAAATGAACAAAGAATAAACCTGAGCTAGAACATATGATGTTGTCCCAATGATGGGAAACCAAACTAACAAACAAGAAACTTACATAGAACCTAGGATGGTGTCCCAATGATGAGGAACCATATGAAGAGAGAAGAAACTTAGATTCAACCTGGATGCAGTCCTATTGATGAGAAATGAAAGGAACTAACAGTTAAGCATAGATAGAACCTATGATGGCTTCCCAATGATGGGAAAACAAATAAATAAAGAAGAAACTTAGGATTCTATCCCAATGATGAGAAACCAAAGGAACAAACATCAAACTGAGATCGTGTCCCATTGTTCAAAAATTGAATGAACAAACGATTAAGGATAACTGAAGAAAGAGAAAACTAAGATAGAACCTGGGATAGTGTACCAATGATGACAAACTAAAGGAAAAGGGAAGAAACATAGATAGTGCCTAGCATCCTAATGAAAAAAGAATAAACTGAGATAGAACATAGGATGGTGTCCCAATAATGAGAAACAAAAGTAACAAAGAAGAAACTTAATAGAACCTAGGATGGTGTCCCAATGTTGAGAAACCAAATGAAGACAGAAGAAACTTAGATTCAACCTAGGATGCATTCCTTTTGATGAGAATTGAAAGGAGCTAATGTTTAAGCTTAGATAGAGCCTAGGATGGTGTCCCAAAGATGGGAAAACAATAAACAAATAATAAACATAGATTGAACCTAGGATACTGTCCCTGTGATGATAAACCAATGGAACAAACATCAAACGATGGTGACGGAATGTTCAAAAATCAAAGGAACAAACAATTAAGCTTAGAATCTAGGATAGTATCCAAAAGTTGAGACACCAATTGAAGAAAGACAAAACTGAGATAGAACCTAGGATGGTGTACTGATGAGAAACTAAAGGAAGAAAGAAAAAACACAGATAAAACTGAGGATGGCATCCTAATGATGATAAACCAAACGAACAAACAATTAACCATATATAGAACCTATGATGTCTTCCAATGATATGAAACAAAATGAACAAAGAAAGAACCTAGGATGATGTCCCAATGATGAGAAAGCAAATGAGAAAGAAACAAAGAACCTAAGACGGTGTCCAATTGATTAAACTTAGATACAACCTATGATGGCCTTCCAACTATGAGAAACAAAATGAACAAAGAATAAACTGAGATAGAACCTAAGATGGTGTCACATTGATGCAAATAGCAAAGGAAGAAATGATTAAGGTTAGATAGGACATAGAATGACATCCCAAGGATGAGAAACCAAAGGAATAAAACATAAATAGATATAGAACCTAGGATGTTGTCCCAATGATGAGAAACTAGAGGAACAAACGATTGAGTTTAGATACACCTTGGATGGTGTCCTAATGATAAGAAACAAAATGAACAAAGAATAAATTTAGATAGAACCCTGGATGGTGCCCCAATGATGACAAACCACAGGAAGAAACAATGAAGTTTAGATAGAATCTAGGATAGACTCAAAATGATGAGAAATGAAATAAACAAAGAATTAATTCGCATAGAATAGAAACTGAATTAACCTAAGATCAAAGGATGAGAAATTGAACGATCAAAGAAGATACTAATATTGAACCTAAGATCGTGTCCCCATTGATTAGAAACCAAAGGAACAAATTATTAAGCTCGGATAAAACCTAGGATGATGTCCTCACAACGAGAAAACAAAGGAACAAAAAATAAACTGAGATAGAATTAAGGATGTTGTCCCAATGACGATAATCCACAGGAACAAAGCATAAATTGTGGTTGAACTTAGGAGGATATAGTCCTAATGACAAGAAACCAAAGGAACAAAGAAAAAACTTGGATAGAACCACAGATGGTGTCTTAATGATAGGAAACCAAATGAAAAAACAATCAACTTTAGATATAAACTAAGATGGTGTCCCATGATGAGAAGTTGAAGAATAAATGATTAAGCTTATATGAAGAATAGAATGTCAACCCAATAATGATAAATCAAATAAACAAAGAATAAATTGACATAGAACCTAGGATGGTGTCCCAATGATGAGAAACGAAATGAACAAGGAAGAAACATAGATAGAACCTAGGGTGATAAGACCTAACGAACAAACGATTAACCTTAGATAGAACCTAGAATGGCTTACCAGTGATGAGAACCAAAGGAAAAGAGAATAAATGGAGATAAAACCTAAGACGGTATACTGATGATGAGAAACCAAATGAAGAAAGAATAAACTAAGATAGTATCTAGGATGGTGTCCCAATGATGAGAAACCAAATGAACAAAGAATAAAATTGAGATAGAACGTAGGATGGTGTCCCAATGAACAAATAATTTAGTTTAGAAAGAACATAGAGAGGTGTCCCAATGTGAGAATAAACTAAGATAGAAAGTAGGATGGTCTCCAAAGGATGAGAAATCAAAGGAACAAAGATGGAAGTCTGATTTAACACATGATCGTTTCACAACGATGATGAGAAACCAAAGGAACCAATGATTGAGCTTAGATAGAATCTAGTATGTTGTCCTAATGACAAGAATCCAAAGGAAACAAAGCATAAACTGAGATCGAATCGATGATGGTATCCCAAGGTTTAGAAAAAAAATTAACAAAGAAGAAACACACATTAAACTTGGGATGGTGTCACAGTGATGAAAAACCAAATGAACAAAAAATAAACTGAGATAGAACGTTGCATTATGTCCCAAAGAATAAATTGAGTCTGAACCTAAGATAGTGACCCAATGACGAGAAACCAAATAAACAAACAATTTAGGTTAGACAAACCCTAGGATGGCGTCCCAATGATGGGAAACCAAACGAACAAACAAAACCTTAGATTGAACCGAGGATAGTATCCCAATCAAGAGAAACCAAAGTAACAAATGACTAAACTTAGATAGAATCTCTATGATTACGTCCCAATGATAGAAACCAAAGGAATAAGAAATAAATGATTAAATTTAGAATAAGTCTAGAATGGTGTCCCAATGATCAAAAAGAAAAGGAACAAAGAATAAACCAATATACAACCTAAGATAGTCTCCAAATGAGCAGAAAAAAAAAATGGAACAATGACAAAACATAGATAGAACCTAGGATGGTGTCCCAATGATGAGAAACCAATTGAACAATTGATTAAGCTAAAATGAAACTTAGGAAGGTGTCCCAATGATAAGAAACCAAAGCAACAAAGAAGAAACTTAATTACCACCTAAGATTGCGTCTCAATGATGAGAAACCAAAGGAACAAAGAAGAAACTTAATTATAACCTATGATTGTGTCCCAATAATGACAAATCAAATGAAAAAGAAATAATAAACTCAGACAGAACATAAGGTTAGATAGAACATAGGATGGTGTTCCAAGGATGAGAAAACAAAGGAACAAAGAATAAACTGAGATAACACCTAGGATGGTGTACCAATGACGAGAAACCAAAGGAACAAACGATTAAGTTTAGACAAAACCTATAATTGCGTCCAAATGATGGGAAACAAAAGGAATAACAAATAAGTAGTGATAGAACCTAGCATGTTGTTCCAATGCAAACAAACCAAAGTAAGAAAGAGGAAACTTATATAAAACATAGGATGGTGTCCCAATGACAACAATCCAAAGGAACAAAGAGTACACTGACATAGAACCTACCATATTGTCCCCATCATGAGAAATCAAAGGAACAACGAAGAAACATAGACTTAGGATGGTGTCCTAGTGATGAGAAAGAACTAAAGCAAACAATTAACAGGAATTTTATGCTATTCTATGGTGTATTTGATTTCTTTCCTTGAATCATTTGTTGGAATTTCATGTTATTTTTATGATTTCATAAAATGTTTTAATGTGTCATTCAATCTCAATTTATTGCATTAAAATGTTACCATGATATTGGAACGTATATTGGTATGAAGATTCATGGTTTTGTGTTGTCAAAATGATTCATGGTGTGGTTGCATTGCAAGAAGGATATGGAATTATCACAGATGATATTCAGAGTATTGATTGGTGGGAAGTGTTTATGTGATGCTACAGGCATTATCATTTGATATATTTTTTTGTTAACTATAATAGTCACAAAGTTTAATACAGGATGTACTCTTTATAACAAGTTGTGCATATCCTCTTTTTGCACAAAATCAAACAGGAACTCAGCATTTAAATTTTTGAGAGCACTTATATTGTATTTGAGTTTCAACTGTTTAGTTTGAAGAATAACAAAAATCGGGGTGTGACAATGGGCTACCCATAGTGAACCATAGGAATTTTGTTTATGTAAAGTAACATAGTACAAGTTTTTTTTTGTGAAACGGATCATATTTTGTTAACTAAGAGTTACAAAGTCTAATACAGGATGTATACCTCTTTATAATAGGTTTCCATATTCTCTTTTTGCACAAAATCAAGTAAGAACTCAACATTTAAATTTTTGTATCCCCAATTTTTTTAAAGCACTTATGTTGTTTTTAAGTATCAATGGTAAAGTCATAAATTCAGGGTGTGAGAGTTCCAATGATGAGAAACCAACTAAACAAAGAATAAACATAAATTAAACCTAGGATGGTGTCCCAATGTTGAGAAATAAACGATTAAACTTATATAAAATCTAGGATGGCGTCCTTAAGATGAGAAACCAAATGAACAAAGCATAAGCTGAGATAGAACCTAGGATGGTGTTCCAATGTCGAGAAAGCAAATGAATAAAGAAGAAAGTAAAATAGAACCTATGATGTTGTCCCAATGTTGACAAACCAAATGAACAAAGAATAAACTAAGAGAGAACCTAGAATGGTGTCCCAATGACAAGAAACAAAATGAACACACAATTATGAGAAACCAAGGATGGTGTCCACACCATGAGAAAACAAAGGAATGAAAAAGAAATTTAGATTGAACCTAGGATTGTGTCCCAACGATGAGAAACCAATGGAAGAAACGATTAAACATAGATAGAACCAAGGATTGCGGCCCAATGATGGGAAACCAAAGGAACAAAGAATAAATTGAGATAGAACCTAGGATGGCGTCCCTATGATGAAACACGAAAAGAACAAACGATTCAGGTTAGACAAAAACTAGGTCAGCATCCCAATAGTGAGAAACCAAATGAATAAAGAATAAAGAAAAATAGAACCTAAGATGGTGTCCAAATGATGACAAACTGATGGAACAAAGAAGAAACATAGATAGAACCTAGGATAGTGTCCAAACAATGAGAAACCTAATGAACAAACAATTAAGCTTAACTTGAACCTAGGATGACATCCCAATGACGAGGAACCAAATGAACCATGAATAAATTGAGATGGAACCTAGGACACCCCAAAGATAAGAAATCAAATGAACAAAGAAGAAACTTAGATAGAACCTAAGACGTCCCAATGATGAGAAACCAAATGAAAAAACGATTAAAATTAGATTGAACTAAGGATCATGTCCCGATGACAAGAAACCAAAAAATGATTAAGCTTGGATAGAACCTAGCAAGGCGGGCCAATGATTGGAAATAAAGGAACAAATAATAAATTAAGATAGAACCTAAGATGATGTCCATATGACAAAAAACGAAAGGAACAAATGATTCAGGTTAAGACAAAAACTAGGATGGTGTCCCAATGATGAGAAACCAAATGAACAAAGAATAAATAGAGATAGAACCTAAGATGGTGTCCAAATGATGAGAAACCAAAGGAACAAAAAAGAAACATAGATAGAACCTAGGATGATGTCCTAACGATGAGAAACCTAACACAAAACTAATTAAGCAAAACCAGAACCTAGGATGGCATTGTAATGATGAGAAACCAAATAAACATTGTATAAATTGAGATAGAACATAGAATGCTGCCCCAATGATGAGAAACGAAAGAAACATAGAACCTAAGATGATATCCCAATGATGAGAAACCAAATAAACAAACGATTAAGCTTATATAGAACCTAGGATGGCGTCCCAATGTTGAAAAACAAAATGAACAAAGAATAAACTAAGATAAAAAAAGGTTGGTGTCGCATTAATGTGAAAGCAAAGGAAGAAATGGTTAAGGTTAGTGATGAGAATCAACAAGCATTCAAGGATCCATTGCATGTTCCAGTTGGGCCTATTACTAAAGCAAGATCCAAGAAGATCAAAGAAGCACTTAATGGGCTAATTCTAACGCAGGACTTTCCAAGCCTTGCCCAAAGGAAGATGAAGGTATAATAAATTTAATCCAAGCTATTGAGGGCTAATCTAGCTTGATTGGGCGTGATTTATGGTGTGGATGATTGATGGACTTTCCAACTCCATATCAATTAATAGACATTTTTCCTATTCTAGAGCTTCTAATTTCAGGTCAAATACCTTAATTTTAGGCTTTTATTATTTAGAACGTTTTTTTTAGCTATTTTCCTATTTTGGATCAGCTAAGTTCAGACCAAATCAACTTTTATTTAGGGTTTTAATATTTAGTAAGTTTTTTTGCCATGACATATAAATAGTATGCACTCATTATAATAGGGGATAATTTGATTGAATAAAAAATCAGAAAAGGTGAGGCTTCGCTTTTCTTTTGGTTCTTCAAGAACTGTGAACTTATCAGGGATTCTTCCTTATGGCGTTCAAACTTTTTACCTTCGGTTCATGATTCCATTGTAATCATTGGGTCAAGGTCTGGTACTTATACTTTTGGTTCACATTTCACTTATAAACGTTGGGTCAGGGTTCTATCAAAAATCTGTATTTTAGCTTTCTTGGGCAATTATTCCAATACTGTTTGTTGGGTCTCAAAGCATGTCGATTCAGGGTCGCATCATTTGGTATCGGAGCACAGGTTCTAAAATCAGTTTTCTATCCCTTTATCTTTTTTATCCTGTTATCATCCTATCTTGTTCCTTTTGTGTTTTTTATTCCTCATTCCTTTTTTTTTTTTTTTTTTGACGTGCACTAGGTTAAAATCGTGCACCAAGCTAAAAAAAAAACTCAAAAAAAAAAAAAAAAAAAAAAATTGTGTGTAGTTTCAATTCTCTCAAATCAAAATTTTATTTTCTTTTGTCCTCTTCCTTTGATTTAGTGTTTCTGTCATATTTTCTTGCCATTAGTATTAGTTTAAATACTACAAGTTGAATTTCTTGATGAAGTTTGATAGTTTAAGCAGAACTGAAAAGGGGAAGCTATGAGTGGAAAAAGGCAATAGAATGTGAGACTAATATAGGAAAAAAGCCAATTTAAGAGTGAAACACGAGTGTGAGTGTTGTGAGGAATTATTTCTAACTTTTTTTTGTAGTTTCAAAAATGTCTTCAAAGGGCAAATCGTCAAATAAGGAAGGAGGGGAGGAGTCATCCCTCATGTTGCAGGCTATGCA